>WBNO01011354.1:0-40195 GCA_013400575.1 Peucedramus taeniatus
CCTTACAAAGGACAGTCGAACTTTTCGTGCTTCCTGTTGTAGAGACATGTATCTAGATTTTTCCTTTGTGGTAGCTTTGGTCATCTCTGATCAAAGTTCCCCAGAACTGAAAAGATGCACTCTGCTGCATGGAGCTATCTAGAATTCTTAGACCAGCTGCCTTTGCTTCCTCTGAACAGGTTCCAAAGAGGACACACGAATAAATGGTAAGAATTCTGATCATGAGTTTGCTAAGGACACACACAACAGTGAACTGGCAGATAAAGGTATCAACACCTGTATTAAAGTGCAATTCAAAAAGTTACAAACATTCATGGTTGATTTTTTTTTAATACAGAGTTATTAGAATATCTCTAAGTCAGAAAAAGTGTTTATAGATAAGGAAATTTACTTCCCCCCACATGGAACTGCTTTAGGAATTCATACTTTTAAGTTGTGCAAACCTGACTTGCAGGAGAGCCCTGCCATTCAGGGATGTAAGAGGGAAAACACTCCTTCCTCCTCCTTGTGAAGGTAGGGAGGCTGTAGGAATAAGTACAATCACCCTGTACGTAAAGGATCACAAGGGTCTCCACCAGACTAGAGACTCTCTTCAGAGCAGGTTTAACGGCACTATGTCCTAAGGAGAAAGGAAAGGTTGTGGCTGAGCAGCCAGTCTCTGCAAGAGAGCCAAGCATTAAGAACTCCCACCCAGACAGCAGCTCCCAGCCGAGAGCACTGCACCTGTAAGCAACCAGCTCTGGCATTATAATGCCCACCTGCCCATGTTGCTCAGATGTGGGCACACACAGGCTGGCTCCAGCAGCTGAAGGAAAAGATGAAAGCCAGTTTTTCCCTGTGGAGGTAGCACACAGTGCAAGTTTGCTCAGCAGAGGGAGCCAGGGCTGCAGGACTTGTCTCCTGACAAGGCTAGTGCCAGGTCATCTGCCTAATGTAACATATTTTGCTCCAAGGCAGGCATCTCCTGTGCAGCACTTGACCCCATTACTCTTGAGGAACGGCTGCTTGACACAGGATCATTGCAGATGATATGGGGCCTGCTCCAACAGGGAAAAGACAGACAGATCCTCAGGCCTGCCAGTCTATGAGCTCACTGCCCTGAGGCACACCTTTGTTTGCTTCTCTATTCAATGGCTACAAAGACAGGTTGATTAGGACCCATCCCCTTCCCTCTTCTGTAGCCAAATGCTTCAGCATCTCTTCGAATGAACTTCCCAAGGTCACGACCCCCCAGCTGTTACTCCAGAATGTCAAACATTTCCAACACATACAGGATTTCCAAAGTCCCATCTCACACTGAACTGCCCTAGAATTTAAGGAAATTTAACACCTTTCTAGGGCACCCGAGGATCTATGCAGGGAACATCACAGCTCTCTACCTTTCCTCCTGGATGGTGCTTCAGAAGCCAAAAGTTTGGCATTCCAAGTTGTTTTACTCCAACAAGATCCCAGAGCCTTCACATTTTCATCCTAGATTAGTCATGTGATACAGTTTAATAAAAAGTCCATCTCTCTCCTCAAGCCAATGGCAGAGCAAAAGGTTAGTCCTTCGACCCCATGAGATAAAGCAAGTAAGTAGAAAAGTGCTGTTGTCCTGCCTTGTATTGCCACTGAGTCAATGTTTAATGAGGGCAAGTGCTCAGCTGCCCAGCACTATATCTATTGTAGAGAAACAGAGATCTAGAGATATGCTAACTTGAGGGGTACTAACAGCCAAGTTGTCTTCAGGGAGAGAGAATGTGGGAGGCTGGCTGCAATTTCCTTCTGCTAGTTGTTCTTCTTATCCTCAGGAGGTGCATAAGGAGGTGGCTGATCCTGGAAAGAGATACAGTAGAGTCAACAACCATGCTTGTTTTATGACCAGCTCTTTCCAGGCATTCCCAGGCTTGGCTCACCAGAATGAGTACCCTGCAGTGAGCTACAGACAGAACCAAGTTCTATGGTTTAAGCTGTCATTTCATCACGCCATTCCTCTCTAGTATCAGCTATGTTCCCTGACACACGCTGTCTCCATAACATTTCTAGGAAGTCCCCTCAAAACCAGGTAACAAATGTTCTACTGCAAATGGACCATTTAATCTGTTTTAAATGCCATCCTCCCTTCCTTTCCAGCGCTTTGCCCCAGTTGAAGCTCATAGCTCTGACCCAGCAGACAGCAAAGCCTGGGATGAGGGCCAGCTTTGCTGCTCCATCCATCTCCAGCCTGCCAGAGCCAAGCAAGGCAGTGAGGGGCACAGCCAGACTGCCATGTACCAGATGGAGGCTACAGACAACCTACTGGCTGCTACTGACTGAACAGTAGGAGACCTCCCTGTCTCCATGCAGCCCAGAAAGAAAGCTAAACAGAAAACCACATGCCATCATCCTTAAGTGACCTAGTCTTCTTTATCTCTACTCACTTTTAGGCTCAATGGATGCAGAGCTGTGTTGTCTCTGTGCCTATACAAGTCTGTTATGCCTTTAGGAGTAAGACAGGAAGTAAATGGCTGTTAATGGATTAATCTTAAGGCCTTCCTCCTTTCCTGACTTGAAAATTTCACCAGCCTTCTTCATGGGAGCCTCCCTCCCAGAAAAATGCATACTTTCTGTGCATGTTCAACATGAAGGTACACTAGACTTTGCTAAGAAAGCAAAGCACCATCTCTGCTGGTGACAGAGGAGGGATTAGGCACACGAAGACCAGGCATGGTGCTCACCATGGGCATGTACACGTTGTGTGGGTTGGCAGGGTTGTAATATGCACTGGAAGCTGCTTCCATGGCCTTACTGCCTCCTGGAAAGGAAGGAAAAGAAGTCACCTTAAATATCTAAGGCAATGGCCCTAGCCCCAGAGCCTTCTCCCCAGCCTCACCACTGCCAAGGAGGCAACAAAGGCCCAAGGAGCCACCAGGAACTGCAGCAAGCTGGGTTAGAACTCAGAGCAGCTCAGGAAAGCTGACTAGGGCTGACCACAAGCTTCCTTGTGCAGTGCAGTGCAAGGCTGAGCAGCTCCCTACAGAAGACTTGGAGCTCTTGCAACAGCAGCTTCTTCCTGCCATGCTGTGCCCATGCCACCCTCAGCCCAAGGCCCCAGGCATCATCTGCATCCATACCCTGGCAACTGCCCAATCCCATTTACCTGGCATTCCTGGGCTCACCCAGGCTGGGGGAGCTGAGGGGGCTGAGGGTCCTGCAGGAGGTGCCCCAGAGTAGGGTGGCGGAGGTGGCAGGTACATGGGGTTCATGTTTGGAAGTGGTGGGTAAATACCTGAAAAAGACAACACCAGGCTGATGCTTTGGACCACAGACCATGGGACAGAGAGCTCAGAGGCCTCACAGCACATTAGCTGGGGACAAGAGCAGTGGTAAGGGAAGCTCTCCAGGCATGGCAGGGATGCAGACAGCAGGGATTTGATAATTTGCAAATTTGATAATTTGCTAATGCCTGTCATGTCAGCAGGCAATAATTCTCTACCAAGCAGGAGCACAATTTGCAAACCACATTTTCGTGTAGCTAGAACTATAGCGACACATGGGTGTGATCAACAGCACGTGACAGATTTCTGCAAGGACAAGGATCCTCGGTGGAGACAAAACTACAGCAACCCTCACCGTAACCCTCACCGTACCACTGTCACCTCTTCACAGCTAACATCAGACCCAGTCATCACCACACAACTTGCACACCTGGAGTCTGGGCGTAGGGATAGCCCATGGGCTGTGGAGCAGGTCCGTAGGCATTCACTGGAGGCGGTGCGTAGGGATAAGGGCCGCTCGGTGGCGGAGGGGCAGCATAGGCTCCCGGCACAGGTGAGTAGCCCCCGGGGGCAGGCGGGGCCACTGCATATCCTCCAGGAACAGGGGTGTATCCATAGCCAGGGTTCTGCAGAGGAACCCCACTGGAAGCTAAGGAACACACGTTTAGTAAGCCAGACTTCTTTTCTTAAAACGAAATGTAAAGAATAAAATTAAAATAGTCCTGTTAATGCAGCACTGTTTCCCCTTATGTAGATTCACTATATAGTCCTGGCATAGTACTGTGCCTGAAAAGCATTAGTCACAGAGTGCTGAAGGAAACCAGCTGCAAAAATACAATCTCACAGGTCCCAGTCCCACCACAGAGCTCCCACTGCTTGAAGAAAAGACCACTCTAAAGCAAGTAGCAGTACAGTGTGTTTTCCTTTTTTAAGTATACTTTTGTTCTGAAAACAAGTACACATATTTTTTTAAAAAAAAAACTTTATCAGGAAAAGTTCTTGTTCCTCCATTTGAAAATTTTAAAAATAAACTGTTTTTTAAAACCTATTTTTCCCCTCTCCAAATGTGCACCTTAGCTTTCCCCATCTTACTGCACTATTTTATAACTGAGCTGAGAGTAGCTAAGTGAAGCAATTTTTCACCATCACAAATTTCAACTTTTTTCCAGTAGAAATAAGGTTCTGTAGAAAAAGGTGGTCCACCTCAGAAACCCAAACGCCAGAACATTCTGACTTGCACAAAGCACTAAGATGAAATAAAGAAAAAGGATTGAAAGGGAAACCAAAAGTTCCCCTGGAAAGAAAAAAAAATACTTTCCTGTGGAAGAGGGCCTAGGGTACCCCTCTTCCCATGAAGTTCAGAATGAGTGCAATTTGCTTACTAGCTCAGCCAGTCATGGGGGAAGCACAGGATCTGAAAATCCCTTACCACTAGAAGCAGCTTTCAACATCAGCTGTCCAAACTCAATGGCTCCTCCACTGTTGAAAGTCAGTTTAAATGACCCCTGCCCTTCCCAGCCACCTAGGAGAGAGAATTAGAATTGAATCCAAGCCAGCAAAATTGTTTATACTTCAATTGGTTTTTTTTCTTCTTTATTTCAAAACTATTTTACATCCTATTACCAGGAAGAGTGAGTCATGGCACTGCTATCAGATGTCCCCCAAAATAATCAATGATCAAGAGGATCAGGAATTAATTTTTACCCTTTGAAAGGTATAGTCATGCAGAAGCAGCCTACTCTAGACACAAAACTGCTTTGTTCTTTCCTGAAAGGTTTAATGGAACCTAATAAAGACCAGTGTAAAGGTGGAATACTTATTTCACTAAGGATATTAACTGAAAGCCCTCAGATGAAGTTTTATTGATATCCTCAGTGAATTACAGAGAAGAATCTGCAACTCAAGCTAGGATTTAAATCAAATGCAACATCTTTAATCTCACTGACATATAGAAACTCAGATTATTAAATGCTGAAGTATAATAGCAATTTCTCAGGGAAAAAAAAATCAAGTAGGCAATGTCTTGCAAGGCAAGTAAGAGTGCTTTTTGTCCTAGGGCTTTTTGGGATTTGGTGGTTTTTTGGTGGAAGGTGCTTTGAGTTTTGGTGTTTTTAACAAAAAATATATGTAATTTAAATAGAAGATTTATCTTCCTTGTCTAACAATTAAATTAGTATCCCCTCTTAGGGACAAAGTAGAAATAAAGTATAGAAATATAGCAAAAGAGTCCATCATGGATAAAGTCACTCCTTTGGAGATTCACCACTATAAAATTACTGTCTTAGGATGACTTCAGCCCAAGAAAGTGGGCTGATCCACAATCCCTAGAGGACCCAGTCACTTTAAAACATTGTTACAAACAGAAAGAAAAAAGAATAAACGCTTCAATTGCCACGAAAATGCACATGAAAGAGCTGAAGAGGGAAGAAATTTGAACCAAAACCCATGTTTCCAATCCCTGTTTATCTTTTGCAATTCCCCATGTTTGGTCATAAACACCTCTGTTAAGTCTTCAGCTTCATGATCACACTTGGATCAAAGATAAATCAGCGATGGACAGCAGATTCCCAGATCCATGCAAAGCATACCCAAGGGGCTCCTGACTTCCCAAAAACCAAAAGTGGATGCTAATTCTAATTCTGTGTATCAATAACATGGACCAGTGCCTTGGTCATTTACCCACGCTTTCAGGTCAAAGAAAGGAGAAAAGCAAGCACATTGTGAAAGTGAGTAAACATGATGCACAAAGCAAGACAGAAGTTAAAGAATTACACAAAACTCATCCTGGGCAAGTCAGTCCCTGGCCTGAGGACAGGAAGTAACAAGGCAGCAGTGCCCTAAAGTGCAGGAGAGGGCAGTTAGCCCAGTGTGGACACACCAGCTATACCACCCCAACTACTCTGTCATTCCTGTGCCATAAGCTTGACTGGTGTTCAGCAAAAATGGCCTTGTGATGAGCTCAATCTACAAAGCACCAGCACGTACCTCCAGCCTCAGCCTGGATCTGTCCTTTGATGTAATTGGCAGAGAACACAGGCTGCTCGATGGAGCATCCTTTCACCAAATAGAACGGCATCATGAAGGACAGCATAGGATCCTTGCCCTTGGACACAAAGATCATCTGCAAGACAGTAGTGAATGCTTCTGAATTACTTGAATTCAGTAGAGAGAGCGGTGATGGAGCTCTCATCGTATCAGCATCCAAAAAGAGGGTAACTTAACTACTAGTATGAGTATGCATTGAATTCTTTCACAGCTTTAGTACTGGGGATCCCCAACAGATTTGACAGCACATGGCTCACTCACCTGAAGTATGTACATTATAAAATAATAAACCACTTAAAACACACCTGCACATTTACAGAGTTTTACTGTCCTGCTTTTTAAGGATAATCTATGAGAGTTTGCAAAGGAAGTATCATTGACTGACACGTTATATGAAATATATTCTCTAGACAGTGATTTCCAGGACTGCATGTGCTTTTGTAGGTGATTTGGATTGTGACATAGGTATGAATTATCCCACTTCCACCTTTCCTTCTCCTACATAGTGCTGTCAGTGGTTCCTTCCACAACAAAAATCCCTTCTATCATCAACTAGGTTTCTGATTTAAAGTTTACAAGATCCCTTGAGAAAGAAGCAACCCTGCTGGCATCAGACTTACCCTGTAAGGGGTGAGATACAGCGTTCCTTTTTTGGTGCCTTTGAAGATTTCAGGCTTGCCTGTCACGTCACTGAAGGAGAGTTCCACATCTTTGCACTGTTTGAGGACACTGCAGGAAGAAATCAGACAGATTGGAGAGACAAACTTGGTAACAGCTCTGACACATACCCTCATCACACAGGGAAGGGAAAAGCACAGCAGAACTCTGGGTATTATCCTGAAGTCCTGCTGTGGGCCCCGCCGTTTTGACTTTGAACAGAGAGGGATGATTTATGCAGACTGGAAGAATTCATCCTCTCATCTGAGACAAGCTCTGCTCCTCTTCCGTAAAGGGCACCTTTAATATACAGAGGGCTTTCTATCTCCAAAGCTGTCACACTGAGGAGTTTCACTCTACACACAAAGACCCTCAGCCCAAAGATCAGGGCACAGAAAGGGCTGAGGTGCCAGAAACCATCCCCTTGATGCCAAGGTGTAATCTCAGAGCAATCCTCCCTCCCCAGTCTGTGCTCAAATCAAGTCCACTGCATGGAAAATAGCACTGCTGTGACGCCACACCCACTGTGCAACCTGAGGAAGTGGCTGCACTGAAACCCTCACTGTTGACCCTGCCTCACGTGACTTAAGCAAGCTTTTGTAGTAAACAGTACCATGTTAAGGAATGAAACAATGAGCCAGCAATGTCAGCAATAAAGGTATTATTGTTGGATATCTATGGGAACATTAGTAGAGTTTCCAGATGAAAATTGTGAACGCTGCAGGTCAGGGGCATGGAGTTGCATGAAAAAAATAAATCTATTTTCAGAAAAAAAGTAATCATTTTGGGAAAGCATGTCACTGGTGCAGATCTAAACATACCACATAGTAAGAAAATCTGCAGAATAAACAAAAGAACCTTGAGGGTGATAAACCTTCAGCGTGTTACAGTGGCGGAAGACTCCAAGGTGTTTTATGGTTCAAGAGCATGAAAAGTGACAAAACCCTAAACCCACACAAGCCTGAGTGGGATGGATCTAAAATAATCCTTATGAATTCTGCTCAGCATATTGTAGAAGTCAAATAAAGTCAGGAAATGGTGCAATTATTTGGGGGAGGGAGGAGGAATCTGCAGGGCCACCATATGGAAAAACAAGTAAATGCCCTATAGTTTCAGGTTGTTTGCTCTTTAGGGAAGAGCAGAACTCTGTAGATGTATATGAAAAATGCACCTACCCAAGAATGAAGACATTGAAAAGTCTAGCTTTGATGAGAAAAAACAACCTGACCAAGAAATTCTACTGGGACACTACTTCATAGCTGAGCTAGATGGAGATTCCCGGACTGGCTGGAAGGGACAGATTTATGAGACAGCAGAGCTCTTTCCATTTCCAAAATGCAAGTGGGAAACATATATTCTAAGCTAAGTACAACCAACCTTCTGACAGCTTTAATCTTACCAGAACACTCCCTCAGTCATATCTTGTAGCAGCATTTCACATAATTTTGCCTTACTGTGAAGAATTTCTAAGCAGTCATTGTAATGTTTACTGCTTTGCAACTACTCACACAGGCAAAGAACATGCAGCCACCACTACAGAGAGGAATGGGGCTGCTGAACCGGTCTGCACCTGCATGCCTGTCCAGGGCTGTCACGGGAGGCTGTGCACCCTGTGGAGCCACCTGCCCTCACCTGTGACTGAGTAGCACTTCAAAGAATGTGTGGTTTTATGATCTCTAGCCAATGTAAAAGCTTGGAAGGGATATTCAAGATTACCTAGTCCCAGCCTCCCTGCCATAGCCATGGCCACAGCATCAGTTTGCTCAAGGCATTATTCAACCCAGCTCTGAACACTGCCCAGGCTGGGGCATCCACAGCTCATCTGGGCAACCTGTTCCAGTGCCTCACCACCCTCAGAGTAAGGAACTGCCTCTTAAAGTCTAGCCTAAATTTCCCTTCTTTCAGCTTGTACCCATTACTCCTCGTCCTAGCACTGCAGCTGCTGATGAAGAGTCCCTCTGTGCCTTCCCTGTAGGTCCCATTCAGATACTGGAAGGTTGCAATGAGGCCTCCACACAACCTTCTCTTCTTCAGGCTGAACAGTCCCAACATTCTCAGCTTCTCTTCATAGAGGAAGTGCTTCATTCCTCTTACCAACTCCATGGCCTCCTCTGGACTTGCTCCAACAGTTTCATATCCTTCTTATGCTGGGGACCCCTGTGTTCGATGCAGCACTGCAGGTGAGGTCACACCGGAGTGCAATACAGAGGTAGAACCACCTGCCTCGACCTTCTGCCCACGCTGCTTTTGGTGCAGCCCAGGATTCAAAGGATAGAGAAATCTCCCTTAAACCGGCATGAGCTCAACATGTCAGAGAACCTATCTGACTGAAGTATTAAGAGTCAGCTCCAAACTCAACACGACATGGAGCATGTTTTTCTAGTGTAATTTTCCTCTTGATCACCAGGCCCAAAACAACTCCTCTGATCCTTTTACTTAGATCCTTTACCGGGCCTCGGGTTTTTAGGATTTCTCTTGCCAGGATGCTGGGAGCACCCAAACACGGCCGAACTGAAGCCCCAGTCGGTTCAGCTGCTCTATTAATCCCCGCTCGGGGCATCGAGTCGGCTGTGCTTCCATGGAGAGGCGCCTCTCCGCGCAGAGGAACTCTGAATTCAAGTTCCTTACTTAGGAATTCAAGTGATCAAGACTCCTACCTTAAATACTTTCTGCCTCTCTGGCGTGACTAAGAGCATGACCTTAAAAAAAACCCAATTCCTTGACTTTTACAAGCGATGGCAGCCGCAGTCTTCACCCAGGATGCCCGCTGGAGCGGCTTTAAGGACCCCCGAGCTCCCGCGGCGAAGACGGGGCAGCTCTAGGGAGCGCAGCCGAGCCTGGTCCCCGCTGCCCGTCCCCGCCCTGCCGGGGAGCCCTTCAGTAACGCACACCCCAGGCCGAGCCGGGCCTGCGGCCGGGCAGGAAGCGGGGGTCGCCCCAGCGAGAACCTCCCACCGCCGGGCCCCACCATGCCGGCCCCGATGAGGGGACAGGGGACAAGGAGGACCCGCCCGGCCCCGCGGCCCCCCGGTACCTCTCGGCATTGGGGATGACGACACCACCCTCCTGCGAGTGGTTCCTGTTCAACGCCATCTTTGGCCGGCCGGCCCCGCCCCTGACCCGGTGACGGCGGTGACGTCAGACCCAACGCGCCCCCGCTGGCCCCGCCCCCCGCGGCGTTCGCGAGACGGAAGTGAGAAGGACGCGAGACGGAAGCGAGGCGGCGCTGGCTCCGTTTAATGGCGGCTGCCGGGGGCGGCCCGGCCCCGCACAACGAACCGCAGACGCTGGTGCCTACGCGCAGCCCTGCTCGCTCCTCCGGCTCGCTCTGCTCAGTGCGACCTCGCCTGTTCGCTGCCGCGGTTGCCTCAGTGGAAGTTGTCCAGGATTTGCCGTGCTTAGCAAAGTTTTTGTGGCGAACGGCTTCTCTGCTAAGCAGCTTGTGAGCCTCCGAGTGCGCTGTGGGCGTCTCTGATGTAAGGTTTAGACTCTTCTCCTCTGCACCATCCCTGGGGATTTCTCAGGGGAACAGATGACTTGCTGTGGTCATCCTGGAACTCAGCTGGTGGCGCTCCATTCAGACTTTTCCCAGCTTCTCCATTCGGAGACTTCTTCCCAGCAGTGTCTCCCGCTGTCATGCCACGCGGGGTTTGTTTTGTATTTGCCGTTTGCAGACTTCCTGGTAGGTACACGGGATGTTGGTAGAATACTGCCATGAGCAGATGGCAGTGAGGAGAACCTGAGCGTGTTTTTCTCACAAGCTGTTACGGATCCTTTAGAAGTAGTCTATGATCCGACAAGAAATTACAGCAGGGCGTAAATTAGAGCAGGGTGTAAAAACCACGTTATTACAAAGAAATATAAATTCCTAAACCTATAGTGCAAAACACACAACCTTGTCCTTGAAATCCACATTACAAGCAAAGGAAAGTCTCTCTCTTCTGTTGCATGGGTCTGCTTTGCTTTCTTTAAGCAGGGCAGCATTGTGTGCCTGCCCTAACCCTTGGTTGGGCTCAAAAGTCATAAAGATTGCTATTCTGTAGCCCAGGGTGAAGGTGATGGGATGTGGCTCCGTGCTTCAGTGCTGTGAAGAAGCAGGGCCCTGGCAGTGTCTTTGATGAGGTTCACATCCCTGGTGTCCCTGGGCTGAGGAGGCTGGCTGTGTGGCAGGATGGGTGGCAGCGTGGCAGGATGGTTCCTGCAGGGTCCATGGTGTGGCTCCTGGCACCAGGGACAAGGCTCCTGTTCCCTGCAGGACTGAGGAGGCCTGGTGCAGGGGGAAGGGTGAGCGAGGCTGTACGCACGCACCGCATGCAGGAGCACCAGGAGCCGTGAGTGTGGGTGGTGAAAGGACTGGGAAGTGCTGGTGTGGCCCTCACATCCTGGTGGTGCTGAGAATGGCTGATTTGTGTGGACAGGTGGCAGTGAGAGTGAAGAGAACCTTTGCTTTGCAGTGATAGCACCAGAGAAAGCCACAAGATGGATATAGGCTCCTGACACTTTTGCTAAGGCTTGGAGAACCCTATTGCCAGCCCTCGCCCCCATACAGCTCCATCAACCAACAGCAAGTTTGACTTGAGTCCTCCTCTCTGCTGCTCATTTGCTGTTTTCTTCTTCCTCCCTCCAGTGCCAGCCTTTCCAACCCCATCCCAAGCCCCCACCCTTGCTCTTGCTCACAGTGCTGCCGTGCCAGGCCCTGGCATTCCACATTTTAAGCATGGCTAGCAACTCTCCTGGAGGGCACAGCCCCTGCCAGCCACGTGACATGCAGAGACAGGCAGACACTGCCAGCCTCAGGACATCTCTGGCCTTCTCCCCTCCTTCCTTCTGCCCAGACAGCTCTGACACTTTCAACCTCACTCAGGGACACCCAGGAAACAGCTGACACACCAGCTAGACACAAGCATGTGGTCTTCAGTGAAGCTGTGCCTCCTTCTGCTCACAGGTCTTTACCTTCCCTCCCCGTCCCCTCCAGGGAAAGGTAAAACAACAGCTTCTCAACAGGACACAAAAGCACATTGTTAAGAAGGTGTGAGAGCTTGGGAGGGGGAGGAAACAGCCTGGAGAAGAGGAATATTCAAGTACTTGGAGAAATGAAGGAGAGACTTAAAGAATAAAAAACAGAGGAAGTGAGACAAGGAAAGAAAGAAAGGAAGGAAGCTACAGAGGGCTAAAAGGGAAAGAGAACAAAACAACAGAAGTGGAGGAGGACATGGGACAGTAAGAGAGCAGAGGAACAGCACTGCTGCAGTAACAAATGCAGCCATTTCAGTGAGGAGAATGAAGAAGAGGTATCTTTTGTGCCCCCACCGTGGCCCAGTGCTTCTCAATCCATGGCTGTTTGCACTCCTCCAAGATGCCCCAGGTGCTATGCCAAGTGGAGCTGTCCCTGGGGGAGGTCCCAACAGGGACCCCCTGTGGCACTGTTTTCCCTGTGCTGGCACAGCAGAGGGGCCATGCTGTGGGGAAGGGTTTGGCCAGGACCTGCTCAGTGCTGGTGGAGAGAGACCACTGCAAGGGGGGATTGCAGCTGGGGCATGGGGGGACTCCATGAGCTGGGGTGACCCCAGCACAGATTGGTCTGATCTGCAGAGAGTCGTATGCCTGTGACACAAGCATGGCTTTTGACCTTCATGCTGGGCAGGGCAAATGTACCCTCTGCAGCAGGAACATATTCTTTTCCCCTGGGTTTTGCTTCTTTTGGAAAGCATATCCATTTCTCCCAAGTACTTTGATGCTTCTCAAACAGATGCTACAGGCCAAGAACTAATTCTACTCCCACCAGTCACTTGCTCTGAACCACAAAGCGTGCCAGTCTTCTCTCATCTACCCTGTTCCAAGCTGCCATTTCCCCTTGGGAAGCCACAGCAAAAAAAGGGGATAAAATGCCAGGCCACCATGCCCTCAGACCAACCAGCTGCCTTTACACCCATGGAAGATCCGAGAGAAATCTCTTGAAACACGCATGCATCGACTCCACCATCTCTCCCAGAGTCTCTCCTTGCCATGTCTCCAAGTGATAAAAACAGGACCACAGCATGCCCCACACCTCCCCCCTCCAAAATCCATGCCCCTAGAAATCCTTCCCCCTCAAACACTATTTCCCCCGGGCAAGATACACAGCTGAGACACAGAAATGAGAGAAAGGAAGCTGACAGACAGTCCACTGTGCAAAAAACAAAGGGAGAACGGGGACGCTGTGGGAAGGATGGGGGAGATGCCCTTGTCCCTGTGCGGCACACAGGGAGGCACACGCATGCCCGCACACACTCACACTTGCATCCCTCACTCCCACGGAGCGTGTGCCACATGCTTCAGAGACAGGCCCACGGCTGAGTCAAGGGTAGCAGGGGTGGGTTATCTATCCAGAGTCACCAGGTGACCGTGGAGGGGGAGGGTCTTTCACAGGTTACTTTTGTGGTTTTCCTCTGTCTCCACAGTCATGGGGGGCAGCCCTCCATTGTCATTCAGCCGTTTGGCCCTGTAGGTCTCATAGTGGATGTTGTGGGTCACTTCTTTTAGGTCCTGAAGGTGGGTCCTGCAGGGAACAAAGTGGGTTGGGAAAGAGGATATGATAGGCAATATCAGCACAGTAAGTATGATTCTTCTGATGATAATTTTATTCCCCAAAATAAATGGAAGATTTTTTCAGTCAGTCAGTTAAGCTAATTATTGTTACCCCTCCATCTGTTTGGATAGCATGGGTGTCATCATACACAACTGAGAGCTAGAGCATCAGCATTTGAGAACACACAGGCAGCATGCAGGACATGAGCTGAAATTCCTGGCTGTGCTTGCCAGTGCCCTGCCCTTCTCTCACCTGTGCCACCGGCACAGCCACTGGGCATCCTGCTGTGTCAGAGCAGACTAGGGCTTATCTGAAGCAGTGGTGAGACAAGGAAGCATCAGAAGTTGTAGCAGGTTCACTGCAGATCATAAGCTGCAGAACACTGCTGTGAGCATCATCCCCAACCTCCATACACAGCCTGGGGGCTTGGATTTTTATAGGCTTTGTGATGATCATTTGGGTAGGATGTTTTTACTGAAAGACTTTGGAAAAGCACCTCTGCTGCAGAAGGTATTACAAAAAAGAAAAGGAAAGTAGGGTGATGTCAAAGCATTGTACCCAACCAAATGTCTCAATAGCACCATACCCACAAGTGAGGTCACCACAGGGCCACAGGACTTTGGTTTTGAACTGTGTTTCTGTTATTTTCTTTTTTTTGGAGTTGTTTTTATAGGAAAGAGAGGTAACCCTGGACCTACAGCTCTCCTGCAGAATCTGTGCTAAGGCAACTTCATGAAACAGAGTAGAAAGAGGACAGGACAATGAAAGTTAATGAAATATGAAGCTTTTCACTTCCAGCTCATATGTTCCAGCACCTCCTTCAACCTGGAAGGAAACACAGTCTAGGATGTGGTAGTGATCTCTTTATTACTGACCTGTTCTCAGCAGCAAATAAAAGTTTTTGCAATCTTAATAGGATTAAAAAAAAAAAAAAACTCCCTTAATGGGAGTTTTTGCAACCTTGAGAGAGGTGGTAGTATCCTGCTTTTCTCCAGGCATCCAGCTCATACACAAAAACTAGCAGCTACCTGACATAGTGGTCATGTCACTAAGAGAGGCACTAGAGTATCTACCCTTTAACTTAATCCAACCCTACACCACATAAGCTTTCATTGCCTGAAGTTTATTTTATTTCCATTTTAGTAGGGGCTATTTCATTCTGACTGGATCTCAGGAAGACTCCCAGCTCGTCAAGAGCAAACTGGTGCGTGACCATGAACTTACCTGATGACAAAATCTCGAAGTAGGGCAAATTCACAGTGATTGAGGTTTTCCACTGAAAAGAAAGCAAGCAATTGTTACATTTGATATTTTCAACAGCCCCTTTGTGGTTATAGAGCATGGGAAAGTCACTGCCACGGGGGCAGGTTCCAAGTGGGTGGAGCTTGCATACTTCAGGAAGGACAGACAGTTGTCTGAATGCCACACTGTCGAGCATTGAGGAGACACACTAAGAGATGCTGAGCAAGTCACACATAAATTTTCATTTGAAAACCAAGGCAACCTCAGGAGCTTAACTTCACACACCATGGTGTTCACACTGGCTCCAGCTTCTGCCAGGTGGTGATAGTGGCACCATATTGACCATGGCAGTTCCCTCCTGGCACAGCTATTTGAGAATTCTCCTTTTGCTTGGTTTCAAGCAGTTTGTCACAAATGGGATAGGAAGGTAGCCACAGGACATGCTATCTGGAGCCTTGTCTATTACTGTGATCTGCAGACAATACTTTCAGCTCCCATAAGCAAGAGTTTTTTTACCTTCAATGATTCCCCAAGGTGTTTTCCTGCCCAGGACTCTTTTGCCATTCACTTGGTACTCCTTGTCACTGCCCACTACTGCAAAGGGCATGCTTTCCTGCTGGGGAGAGACACGTGGAAAGATCCATTGAACCCGTTCCAGAGACCAGCACCACCGTAGTTCCCCATCCACCTTTCCACCCCTCAGCTCAACAAACACAAGGCCTTCTCTGAGGGGAGAGATTCTCCAGAGCAAAACTTCACTGGCTGTCCTTTTCACCCATCAGTGCTATCCCTAGAATTCTGGACTCTTGCTTTCCAGGTGTCCTTGCACCCCAACAAGCTTAGTGGGTAGCTTGCAGCAGTGCCAAGGGCTCCGGAGCTGGGGCAATGCTTTTCTGCACCTATCTCCAGCATTTCTGAGGAGAGGGATGACCACAGAAGTACCTTAGCATAACCAACAGAGGGTCTGTCAACCCAGAGCTGCTCATATGGATAATTTGAGTTGAATATTTCTCACCAGATTTGTAGTTCTTTACAACAGAAAGACAGGACTCAAATAATCCTTCCCCATAAGCCACATGAATATTCATCAAGTCTAATGGCTGAGATTGTACTGAGGAAAGCCAGAAATGAAATAAGTGTACAGCTTTCCTGGGAAGTAGGACAGTAGGTGAGGCTATTGGGGACCCAGATATCTTCAAGCACAGGGAGAAACGATCTGTTTCCAGAGCACAGAGTGCAGGAGACTCTAGGATCCATAGAACTGTGCAGATGTTCATTGGTTTACTCTGCTTTATAGATATTCCTGGAAAGAGACTGCAATTACCACGGGAATGGAGATTAAAAAGCAGTTTATTTCTTATGTGTGAGGACAGTGATGCTGAAGTGAAGAACAAAATGTGGTGCCCTCCTCATCCACCCTTCCCCTCCCACAATAAAATGTTTCCTACCCTGATTTTGTCGTTCTCTGTTTTATCCTCCAAGTCCTCATCAAATTCTTTCTGGGGATAAAACTCGATCCCATTTACTTCTAGTTCCTTGCGCACCTAATCAGAGAGACATTTTGGAGCATGAGCAGCACAAACCTGAAGAGAAGGCAGTTGGCAAGGCCAGGCAAACACATCTGGGACATCCTTCCAGTGGGCAGAAGCTGGAGGGATTGTCCCAAGGAAATGCACAGTAAAGTGAGGACACAAGGCAGCAATGATCAGTCTTTCTTCCCAACCTCAGATACTTGTCTGGCTCTCCGGTTCCCATGACAGAACATATCACAAGACTTCACAGGGATACACAGATTTCTTCCTTCTCTAACAGATGCCCTCAGAGATATAAACAGCCGCATCTTTAGGACTTAACTCATCAACCCAGCACAGTGCACACCCTGGGGACTCCACTGCAATCCCAGGAAGAAGGATACCACTCATTTCTCCTGCCTCCCAGCCAGGGCAGGGAAGCATCCCATCCAGAAGAGGAGATACTCACTCTTTGTTTGAATTCGGTCTTCTCCTCCAAGGTCATGGTGTCAGCCTTGGCAATAACTGGGATGATGTTCACTACCTTGCTGAGATGTTTCATGAACTCCAGGTCCAAAGGCCGCAAGCTGCAGCCCAAGAAGGAACAAGATGGAAGGGTCACTTTTTACCCTCCTCGCCTTTCATCCTAATGACTGTCCAAGCATCAGGGCACAAGTGAACCCTCCCTTGTACATACCCTGTTTTCTGCCACCATGTTCTCATCTCCTTCTTCCCATCCATTTTGCCCTCTCCCAAAAAACACAGCGGCATTTCTCCTGCTCTTGTAATCTTAGACCCTTTCAAACCCCACAGTTCCCAAAGTTAAGCTAAACAGTGCCCAGTCCTGCTGACAGGATCCCTGGATCCATGTCTGAGGTGCAGCAGTGCAGGGTATATATCTGGCACAGAGGTACCAAGGGCTGGAGGAAGGAAAAGGGACTGTGTACATACGAGTGTCCTGTAGGGGAGATGAAGTAGAGGCAGCAGTGCACGCGCGTGTCTGGAATTCGTTTCTTCCTTGCAATATTCACCTCCTCTTTCAAAAACTTTTCATATTGCTCATTGATGTATTTCTCAATAGGCTCCCAGCTGTTAAAGTGAGAGAGAGAGATGATTAGACAGGTACAAATCTCCTCCTGTTCCTGCCTACAGTGTTCCCAGCTCTGACAGTAGCAAAGCAGTCTCAGGCATAAAAAAAAAATCCACCTGAAGCATCTCACCATCAGCACAGATGATTAGGAGTTTCTGTAACTGGGCACAGAAATAAGCACTCACCATGTAATATGTGCATACCCCCAATCACACACACAGTCCCACGGCCACATTATCAGCCCCTGAGTGCAACAGGATCCCATACGCTTTCAAGGGCCAAGCAGATGTCACTCATAAACCATCTTAACTTCAGCCCTTTCTGAGACACAAGGCCTTGACCTTGTAAAACTCACCAGTTCTCATTGTTGATCTGGTCCCCAAATCCTGGTGTGTCAATCACTGTCAGCTTCATTTTGACACCACCTTCTTCAATGACTAGGGGAGAAATTGCAAACAATCATACTCCTCCCTGGGGACCTGCTCTGTCATGAAACATGTCTTTGTGTCCCACAAGGGAACAAGAGAGGTCTGCCCTCATCCCTTCCCAGCAAGCATAACCAGACCAGCTTGTGTCATGCCTCAACAGTTATGACCCTCATTTCCATGTCTGACCCCAAATTTTGGTAATATCTACACAAAAGCCACCTTACACCACTCTGCCAGAGGAAAATGGATTTGTGTTCAGTCTGTGGCCCAAAGGTAGTACCTACCCTAACACAAGTTCTCCCCTCTAACACGTCATCCTGAATCTGAGATGATGCTCATTACCCTGCACCACCAGAGGAGTTGTGCTGATGCTTTGTGAGGAGGTGTGAACTACCAGGCTTGGGATGGGACCCAACAATGCAACTTGTGTAGCTTATTAAATATAACTGCAGGTGAAAATGACTTACAGCAAGGCTTAGTCCACAACTGCAGACTAGTGTCTTAGGTGATGAAATCTCTCTAACTATTTGTTTACTCCTCACTTTTGGCTGTGGCATCAGGGGCCTTCCAGTTTAAGAAAAGCCTTGTCTGAGGCCATCTAAAACTGTCCTTTAGCTTCCTATGGAGAAAGGGCTGCCTAATACCAAATAACTATTTTTGTAGACTGCTGGGATCTTCTGCAAGACTACGCTGAGGCATCACCTCAGCGTAGTCTTTGCTTCCACCCCAGCAGTCTGGCTCTTACCATGCCCAATGGCTTTGATCTCCACTGTCTTGGGGATCTTCTCCTCCCGGTTCCAGCCTGAAGATTTGCGGCTCACCTGGGATTTGAAGAGGGTGTTTACCAGTGTTGACTTTCCCAGTCCGCTCTGACCTGAGGATTGCAGAGAGGAAGCTTGTGACATTTGCCACAGCCTGGTGATGACAGCAAGCCCAGGGAAGAGAGCCAGGCTGGTAGGGGAAGGGGCTGGAGGTGTCTCCTTGCCTTGTGCAGGCTCTATTTTCCCTCAGAGCAACTTCTGTCTGCTCCCTCATGCCCTCCCCGCAGGGCTTGCTCTCCCACCTGGCCTCAGGGGACAGTCCCTAGCCATGGTTCCCAGTTCCTCAGCTGATCTCTGCCTACCTACAACCATGATGTTGAAGTCAAAACCTGTCTTCATGGTTTTCTTGCGCATCTGCTCAATTATGGTGTCAATACCGATGTAGCCCAGCAAGCTGGCGTTGATGCCCGTGGGCTTCATTGGTACAACTGGCTTTTGTCGCGGCTCTGGGACCAGCTCAGACATGGCTGCTTCGTTTTTGCTCTCAACTGGTCCTGCATGGGGACAAAGATTGAAAAATCATCACTGAGGTGTAACAACAGCTTCCTTGCTGACCTATCACAGGGCTGAGGGCAGCGTTGAGCAGCCTTTTCAAGGGCTATTGAGAATAACTAAATGTCAAGATTTTAGTGGTAAGACTCATCATGGAGCAACATCTACTTGAGTTTCCAGCACACTCTTCTATGTACCACTCCAGATGAGGAGGTGAAGTGGGGTTCATTGAGAATGCAGCATGTTGATGGCTCCCTCCAAACAGCAGGAGCAGCGGCAGCAAGGCTGGCTGGGCTGATAATTGGGTGCCCAAAGCTCTGGCTGTGTCTCCTTATTTTTGTCTCCCAGGTCTCAACAGGATCACCAGTGTTTTGCCCCTCCAAGTTCACCACAAAATTTGCGATAGAATTAAAAGAATTATGTGTCAAGTCCTGTCATTGAAACAGTGTTTGGGAGGTACCATGAGGACTTGCATGCTTGGCCTTTGCCAGTGTTGACTGCATTACTGACTGTGGTGCACAGGCTGAGTTCCTCAGAGGAAGACAGTGGTAGAAGTGAAAGTATGGCCATAATCTCTGCACTTACCTCCCACCCATAGACCAATGTTTTTTGCCATACTCAAGAAACTAATCATCATGAGCAGAAAATTAATTATCTGCATCTTTCCCTCCTCATCTCTGCTTCCTCACTTCTTCCATGTAAAACAATCAGGTAAAAAGAAAACCCCGAGGGCCTTCCAGCCTCCCTGACCTTTTTTGGGTCACACATTGCTAGGGGCAGGCCTCACCCATTTATCTCTGTCTCATTAATGAGTAGCTCCCACCTGCTGGGAGGAAGCGGAGGTTGGGAGAGGACAGGGCATGGAAGAAAAGCTCTAATTGGTGGGGAAGGCAGGCATGAGGGATGAATCTGGAAAGGAAGAGGAAGGGAATAGGAATCAAGGTTTTTTCATATACAAGCCAGCTGCAAACCAGAGTTTCTCCCACTCTAATTACTTGACTCCCCCATGCTTTGTCTCATTAGAGGGTTATTTTTCCAGGACAGAGACAGAATGCATTTTTGCTTGGCAAGTACTTAATTTGTTTTGGATGCCACTTCAGTTCAAGTATCTCACACTAAATTATCCCTTTCCATCATGTTGGCAGAGTTTTTTTTCTCCACTTATCAGAATCCACTGGCAGCAGAAAAGGACGTGAGCAGCTAGGCAGGCGACTGCCATTTGGTGGTGACACATGCCCCTCTTCACAAGGAAAATGATTCAGGAGTCACTGGACTGGTGAAAATGATGGCACCAATCTGGGGTCCCTGTGACAGCTTAGTCAAGCCAGGCCGAGACAGACTGAGAAGAAGTCAGAGAGATTTTGTTCAAGGACAGGGTTAGGCTGGAGCAGGCTCGATGGCTGAATGGGGACCCTGCCTGGCACTCCTACATCAAAGCTCCGGTGCTGACACAAGGACTGCTTTACTCAGTGAAGATTTTACATTTTTTATAAGATGTAATATCCCACTATCACATGCTAAGGAAAGACCTTGTGGAAGGACCACCCTTGGCAGGGATAAGGGTGCCTCCACCCAGCTCCTTTTCACTGCTTGGGAAGTCTTTTATATTAAACTGGGAGAAGGAGCTTTCCCCCGTGTGAGATGTGAGATGATGGTTGCACAGCCATTCATGTACAGCACTGTGGGTAAGACCTGAAGGCTCTTGTGCCACCTCTGTTCCACCTTGCCCACACATGAGAGGTCAGTGGGAGGATGGCCCCCCTCCTGCTTTTCCCCACCAGTGAAGGCACCCTGGACTATCATCACCCTCTCCTGAAGCAGCGAGCAGCAGCCTGGGGGAACCAGAGCACAAGATGGACCATTGGCTTGAGTCAGACTGGCAATTTGGAGCACCTCACGCTGCCGGGCAGCTGCTGGAGGGGGCAGCCTGCCACACCGAGTGCGTCTCAGCTGCAATCCTCTCTCACACCCATCACAACTAGTATGTGCCTTTCCTGCTGATGAAGCATCCCTTGAGGCTCCCGTTGTCTTTTTCCAGATTTATCAAAGCTGATGTGAGCCAGGAAAGCCCATCTCTCTGGTACAGCACAGGGGGCCAGGCCAGCCAGTTCTCCTGCACCCTGCCCTTCACTCGTCCTCTCCCAGGCTGCCCACATCACCTGTATCATGGCTGTGTGGCTGTGCCATGTCCCTTATGCTGCTGCAGCCTTCTCCATATACACCCCACACAGCCCTGCTGGGGTCCTACCTAGCCCTAAGAGTGGGAGAAGAGAGAAATGGAACAATGAGGGAATTAGGGACAGGGAGCTGTGGCCCCAGTGAGGCACTCGGATACTGGAGAAATGGGGGCAAATAAACTCCAAAGGTGGAAGGGAACAGGTCAAGATGGGAAGAAAGCCCAGCTGAGCAGCTGCATGAGATGGCTGCAGAACATGGGTCATGTGGGCTGTGACCCTTTCACTGCCTGGATGGTAGCTTGTCCTCAGGGAATCTGTTGCCCTGTCCTTTATTCCTTCAACCCTTGTTCTTACACAGGGAGGAGGAAGGAGGGAATTTGCTGTCTCAAGGCTCACTAAGAGTTCATAAGTCATCCCTCAATCTCACCAAGGAAAGTCTTGCCCAGAGCCAGCGGATGTTGCTAACTGCTGCGGACATCATAATACAAGACCATTCCTTTGCAAGCTTCACTGTTGGAGCCAGAAGCTTGCAGTGACTAGGGCAGATATTTCAGATTCTGATTCTTGGGCAGCTATAGAAAACCCTGAGACCAGGAGAAAAGCTCTCCAGAAGTCTCCTTAAATATATTTCCTGGATTTTATATCAGAACATTTAAGGTGTCAGTGTAAGCCACCTGCTTTTCTCCTCTAGGTCACTTGCCTTCTTCTCTGTGTTCCTTCCCATAGCCTCAGGCAGGGAAGCCCCCATTTTGCAGAAATTTGCGCAGGGTTCATCTTTCTGCACATGACTTTTCACCTTTTGTCTCCCACAGATGAATTCAAGGAGCCAGCTGAGGAACAGCCTGCTGGGGTGTGCAAAACCAGGACCAGAGCTGTAAGAGGCACCCTGCGACATGAAACATGCCTGCCTGCTCTCCTGGGAGTGGCTCTGTTTTTTGTGCACTAAAGCTAATGGTGCTAAGAAGCCTCCTGAGCATGCTGAGCATCTGGTCAAGGAGTGGCACTCTGTGTCCTGGGCACATCCCGTAGCCCTCGCAGCTGTCCCCTGCAATGAATGTATGAGAGGGCAGTACAGCCAGTACAGCTGATAATGAATAGAGGGGCAGCCAAGGTTAACCACTTACATCTGCTGTTTGCAAGGCCCCCCTTTTCCCTGCTGTTTTGTTCTGTGTGCTAAGAGAAGCTCATTTAAGGGGGCTGTAGCTGGTGATACCCCCCTGCTGCCCAGATCTGGTAGGAGGTGGCCCTGGGCTGGGCTGTCAGGGAATATCTGGCTCACAGGAGATGCTCCATGTGACTGGACCAAGGGAAAGCACAAACGGAAGCTTTTGAGGCGGGGACAGACAGAACCAGGATGAGTGCCCAAAGAGGTCCCCATGGTCCCAGCTAGCTCCTGCTTCTGACACCCACTGATCCACCCCAGAACCTCTTCCTGGAAGGCTGGCATATGTGGCCAGCAGCAGACACCACTACTGCAGCTCATCCTTCATGCTCTGACATTTGCAGGACCTGTGTGGGGACAGAGGTGGCCCTGCAGGTCACTTGGGGGCTCAGGTAGTGGGGACCAACATCTACTATGTCCTGATAACCCAGATATAGTCGCATCCCCTCCCCCTGCCTTCCCATCCTTTGTCTGGCAAGAGGGAGGGAGAGCTGCAAACAGTGCTCACCACAAACCAGCTTCCAGCAAGGAAAAGCTATTTAACCCCTATGTAACACATGGATGGCCTCACTGCAGCTCTCCTCCACTGTAGCACAAGGTTGTCCCTCTGCAGCTGGAGGCAGTGATCCCCACTCATCTCTCACCCCAGCCCCTTCCACCCATACAGTCCTGGACCCACAGTCCCACTCCCTGCAGACATGGAACAGGGAGGAGGGATGAGTTCAAAACCTGAAGGTGGCTGGCAGAAGCAGGCCCTCAAAGGGTGATGCCAGGTTCCTGGGAAAGAAAGCAAGCAGCTGCTTCAGTAGTACAGCCTCCCTGGAGCTCGCAGGCATCAGGACCTGCTCCTTGCTTCAGCTCTGCAGAGGTGCTGGACTGAGCATCTCTCCACTGAAAAAATACCTTTCCCTCCTCAGTTCCCATGATGACCCCAGGGCATTTCTTTCATCTGTGCAGGGCAATGTCTGAGCCCTGCCAGATGTACTGCCTGACCTCAGAGTACAGAACAGAACCATTCTTCTTACCAGATCTTTTTGCCTGGCTTGAAGATCATCCCAATCCTCTGGGCTGCCGCAGCCTTCCCAACAGCCTTCTGCAACCTTTCTTCCCCTCAGCACTCTGCAAAGGGCTTGGGCAAGAGCCTGGCTGCAGTGAATCTAGGGCAGCGTGTGCCAAAGCCTCTCTGGAGATGCAGAAGCTGGAGGTGAAGGAGCTGGGCACATCCCCAGCCCAGCCACCATAGCCCCAGCCATGCCCTTGGTGCTACTCTCCAGCCATACAATGCTCATCCCATGTCCCAGTTCACCCCCTGGCTGGCACAGCTGTATCACAAGGCGAGAGGATGCTGAGCACCCCTGGCCCATGGTACCCACACCACCACAGCTGCCCCTGCCCGCATGCCTGCTGAATCCTGTGCAGATGCCTAGGGAGAGGCACAGGACATCCCCACTGCCTGTCACTGGCAAGGGACAAGCCAGGTGCCGAGGAGTTTTTGGGCACTCCCCAGCTGGATTATCCCTTCCTTTCAAAGCAGTGCCTGGCGCTCCCCATTAGCACCAAAACCAGCTCTGCTCCTTTTCCTTCATACAAGACTGCTGCCACCAAAAGGAAAAAAACAGAGGAAAGACAAAGCCAGGACCGATTTCCCCCACTGCCCTCCGGAGCTATTCCTCCCCCATGCCCAGAGCTGGGCAGCGTGGGGGCACGGCGGAGGATGCCTGCGCAAAAAGCCCCAGCGGTGTCCCTCTGGCGTTGCCCAGCCCTGCCGAGCCCGGAGCATCCTACCTTTGAACATGAAGCTTCCTTTGTCTCCGAATCCTCTCCCAAGGGGGTGGGTCTCCCCCCACTTTCCTAGCCTGACGCTGATGAAGCAGCACGGTGGGCTACAAAGCTTCACTTGCTTTTACCTTTGTCTTTCTTCCCCGTGTCCTCTTCTCCCCCCTCTCTCCTTCCCCTCCTTCTCCAGTGGCTATTTCAGCAGAGCGGAGATGCTGGTGCTGCTCCTGCTGCCATCGTCATGTGACCTGAATATTAAACATCTCCGCAAAATCTCCCCCGGCGCACCCTCCCCCGGCTCCATCCCAGGTCCCCGGCAGCCTCCCTGGCTTGCGGGGGGGGCACGGCCTCGGGATTGGAGGGGCGGCTGCCGATGGGGCCCCCATGTCCTGGAGGGGCCCTCACTGCACACCCACACCCCACAGGCCTTTTCTTGCCCTTTTCCCTCCCAATTCCCCAGCCTTTTCAGCATCTCTGCTTGTTTAGGGAGGGGCATATTTAACCCTTCACAGCTTAGATCTGGCGGGGCTCTTTGCCCCTAGGAGAAAGGGTGCTCTTTGCCCCTAGGTATTTCGTGGGATCAGGGGATTGCAAAATCTCCTTCTGCTTTCCCAGAGGAAGGAAATTGAGAATGTGTTGGTTCATCAAAAGCGATGTGCCCTTCAGCTTTGCTGTGAAGGTGTGAGAAACCTTTTCTCCTTCAGCACCATGACTGCTGGCTGTCAGCCCAAGGCACAGAGGCAGAGCCAGCGCTGTCCCCTCTGCATGCGTGTGTGCACAAACATGTGTGTGCCTGCGTGTGGCGAACAGGGACAGGTCCTCCCACCTGGACCATGTTGGGGTACACAGGTCACATCCCTGTGTGCTCTGGCAGGCACCTCCGTGTGCCCTGTGGATGCGCCGTGTCTGGAGAGCCGTGTGGATGCCTCTGGCTGCTTGCATCTTTGGATGGGGATGCCCTTTCCCTGCTTTGCATTTCCTTCTTCTACATCTGTGAGCCCTGGCCCCAGCAGGCGCTGTGTCCCTATCATGCTGTCATGCTGTGCTGGGGCACCAACTGTGTTGGGAATGCTCTTACCCTCCAGTCAGTGGGGTGACAGGAGCACCATGTGTTCCTCCACCACAAGACAATCCCCCTGGGTGGGGGCCAGGCTGTGGGATGCCTGGCAGACTTGGCAAGGGTTTGGGGTTCCTCTTTTTGCAGTGCTCTGGGACAAAAAGAAAACTGCACCCACTGCAGGTTACAGGAACATTTAGAAGTAATTGTCAGCAGTTACCCCGCGCTAGGCTGGGCAGTGGACACACTGGTTTCCGACAGGCAGGCAGGCATTCCAGCACTCAGAAAATCCCCTGACATGGTAACCACAGTTCCCTGTCTCCCTGCTGGGTGCCAGGTTCACAAATACACGGGCTGTCCTCCCACCAGCTGTTGCCCACCCATGATTCTGATGCGGGTCAATAGGAAATCGCTCCAAGGGGAGAAAGCCCCCGTCCTCCCTCTCCTCACCCTACCTCTCCGGAAGGGTCCTGCCCCATCCTGGACTCCATGTCACTGCCAAGGGATCCCCTGGTGCCTCCCTCCCTCCCTCTGCCCAGCCCATCCCGTCAGCAGAGACCCACCGGAGAGTGGTGGGGCACAGGACACCCCCGTCTTCGCCACCGGGGTGGCCTCGGCCCCGTCAGAGCTGCCGTGTCGCTGGGGCCCCTCGGCCGCCACGGGCCGGGGCCGAGGAGGGATTGGGGTGATGGGAGCCGGGCCCCGCAGCCGCTCCCAGGGTAGCCCCCGGCGCAGGGTGACCGAGAGGCAGCTCCGCTTCGTGGAGGCAGCGACAGCGAGGGGCCCGTCCCGCCGCCGAGCGGGGCCCGGGATGCGGCTGGGGCTGCCTGGGGCGGACAGGCAGCTGCGGTGAAGGGCGATCTCCTCCTCCATGGCGGGCGGCTGTGGGCTGGAAGCAGAGGTGGGAGGGCAGGGGGTGCCAGGCCGGGCTGGGGGCCCGGGCTGTCCCTGCGGTCAGGGCTGTGGTGTCTCGGGGTGCAGAGCTCGCTGGGGCTGCTATCATTCACATGCTTGAGCCCCCACCTCCAGGCCTGTCCGGCCAGCCCGCCTCCGGCTGGGACAATGGCGCTCTTGTGGCCTGCATGGCTCGCTCCCACGCTGGGTGCCATGGCCACTCCTGCCCCTGCCCCGCACCTTCCTGACCTCTGCCACCAGCAGTCCCACAGCATGGGCAGCTCCACAACATGAGCCCTGCCCTGCTCCCACGGCAGGAGGTGGAGGAGTGATGCAAACCTGCCAGGTCAGGCCTGTGCTGCATGCTTCCAAGGACACTGGGTGTGATTTAAAAAAAAAAATTAAAATATTTTAATTTTTGAAATGCTTTCCCTTCCCCTCTTAGTTTTTCCCCCTCAAATGGCATATTTCAGTGCAACAATTTATATCCCACTGCGCAAGTTCAATGGTCATTTGTTGGGTGTTTGTCCAAGTTGATACTTCATTCCCTTACTCTGATTTTCTTTTGCTTCTTTATTATCATCATTATTATGATTGTTTTTTATTTTTGCCAGCTTTGTGGCATTTTCAGGGTCAAGAAGGATTCAGCTTGCCACTTTACCTCTTCCTCGCTGTAAGAGACTTTGAAGGGCAACACAGTAAACAAGGAGGAAAGGATAAAGGTGTTTTGGTGGGATGGGATGAGAATATGAATGGTTTGGTGGGCAAGTGGGAGCAAAGAAAAGGAGAGACAGGCACCCACAGTATTTACAGTGTGGCAGGGACAATGATTACATGATTTCAGGTGACCAGGGCTGGGGGAAGTGGAAGAGGAATCACCATCCAATGACCCACATCAAGTCATTGGGAATGCTGGTGGAAGGCAGAGCTCAGGACAGTGTGAGTTCTCTGCTTCCTTAAAGGCAAAGAGACAGAAAGCATGAAAAAAACCAAACCTGATACTGTGTAGTATTTCCAGCAATAAGTATCTTCTCTGATTCTTTATGCCGTTTAATTCAGTATCTGTGACTATTTCCTTCTCCCCTGAGGTCTTTCTGGCTGCACAGATCTCACAGAGGAGAAACAGTCTCAGTTTTCAGGCAGCATTTGACTTTAATTATTCCCAGAGAGCTCAGCAGTGTAACTGGCACAAGAGCCAGGTGGATGGAGCCCTATCCTGTTGTAAAGGAAACCTCACTGCAGACTGCTCCTTGCTGCCTGCCCAGAGCTAGAGAGAGGCAGCTCCCAGGGGGAACAACAGAAAAACAAAGCATCAACCATGCAGTTTGTCACACACTTCCACTGGGGAAGCCTTTGACACTGCTGACAATTAAGTCCTTCATAGCCATGGAAAATACCTGGCTTAATGCTGATTGTGTCAGGACTAAACAGCACAAAAAGCAAGCCAGAGGAGATGAACAATTAGTTTCTCTCTAATCCAGCCCTCACCCAGTTGCTGTCTTCTTTTGCTCATTTTCTATGTTGACTCATGGGCAGAGTGGAGCTCAGCACAGGCATGGCAGCATACAGAGGAGAACACAGAGGAGGGGAGAGGGGGCCCCTGTGAGTGCAGGCTCCCCTTCCTACAGTTTCACTTCTTCCTGACTGCTCCAAGCCCCTCAGCTCCAGTGGAGAGGTTTCCATGCTACCCCACAGCTCAGCTGTGTTTGTTTACAGGGCAATCCCTGTACCTATCAACCTGTCAACCCCAAGCTATCAGGGAGTTGAGGTGAGGAAGCAGGTTTCCAACTGGTGTTTGGAGATATGGCTGTGATGTGCCAGAGGGCAGGGAATGTGAGTCATGCAGCTGAGGATGGCACATCAGACCATGCAACCCAGCCCCTTGTCATTTCCATTTCACAGGCCCAAGTCATGAAAATGTATGTGTTTCAGACTACACCTGCTGTTTTGAGTCTTTGCGTGCCAGGCCAAGTACAACTTTGGGCACAGCAGTAATCCCATTCACTGCATTTCCCTGCTGAGTGAGACTCCCCAGTTAGGGTACTTGCATCATGGTCTCTGTTACTTGGCTGAATGAAAGGACTCTTGACTTGTCATCTGTCTGAAACAGAGCCAGAAAGCTCCTGTGAGTGTGCCTGTTTTGGCGTGGAAAAGAATGGTAATGCAACTGCAGTCTGGTAGATGAAATGTCCTAGGAAGACCTAGGATATTTGCAGGATGTCCTGATCCATTCCTTAGAGCTAAAAATTAACTTTGATCCCCAGAGAATTACAAATTTCAGGCTGCACTTGTGCTTTGAGCCTTTGCTTGCCAGGGCAAGCAAAACTTTGGGCACGGGGATAATCCCACTCACTGTGCTTCCCTGCATAAATCACTCACAGCAGCCCAATGAACTCTCCTTCTTTCTTTGGGAATGGAGGAGAAAACTTCCTGCTCCCAGGTTCACAGATGAGGCTGAATGACACAAGCCAGGAGCTGTGGCAGATTTTCACAGCTGGCCTGAGGAACCCCTGCTGCTGAAAGGAGCCATTGGGGACTAGAGCACAGAGCCATAACAATGGAAGGACGCTGGAGATGTGGGTTGCCAGTATACTGGCTGGCCCAGGTGATGGCACAGGATGCACAGACGTGCACAGAGGATAGTGGCACCAGCTAATATACCTGGGATATGCAGGAGTGGGGCACACAAAATCCCTCTGTGTCCAGAGCATTCACAGGTAGCACCATTGCACCTACATGCGTGCAAAGGGTGGATGTTGGGGTGGGAGGAAAGGAGACACAACCTCCTGCCACAGACTCCTTGTCCTCTCAAACCTCCCTGTACACACTGGGCATTGCACTGGGCTGTCAGGGAGAGAGAGGATGGGGATATCCCTCTCAGCCCCAGTGTCACAGTTTTATGCAACACTTTGGTGGCTGGTCATCCCCGTGACAGTGCAGAAAGTCTGTAAACATGGGATTTTGTGCCCGACCCACATTATACGGCTTGGATCCAGAAAGCAAAGGTGGTACAATGGGCCCATTTAGATGTCAGGCTCAATGTTCCTTCTCAGAGACATGCAGGGGAAAAAAGGGCTTGGGGATGATTCACAGCTTTCATTGGGAAACAGTTAGGAAAGAGAGCCTATCCAAGCTGTTGGGCTCTACAGTGAAGGGGACTGAACAAGTGCAAGTAGCTTCACAGACTATCCCATCTCCCTCCATGACAGAGGAGCAGAAGGTCAGGCAGATCAGGAGTGGCTGATGTGGTAAGTCTGGCAGCACCCTGCATGGAGAGCTGCAGAATGTTCTCAGCTTGACACAGGACTTGAACAAACCTCTTCAATAAAGATCTTTAATTTGAATATGGTACATTTGGAATGGATGTAGGGATGGATATTCTCCATCTCCCAAAAAGACACAGAAGGGGTGTGCATTTAGCAAGGATAAAGACGTTCAGTATCTGAGGCTCACTGAGCTCTTGGTCCCTCTGCACAGAGCTTCAGCAAGCTCACTATCCTAGCATCAAGAGTGGGTGCTGGAAAGAGCTCAGCTGAAGCAACAATTTGTATTGAAACCCCATTTGTTTTCCCCAAAATACCCCTTGGACTTAGACAGACTGTGTTAGATTTAACCTAGGAAATAGGAGTACAAGGTTCTGTATCCCTTTGCAAAACCTGGTACCTTTCCTACTGAAGATCCTGTCAAGATGCCAGGCAGCTCAAATTCAAGTGATTAACAAGGGATATTTCATTTGAGTAGTTCATCAGTCTTGGCCACAGGAAGGAGCTGGCTTGGCTGGCTGAAGAGCTGTGAGCACATGGGAAGCCCAGCCATACAAATCTTGACTAAGAAGCAAAGGGGCAGAATGGTGAGTGATGAGAAGAGACCCAGATCAGCAGAGAGCAAAGTGATGACCAGCCCCACTTTTACAAGGGTAGGACTGCCATCCCTAGTGAGGCTTGTGGTCTGCTGCCTACCCAGGAGAGATTCCTCTGGCTGCGATGGGCAGCTTGTCAGACCTCAGGCACCCCAAAGGCCAGGTTGTCCCGAATCATCAGTGTCTTCCGAAGGTCTCGCTCCATGATTGGCCTCTGTGTTCGCCACTTATGGGCTTCCTGGAGTCCTGGTTCAAAGTAGTAAATGCAAGCTCCAAAGCCCACCAGGATGAGAATGGAGATCATCAGATACACAGGCACAAACCAATCCAAGAAGTGGGGCATGGCTGCCAGAGAAAAGGAGAGAAAGCTCATGCAGTGGGAGCACCCAAAACACACTTCCACCAAGACTGCCTCATCAGCAGTGCCCAGTCCCTCCTCAAAGCCCTGCTGCACCTGGTTCATGCTTGGTTGCACATGAAGGCACCTCATCCACTGGGAGAGGTCAATGCTTTTGGGGTTATTGCTGGGAGCCCTGCACGGAGTGTCAATCCTACTCCCTCCCCACAGAGGGGGTTGAGCCCTGCTGCCAGTGATTAAAGGTAGGCAGTGGGTAAATACAGCTGCTTTTCCCCTCCTGCTTGAGGAAAAATCTGCTTCCCCTGACACTCCATTACCCCTTTGAGTTCCCAGTCCGAGCTGGTCTGGCTCAGGACCGAGCTCTCCCTTACTGCACCTCTATTTCAGGTCCTGCTTTGCCAGGGCTCAGGTTCCTTGGTTCAGCACCAGTCTTGTGAGCAGACCTGAGATTCCTCCACCACATCAGCCACTGTGCAGTGTGGGACACTCACCGGGAGCAGCCGATCTGCCTTGCCAAGAACCCCTGGCCAGCCGGGTGCGAGGTGAGTCCAGAGCAGCGTTGCCCTGGGGAACACAATACAACACCACACTGTATGATTGCTGCTGGCCCAGCATTAAAAATGGGAGAGCAGGAAGGAGCAAACATCTCCTTGTCCAGATGTCAGGGCTGAAGATTTCTGGAGAGGTGAACAAATGGGGTCCCAGCCCCATAAGCTGCTGGTGCCCTGGCACATTCTCTCCCCACCCTTACAGCCCTGCTGATGCCATGCTTAGGGCATGCACCCTAACTTAGGGCCACTTAAATCTGTAATGGCATCACATTTGATCCCATCCCTTATTCCCAACCTTTGGGAGGGAGACAGCAACCCACATTGCAACCCTCAAAGGTGTCCAGCCTGTTCAGCTCTGCTTCTTGCTCTGCACCAAAATGATAGGCAAGGGATCATGCAGGGACAGAAAAGGGGATCAAAAAGCATCCCACACAAAAGGAACAGCTACGACTTTACCAGGCACCAGATCTTCTGGGTTTTGCACTACAAAAGTGCTGCTTGTAAAAGGGTTTGGTGGATTAAACCTGGGACCCTCACTCTAGGGAAAGCACAGTGGTGCCAGACTCAGGCACAAAAATGCAATCCTGAAAGGGGGCTTTACGTAACCCTCACCCTTTGGTGGGAGTGATGAAATGCCCATTGACTTCAGTGGGGTCACACTGAAGTGCACCCACATCAAACTCCTGCTTTTCATGGTCAGACATGACAGGTGAAAGCTGTTGTGTCTGACCATCACCCAAGTCATCCCTCTGCAATAACCATATATCCTCAAATTCCTTGCACAGGGCAGGTTAAGAGGAGGCTGGGGAGAGCTCTGAGCATTTCCTTCCTCTTCCCTGCTCCTGGCCCGTAAGGTTGATGCCTTTTCCTGTGCCTCCCTCAGGTAAACAACTGCTGAAGAAAGCACTCACCATAACTTGCAACAACATCACGGAGGTGTTGTGAGGAGCTGTAGCCTTCCCTTAACGCACCTTAGGGGATCATGTAAGGAATTAGGCATAAACCCCTTCTGCAGCAGGAGCTGGGTCTGAACTCTGGGCCAGAAGCCCCTCAGCACAGCTTTCCTACATGCTCTGCAGAAGTAGCTCCTTTGCACCCCCAGTTGCATCTGCAGACATCCTGAGGAGCTCAGGCTGCTGCAAACCCCTTTTTCAGCAGCTGGTATCTGTCCCTGGCTGGCAACAGCAATGGGCAGGATTAGGGACACTGTGAAGGTGAGTTCAGCTTGGATCTCCTGAGCTGATGGGAGGAAAGCCAATAACCTCATTCCCTTCCCTGATCATCCATTTTCCAAATGTGTGAGTGAAGCTGCCATCCAAAAAAGCACTGCAATAAAAAGCAGCCCTACACACTTCCCAATTCATCCTTCCTCCATCACTAGTAGAGCCAGCATTTCCTAGCTTCTCGCCAGCAACCTATTATTCAGTCTACTTGCTATGCAGCCCTATCCTGCTGTGTCCCCATGCTGCTCACCCGTCCCCGCCCCCTCAATGAAGGGTCCTCATCACGGCCAAGCCGAGCGCTGGATGAGGAGTCAGAGCCCCCCCTCCAGCCTCTGCGGAGCTGGCCTGGAGAAGCAACTTGCCTTTGTCATGCAGGTGAGCAGATTTTGGCTGCAAATACTGAAAAGAGTGAGTTTTGTTTAAAGATGTCAGCTTTCTGGAGCAGTTCTGCAGATATTAAATGTGCCTTAACCTTGCTGGACCAGTTGATCTTCAGCACCTCATTTCGCAGTGGGACATTCACATCCCCCCAAAGACACAAATGAGTCTTTGGTCTTCCATCCAAAAGCATGTCTTATATAGATAAGCTGTCTGACCCCTTTTAAACCCGTGCTACACCTCACTCCAGCCTCTCGCCTTCAATGTCACCCGTGGATCCCCTGTGCCACCTCCCACTGCCCCCGAGGTGCTGTGGGTACACTTGTGACAGGACGCCCAGGGGCCACGCTGTTAGTGGCGGGGCAGAAACTGCTTGGGGGAGGCTGGGAGCAGTCCACCAGAGAATTTGGGTACAGAACCCTCCCGTGTGCATGGCTGGGAGTAAAACTCATTTTGCAGCGTTACAAGCCGTGGGCTCACCTCGACCGCAGGAGATTCCCGCAGACCTGGACAGCCTGGGCCAGGCTGCAGCTTGGGGCACAAAGCTGCCGATCACTGGGGACCCAGACATGACCTCGCTCCCACGCACCGCATCCCCAAGAAGCACCGCTACATGCCCTGACACCTGTCACCTACCTTCTTCCACGGGTGCAGGGCGACGGGATGAGACTGCTCCCTCCGGCATCTGGCGGGTCCCAGCCGGGATGAGTCAGGCTCCTTTCCCGGCCAGGCAGTGCCAGGGAGAAGGGACCCCGCGCCGGGAGAGCTGGGCGACAGCGGGAGGCGACAGGCGCGGATGGGCGGGAGGCAGGGAGGGAGGGATGGCGGGAGCAGCGGCGGCGGGCGGGAGAAGGACAGGCAGCCAGCAGCGTGGCCTCATTGCCCAACGGGACTCCCGGGGGCTTCCCCCATGCCTCCCCGGCAGTGTCAGCCCCGCTCCAGCCTCCCCGGGGCACCCCTCCGCCGGCCTTCCCCCACACACGCAAGAAGGACTGTCTGCAACGGGCTGCATCCCGGCGCGGGGAGGGGGGAGCATTTTAGCAGCGGTCGCTATGGCAACGAGCATCCCCAGCTCCCCTGCACATGGTACCCGGGTCAGAGCCACGAGGAGCTGCCCGCGGGATGCTCTCCCTCCTCCCGCATCATCCGCCGCCCGGCTGCATCCCCGGAGGAGGAGAAATGCTGGGGCACACGTGTGTGAGCTTGAGCTGATGGAGACGGACAGAATGTTCAGGCTCCAGAGATTTACTGGCGTGTGCAGCCCAAGGACTGGGGGCTGGTGGTTTTTCATCAGTGGGTGGGAGGCAGAGAGAAGGAGGGGGGTGGAAGAGGCAAGGTGGTTAGTACTCCCTTCAGGGTTTTTATGTAAAATTAAAACAATCAACACTTTGACCAAAAGAATCTTCCATCAGGAAACAGAAGAACAAAGCTGTCTGTAGCATTATTCTTGCTTTCAGTGAAATACCTTTTTCCTGAATTCATACCTAGTTCTGTCATTGCTTCTGCTGACAAGAGATGTTTTGTTAAAATATTTTCAACTTTTCAGCAGAACAAAAATAGGAACATGCAAACTGGTTTGGTTTGTTCATATTGGGGTTGTTTTGTTGTTTGGTTTGGTTTTGGTTTTTTGGTTTTTTTACAAAGGGAAATTTTCACCATGACCCAGAAATTGTTTAACACAAAAGAGTTTTAGCAAAATCAAATAACTGGCTCCAGCCCGAAGAACTGCTTGCTCTCCTGCCTTTGCTGTTCAGCTCCACCCACTTAGTTTTTGACACTTACAGCCCTGCAGATGTGCCACAGTGGGTTATTGTAAAGGTTTTCAGGATTAATAGTATCCACTGAAATGTATGAGGCCCGAATTTGTGTCTGTTACACTCCAGGAGCTGTGAGATTTGAGGTCTTAATTCCCAGTAGGTAGTGATTCAGACACAAAGGAGTTCATCCTCTTTCCAAGCCAAGCTGTGGATAGTGACAGAGCCCATGCACACTTGCCAGCTCCAAGGGTAATGCATGGTAAGGGTCTGTCACCTGGTCTGTGCCAGGGTTTCATCCACCAGTGCAGAGACAAGGCTGTGATGGACCCATGGGAGCTGACTGCTATGCTCTGTGATTTCTTCTTCATCCTCTTTTTGGTCCTCATGAGCCCACTTCTTCTTCATGTAACTTTATAACAGTTTAGAAGCATTGAGTATAGGCCTTGCAGGCTCTCTGTACCTAGCAGGATATCTGCATGGAGGATCAGATGCATTAGGTTTAGCTGACTGCTTCTTGGTTTGCCCCAGTGAGGTGGGCACTCCAGATGATTGCCTGAGTGGAGCCTGCAATCTGCCTTAATTTGAACCTCAATGAAGTTCAGACCTGACACCTTGACCATCAGCACAGTTACTGCTTCACTAATCCCACTGCAGGGGGTGGAAAACACAAGCCTCACAGTTTTGACCATACTGGGAGAGAATCCTATGGTTTGGAGAAAAAGATTTTTTAAAATAACTTTGGAAGGATATTGTTTATTGCATCCTCAGAGCAAACCTTTAGGGCAGGTAAAGACAGTCCATTTGAGAGGGGAAAAGGAAAATAGCTTTCCAGGTATGCAAAGAAAATGAGAGGGAGATCAGTGGTTGCTGGCACAAGGTAGGAGACTATTCATTTACCCAGGTGACTGGTCAGTGGTGAAGCTGCAGGCACTCAGTAGAGCCTGCCAGGCCAGGTATATTCATGCCTCAACGTGTAAGCTCCTCCCATTGTCCCTAGCCAAATGTCCCAACTCTCTGTTCTAGGTCACCTCAGGGGCACATCAGAGCCAGTGTGTATTTGCCAGTCTTCAGCTTATTCCCAGATTTAAGCTCGGGCTTAATGCCAGCATGCTGCTCATGCAGCCAAAACCCCAGAACAGCAATAGTTTTGACTCACGAGGTAATTTTTTCCTCTGGCTCACTTTCCTGCCATGCAAACACTGGAGAACGTGACAAGGAATGGTGATCACGTCCTTCTGCAGCCACACCACAGCAGTGGGCAAGGTCACGACGTGGCAGCCTCTCTTGCTTCAAGCAGGAATCCTCCCAGATGAATCTGAAGCACCCTTGGACGCAGCAAGAAAAAAACCATGGGGCTTTGTGCTGCTGGAACTGGGACATGCTTGAAGACCCTGTGCCTCTGACACAGCTGCTTGCTGCCTGTGACCAGGCTCTCAGGTGCTGTCACATCCTTTGGTTTCCAACCAGAGCTAAAGCCACCAGACAGCTCCAGGCATTGATGTGCCAGTACAGCTCAATCTGCATGGAAATACTTCAGCTGCACTTCAGCTTCCACCTCAGATGAGGCTGCTGTGTGCCACTCAGGTCTTACAGGCATAAGCTTGTGCATATCATTCTGCCTGGTGCCCTGGGGCCTTCCAGCCCCACCTGGCTTGGGGGAAGCCTCTGAGTGTCTGTGCACACAGTGAGCCCCTCAAAGGCATTCATCCCAGGACACCTGCCTATCACCAAGCCTCTGACTCCCTCCATATCTCTGGGCAACCACAAATTCACCTGCCTGATGAAGGTGAACAGGGAATCAGGTTTGATGTGAGAGCCACCCAGCCAGAGTAGAAATCATGAAACCCTTCTCAAAACCAAAGACAAGAGCCTTAGCTGGAAAAAAAAAAGGAGATGGTCAGGCAACTTCAGGCCCGTACTTTCTGCTTGTAGCATGTCTATAAATCACAGCATAAACATTGTACTGAGCTCAGCTTAATCCCAGGCCTGGTTTACTGTTATTCCAGTCTTTCTTAACAAGTTTTTTCACTGTTCTTTGGTGCCTTTTAGCCCTTTATCAGAATCTTCTGAGATGACCAGACCCAGGTCGATGCCTATCTTTAAAGCAACACCAACCTCCCAATATTACTCTTCTGATGTAGGTAGGAGCATGGGAGAAGATGGAGTTCATCAAACTTGCCTTCCCCAAGGTCTCCAGTAGAGGACAAAATTTCAGCAAGGGTCACAGAAATGCTTCCCTGTTCAGCTGCTGGAGGTGAGGGACCTGCTGCAGGATGCAGAAGGCACTCAGGATGCATGGCAGGGCATCAGCTAGGGAGAGTTTGGTGGGAAAGCAGGCTAACCCACCTTCTGGGTGCTACTGCAACTTCAAAAGAGAAAACCCATTAGAGAAGCTTTGCTGAGATGATCAAAAACTAAGGAAATGTGTATAGCGAGTTAAATTAAAGAGTAGAATGAAAAAAGCTGACTTACTTTGGGTCTAAAAATAGCTGTGAAGAGCCTTTTCCAAAGGAAGCAGAAGTTGCCAGCAACATATGTGAAAATGTCATTAATTTCTCTAATAATCTGCACTTGCCGCAAATGATATAATTTTTGTCTATTAGAGAGAGAACAAGTGCAATCAAATACACACCAGCTCTATCTTACAGGCTTCCCAGGAGGGATGGCGAGAAGTCAGCCTGGAGCCAGCAATGCATGAGTGGGTGACATCTCATAGAACTCATCCTGAATGGGGCTGTCAGGAGCTGGGGGCCATCACTGAGACAAATGGGACCATGCTGGGATCAGTGCTCCTCTCTAGACCATCTCCAAAGCCCGTCTCCTTTGCTCCTCTGGCTGCACAGAGAGAACCAAGGGAGAAATCAGAGAGAAAATATCTTGAGATGCAGCCACTGGATGAATCATACAGCAAATTGGCCATGGATATATGAGGATGAGGTGTGCTTTTTAACATTTTTTGTACTGGCTGGTGCAGTCCTGCTGCAGGAGCAGCTGCCCCATCCCAAGGGAGCACTTGCGATGGCCCGACCAAGTCTTGCTGATGTTAATTGTGGTTTTTGGCAGCATCAGAACATCTTCATGTTGGCTGCAATACACTTCTACCCATTTGTGGAATGGTTTGTGCTACCAGAGCAATGTACAATGGCCCACAGAGTAAAATCTCCTACAGAAGGAGCTCTCTCCTTCTGTATCAGGCCCTGCTCCTATCCCTTCTGCTTACACTCTGGGCCAGTGTAGTGACACCCATCTCAGCTCTCCTGCACCCCTCAGAAGCAGAGATCAACTCATTACCCCCATTTTGCCAACTGGAAATGTGGCAGCAAGAGGTGAAACAACCTGACACAGTCACACAGGGATATCTAAAATATACCCTGACTTCCAACACCAACCACATCTCATCCCTCTCCCCTCCTTGCCAACCTACAGATCTAGGCAAGAGCTGCAGGCGCAGTGCCAACCTATCTCCACTTCCTTACAATGTCCTCTACCATGAAAAATAATTTTCTAACTGTGGGATGAGTGGCACCTCATCTGGATCCACTGAATGTCAACAGACACCAGCTTGGTGAGGAGATGGAAGCCAGCAGCAGCCGGGCACAGCAAGCATGTCCCTGACCAGACATTAAAGCCACTCAGGTCCTTCAGTGGGGCCAGAGAGCAGGCAACAGGAGGCAGAAAGAGGACAAACACCTTTTAGGTGGGTGCCAGAGCTTTTAACATAATTCCACACCTTCAGCAGCCCAAAAGGAGCATTGTTCTATTTGCTCTCTCCCTCCCTCCAGCCTGGGAGCAGGCTCTTGTTATTTATTGCATCTGCTTGTCTTCCATCTTTAGGACATGTCTGCCCTGAATTCGTCCTCCCTTCCCCCCACCAAACTCAAAAACAGCCAGAAATATCTTCTGCTTCACCTGTAATTTGTCTCATGCTGGCAATGAGGAAAACCGTCTGCCTTTGTCAAGATCAAAAATGCCACAGTGGCCACGTGACGTCAGCTTTCCTTAACCCTGTCTCTCTCCCCTTTGCCTCCCCTCTCCAGATTGTTGCAGAGTGGCAGATGTGTCTTCATTCTCCTGCAGCCTTCTTTCTCCCCTGGCACATCTCCTGCCATTTGGAGGTACCCCAGTTGAAAGGGCAGGGAGAACCAGCACCAGCAGGCAGCAGAATGGGTTCTGGACCCCCTTCCACACTAAAGTGGAGCCAAACTCAGGGTTGAGGCAAAGAACAGGAGATGCAGCAAGGTGGACCACAGGCCACTGAGGTACACCGGACCCTCTGAGGTTTTACATAACTGCATGTCATCCTTCTGGTCTGCTCTGAGAAAAACTGAGCCTAGCTCTGCTGCTGCAGTGCTTCTGCCCAGGCCCCTTCCTGCCTGTACCACGGGCAGGGGAGCACTGGGCTGGGGAGAGGCTGACCAGACTGAGGAGTGAGGGAGAAGGCACCCAGGAAGGGGCAGGATGGAGGTCGAGCCTGCTGGAGCTGCTGCAAAGCCTCACACAGAATAATTCAGTGCACAAAGCCAGTTGCTACTGCCACACAGTGTTAGGGAAATCCTTCCCTAGCTATGTTATCAAGCAGTCTCTATAGTATGAAAGTGTATTAACTATGTTAACATTTTCCCCTCATACTTCATGCTGGTGAGGTCACAGCTCAGATCCTGTATTCAGTTTTGGGTGCCTCACTACAAGAAAGACATTGGGGTGCTGGAGCATGTCCATAGAAGGGCAGAGAAGGAGCTGATGAAGTGTCCAGAGCACAAGTGTTATGAGGAGCAGCTGAGGGAGCTGGGGTTGTTTAGCCTGGAAAAAATGAGGCTCAGGGGAGACCTTATTGCTCTCTACAGCTCCCTGAAGGGGGTTGGTCTCTATTCCCAGGTCACAAGCAGTAGGATAAGTTGCTCCAGGGGTGGTTTCCACTGGATATTAGGAAACATTGCTGCACTGAAAGGGTGGCCCAGAAGTGGAACAGGCTGCCCAAACGTGTGTTGGAGTTACCATCCCTGAAGTGTTTGAAAAGGTGTGGCACGTGGGGACACGGCTGTATTGGACATGGCAGTGTTGGGTTAATGGTTGGACTTGATGATCTTAGAAATCTTCTCAATCTAACAATTCTATGATTCCATGTATTAGTTCACATTATAAATTGCAATGTAAGGAGGCAGTGGAATTTTACTAAAACCTTGCTGTTATTCAGTCTTGAGTAAACAAGTGGGCAACAGCTCATGGCAAGGGCCAGGGAGCAGCATAGCCCTGGAAATGAGGGCTCTGCTTCTCAGAAGCTAAAGGCTGTTCATGATCCCCCTGCACAGCCAAGGCAAGGCCAGCGTCCTCCCCTCAGCATCCCTCCAGTATTGCCTGTGGGTGCCTCAGGCTCAGGCGATCCCTAGGATATCTGGATGCCACAGGAATAGTGCTGCTTTGCAGGGTTTTGTGGTGACTGGCTGTCCTTGGTGTCTGTCACAGCCTGTGGTACCCGAGTGCTCAGAGAGGCCCCACGCTGTACCCCTCCTCACTGCAGTGCACAGCCTCCTCGTGAGGGAAGGTGCGGGGGCAGGCACTAATCTCTCTGGCAACCAGCGAAAAGACCCAGGACAATGGCCTGAAGCAGTGTCAGGGGAGACTTACGCTGGATATTAGAAAAAGTTTCTTCACCCCGACAGTGGTCAGGCACAGCAACAGGCTCCCCAGAGCAGTGGTCACAGCACCAAGCCTGACAGAGTTCAAGAAGCGTTTGGACGGCACATGGTGTGACCCCGGGGGCTCCTGGGGCCCGTGGTGTGACTCCTGTGCGGGGCCAGGAGCTGGACGCGACGATCCCCGTGCGTCCCTCGCAAGCCGGGACAGCCCGTGAGGCGACGCCGCCAGCCCCGCAGCGCCCCCTGCCGCCTGCCGGTAACCGCGCTCGCCCCGCCC
>WBNO01011354.1:40302-83717 GCA_013400575.1 Peucedramus taeniatus
CGGGCCTTGCCCGCGGGCCGCGGCTGAGCGCGCTGTCGCCTCTGCCCGCAGCTCGTGGGCTCGGACGAGGCGCTGCAGCAGAAGCTGGCGGAGGCGATCCTCCAGGAGAAGAAGGACTTCAACATCAGCATGTGAGTGGTGGGGAGCGGGATGCGCCGCCTGCGGCCCCGGGCCCGTACGGGACCCGCTGTCACCTGGTCCAAGAGGTGCAAACCAGCGGCTGTGACGCGAATTCACGGAAAGCTTCCGCTTCAGATTCCTGGTGTACCGAAATTGGTTAAAAGCGCGGGTTCCGTCCCCGTGGCAGGAGTCGGAGCTGTAAAGCAGACGGTTCAGAGAGAAACTTCGCTCTTGCGAACGCTAGAGAGCACCACTGCCCAGATGTGACCGCATCTGCAGCGGGCAAACCCCTCTGTCCTCAGGGCAGGCACTTCGGGCATGCTTGGAAACGGAAAGGGGGATGGGGGGGAAGCATTTCCCACGTTTATGTTCACCATGCACGTACCCTTGCCTTTTGCATGTTGCACAAATGTTTGATTACTAAATTGGAAAGGTGTGAGAGCAACATGGTTTTTTTCCCCCACCTGGCAGAAATTAAACATCCTGAGACAAAATGGCACAGGTACAATGCTTGCAAGTACTTGCAGGAGAACAAGTGTTTCTGAAAGATGACCATTGCTTTGGATGCTCTTTGTAGCTGTTTTCTGGTTTGTATGCACACATGTGCTTTTCCCCCCTCAAGCTATTAAGATGCATTTGGAATTTCAGCTTTAGCTGCATGACATGTCCTGTCTTAAAAGCTTGATTAACTAACTTTTTACAATAAAATGTCCCTGACAGCTCTTTTGCCAAGACCAAATGAGTTTAGTCAGCGCTTCAGAAGGTGTTTGTGTTATTTCTCTGCTGTAATCCATGGCTATGCAGTAAAAGCAACGCACGCTAATGTTCTGCTGGCTAATTAGAGTGACTGTAGTGCTCTGATTGTGGCATCTTGGATGTCTGTGCTAACTAATAGTAAATGAATTACCCCATTTTCTATGTGAAACCTGCAGCCTTTGCTGAGCTGTGTGTGCCATAGCTAGATGGCTGCTGGTACTAGAGCTGGGTAACTGCCCAAAGGCACAGAATTGTGTGCTCATGCTACAGAGCAAGATAAATCCCTGTGTAAATATTGCTAGGAAAGCAAAGCCAGTGAGGTTCTTTCCCCCACTGTGTAACTTTGGGATTATACATTACAAACAAAAATGGTATCTAATCTGACAGGTCTACCTGTCAGGTACAGCTGTTGGGCAAAGAGTTACAGGGCTTGGGGTTTTTGTGTCTTATTGCTGGGTGGGGGGGAAAGGCTTCTGCAGTGCATACCTGGAGACTGCTGTCATCAGCTAGTTATGTTGGTTTAAAGAGAACAGAATTCCAAACAATGCAGTGCTTTTCTGGGTCGCTTTTTTCTTCCCCCCCAGGGAGATCTGATACTTTCATCAAAGAGTCTCCCTAAATTTCACCTTAAATTAATAAGGTGGTTTGTGTTTTGATTAATGCGCAGTGTGTCTTTCAAGCTCACTGTGCTCATCTCTTGTGTCAATTTCAGAATGTTTTTGTTAAATCATATCTTCCATAAATAGAAGAAACAAAGCACCTTTATTTGGAGACTAGCAAACAAAACTACAAACTACATAGGATTAATAGAAAGGAATGTGTGCCATGGTCTGTGGCTGCTGGAGAAAACTGTTAAGTCCTTGAGACTGAATTGCTAGAAGTAATATTCCCCAAGAAGACCAGAATCAATGTTTCTTCCTTGGCTTCCAGAGAGTAAGTGGATTGTGAGAGTGACTGAACTTCGAGGATGTTTCTTTGCCCACTTTAAATTAAGGTGACCTTCCAAAAATGCGGTGCTGATAATGTTCTTCCCTGTGGAAGATCCAGTTATGTACTGCTGAAACCATTTTTGGTTGGTTGGTGTGCTTGTTTGTTTTTTTGTTGTTGTGAGTTGTTTGTGGTTGTTTGACTTTTTTAGTGGGCAGAGATGCAAAAATCCCCAGCCTGTGTTTCTTCTGACATCTCTGATTAGCAGTGGTACTGCCGTGTAGAAGGATGCCTGAACTAACCTAGTAGCTTCTGACATAGTATAATGTCGCGACGGAGGGAAGACCCAGATACTCAATATGAGTCATCAGCAAAGTTCCAATTTATTGATAGAATACAAGCTCCTAATATACTATGCCTTAATGAGTTACTACATATTCTGTAATACAATATTATGATTGGTACACGTCTTACAATATCAATCCCTCCCATAACTCGGCACCTGTGGTGAGCTAATCCCTTTTCTCATGCCATAGGCATCTTGTTACTTTTTCCCTTATCTACCAAGAACATAAGGCCCCTGTGGTTTCAGCATAGAGCTCCATCTAGCTCAACTCCTACACGAGATAAGTGCGGTGTTCAGCAGGATCTTACTCCGTTAGCTGTAAAGGTACCGCATGTCCTTTGTCACGTAACCAGCTCTCCACAGTATAAGGGTTAAAAGGGAGGGCAATGATATAATAGAAGCTCTTTTTGAGTTATAACTTCATCTATAAAGCTGTACTAGTGACAAATTTGTGATTTAAGGTTCTTCTGTACCTGGAAAGGTCGCCTCTCCGGTGTGACATATGAGCAGTATCTCTGGAATGTGACAGAAAAGCACTGATGCATTTTAACTGACACTTAGCAGCAAAACATTCCAGTAAAGAATTGGGGTTTGCTTTGTTAGAAAGGACTCTTTTTAACAATTAAATGAAATTACTTTCCATAGAGATCTGCACAGAGAAAATGTTTCTGTGAGTCTTGTTATGCTCTAATAAGCGTTCCATTATAACCAGCCTTGTATAGCAATTACCATTGGGCCTGTCAGCAACTATGAGTGGGCCTAAGATATGAGAGTACCACTTAAACAATCACAGTGCCTCTTCAGTGCCCACGTATTTAGTAATTAGCAGGCTTCCTGGTAACTTGCTACAGGGTGAACTGCAGTGGTTATGTGATTATGGGTGAGTGGATACTGTCATGCCAAGCTAGTTGATTAAACTGGCAAATTTGTTATCTTTCAGTCATATTGCTACATCCCTCCCCTTACCTTCGGAGAGGGATCATCTTCGACCCAGGATAGATCTGGTTGTGTTTATGATTGACATCAAGAGCAAGTACAGGTAAAAGATGAGAGGGGGGACTAATATTCTTTCTTGGTTTGATGGCTAAATCTGCATTTTTACTGTATTGGAATTGCTAAATAGTGGGTTTCAAACCCAAGACTTGCTGTGGTGGAAGAACTCAGTAATATACACAGTGGCTTTCTGGCCTCCAGCAGTGGATTAGGACTGAACCGCTCTGTCCAATAACATGCCTGTTGTGCACTAAGTTGCCATAGCAGAGAAAGCAGAATTTATTTCTGGATCTGGATATGTGACAATACGAACTGAGCTTTGGAAAGACGCTGTCTGTAGAATTAGATGGAAGTGCTGGTGGTGCTGTGAAGTTCTGTAATATGCAGAAGTCTGATGTGCGCTGGGCAGTGCTGCCCAATAACCAGCAAGTGGCTGTGGCTGTGTCCTCAGTTCACTGATACTCCTGGTCAAGTGGGATCAGCACTACAGATATCTCTAGGCAAAAGAGAAAGGTCTACAGGGATTGATCCCTTTTCTATCATCTAGTGCTCGCCTTTGTAGAAATGATACTTGTTTCCCCAGGCCACAAGTAAAGACTTGCTAAGGCTCAGAAGTCAGCATTTTATTGCTTACTTAACTTGTGACTGATGATCCTGGGTTCTCATTTACCAAAAATGACAGGCCCAGCTGCATACTTACAGCACAGATGGTGCTGCAGAAATGTGTGGGCAAGCGCTTCCTGAAAGAGCCGAAGTGGTGCTGAAGTTTCATTGGATATTAATGAATTCAGATGCTTAGTGTCTGTAAATCATGGAGGACATTGTTCAAACTATAACTGTTGAGCCTTGAGTAGAAAGGATATGTTATGGGTTATTAAACAGCTGTGGGTATTACAGAGGTCTCTGATGTCATGCTTTTAGCATAAAGCAGAACTTTTCAAGCTCACAAATCAGCAGATGTTAACATCATTGTTTTTCTAATTGCGCTTCTGAAAATTATTCCTGTTGTCCTTATGCTGCACTGGTTTAACCTCCCTGTCCAACTGGATTGTTTGTACTTTTCTGACAGCTTGAAGAATGTCGAAGCTTCCCTAGCTCATGTGGATGCCAGCTTCTTCCTGGGGAAAGTGTGCTTTCTTGTCACTGGGGGTACGTATGGCAACTCTTCCTCCTCTTCAAGCAGCACAACTCACTGCTGGTTTTCTTAAAACAAGGCACTGACTTAATTTGAAACAAACTAAAGGAAACCAGTGGCTTTGTTACAACTTTGTTTAAATTATTTCTGAACTCCTGTGCCTTTTTAAATTGTTTTTCTAGATAAAACACGGCTCTCTCATGCTCACTTGCTCTCTCCTTTTTGTTTTTGCCAGTCAGACCTCTCTTCTCTGTCCCTAATCCCTGAATATGATTTGTATTGTTGATTTTCTTTTGAGTGTGTGTGGCACTCTAAAAGTCTGTTCTATCTGCTCTTGCAGATCTGTCTTAATGGTAATCTTAATGAGCAGTGAGAAGCATATGATACTGTGGTAATAAAGTGAATCTAAATGGATGAGCTACAAAACTATCAAGTATAGTTTTAATACAAGACTGATATCCCTGCTGTGTACTGTCTGGCCGTGTGGTGCCTTTAATCCTTCTGTCTCCCAGTGCTTTCCTGTGTACCCTCCCTGCTTCAGCTCTGAGGAACTGGAGGGGCCAGACTGTACTGCTCAGTGTTGGAACATAGGTGCTGTGTGTTGAGGCCTCCTGACCCCCCTGGAGTTTGGGGGTCAGGAGGCATAATTCTGAAGTAGAGAAGGAGTCTTAGCATTGTCTTGTGTTACGGCTCTCTTGATGAAGTGAATTCCTTGGAGACCAGACCACTCTGTGATACCACTCTGTGTATGAGTCAGGAGGACTTTTTGTAAGTGAGTGGAAGCTGATGGTGTGCTGATCCTTTATGCAGAATGTTAATGTTACATGAAGAGTGATGTGGTACTATTCCTGCTGTTAGTATTATGAAAGACTTCTGTGCTAATTCAGTTTCAAAACTTGTACCATTCTGTTTTCACTGCTCACTGTTGCCTTACCTTCTATTATGCTCTCAAAATTAGCTCTGGATTGTTCTGTGGATGTGGAGTTTTCCTAAAACTTTTTTTTACTGATTGCTGATTATGAGGCTTGTAATGTGGGAAAACTTTTTTTTTTAGTTGGCAGGGTGAATTCTTGCAGCATTGACACGAGTGCTGTCTGTAAATTAGGAGAAGCCTACTGCAGTCCTGTGCTATTCTGTGAGCTGGAGGTAAGATGCTTATTTGACATCTCAAGGGATTTCTGAATTCCACTGCTCTGTGATTGTTAGAAACATCATTATATTAGCAATAAATACATGTGACAATAAATACATATGCTGCTGGCTTTCATAAATGTCAAAGACCAGACTCTGTCTAGTAGAGGTACAGGAGTCTGGCTGTCCTTGAAGTGAGTCTTCTGGTAATCTGGTCCTTCCTGTGCTACTTCAAAACCTCATGAAGCCAAGCCTTAGCTAACAAAAACCATCTCTGATATGCAAAGCCTCAGTAAACTTGTTCCTTGCTGCATTTTCTCTTCCTAGGAGCCTCTGAGCTGTTATTTGCTATGTGACTTCCTTGCCCATGTAATGTTTTGTGTCAGGCAAACTTTGTGGCTTCACTGACGATTTTGCCATCTGATATGCCACTCTTTCCAATTACCTGCTTGGTCTGAAAAGTTGGAGGGAGAGTATGGCATTCAGCAGCACCACACTTCACTTCTCTGTGTACTTGTCACTGCATGCTCAGAGACTGCTCCCCTACCAGCAGGTAGAATCTGTTCCTTTGGCAAACCCTTCAGCACTTCCAGCTGGCAGCACTGTACCTTCCTTAACATTAGGGAAGTAAATGGGCCTATTTGGGGTTTTCTGTAGCTAGCCACTTCATGCCTGCTCTGGTTCTTCCTTTTATCAAAGCTTACCATTGCTTTTCTTCTTTTGTATTGATGAAATAATTTCTCCATTTTGTTTCCAGTTGGAAGGCATTCGAGTTGCTACTGCTCAAAGACTTCTGCGAATGTTAGAGATCTGCGCTGGTCGAATACCGGGAGTTTCTGCCTTGTCCTTTGTCTCACTGATGAGGAAGTCTGATGATGATTAGCTTCTCATTGTGATATTTCACACACATTCATCAGGTTTTTTTTCATGTTAAGCATTCAAGCTGCTGCAGTTGGAATCACATTGGGAAGCTTTTTTTGAGTGACTTGTCATGACCACTCATCCAGAACTGTTCCTCGTTGCTCACCTCTCAAGAAAAGTTTGATTCCTATTCAGTGGATAACAGATAGGGAGAGCAGTTTGAATTGGGGATTCCGATCCATTGTTACATCTGATTCCAATTTCATGATCACGTTTGAGTTTTTTTCCACTTGGCCAGTGGCCAGGAGCTACATGTTTTTCTGAGAGCATATTAGAAGAAAAGGCTACTGTTTCCAAAGTACCAGAGAAGAGGCAGCAGGCTCCTTCTTTCAGAAGAAATGCAGCACCTTAGTCTAATGTGAAACCTTGCTGCCAGGTTTTGTCTGTCCCCCAAGAGAAGAATAGAGAAGGAAGGCTGGCCTACAGCTCTAGATAGGCTGCACTTGGCAGTTAATGATCCAGCTGTGTGAGCATCTGCCCAGCAAAGGACTCACTATTTCCATGTCTGGTACCTAACTGGGAAGGAAGGGACTAAAGAAGATAATTGATCTAGCACTTTATCTTTCCTTTAGATCCTTGAAGAAAAAGACTCCATCTGTCAAGCCCAAGACAGCCCCAGTAGTGCAGCCTCTGGGGCTGACCAGAGGTGAAACCCAGCAGCCCAGACCTCAGCAGCATACAGAAAACAGGTTGTCTTGGGTGGTTTGGCATATGCTGTGTTTAATCCCTTTACTAACAGGTTCTGACCAGCTGTAAGTTGAGCCTTGTGCTTACTGCAAGTCACTAAGGTTTGAGAGTTCTAATTTAATAAAATAAATAATATGTAGTAGTTGTATGCTCTTTTTTAGCAATGTGGCATGGGCTCTAAAACTTGCAAACACTTGCCCCAGTTTGCTGTGGCAGGCTGGTCCTTGCTGGCAGCTCAAACTCCCAGTTAGTTGTTTTGCTGCACTCGTGGCTTCAACCATGTGGTGGTGGCAAAAGCTTTTCAAACACAGCCCTTTCTGTTCATTGAGTTGAGCCACCTGCCAGAATGTGGTGCTTTTTGAAACGCTGGGATGTTTCTTACCCAGACTTGCATGCCAGGTAGAAATGAAGCCTAGAGAGAATGTGTTAAGCTCCCCTCTGGTTTAATTTATTTAATCCCTAATAGCCTGCTTTAATGTTCCTAGGTGCAGAGCTCTAGCTGTGTGCACTGTTTTGGTTAGCTCGTTTCTGACATCTGTCTGTGAGCAGGAAAAGCAAAAAGCAGCACTGCAGGCTAAATCAGCTGTGAGTGTTGGCAGTCCTTGCAAAGACAGCTCAGCAAGGCACAAAGCCTGTATCCTTGCTCAGAGGACACACAAATCCCAGCTCCAGTTGTATTGTTGCTGATGGGGGAGGGCTAGGGTGTTTGTCAGCTGAAACAAAAGGAGCTAAACCATTCAGCTGTGTTATGATGCCCAATAGGGCTGGACTCTGGCTAAAACCCAAAGGAGAAAGACATGTGCAAACTGTCGTGGCTGTGTAAGGAGGATTGGAAGCTTAATGGGCATGCCCTACTTTCAGCTAGCTTTGCCATCCTGAAGGTACTAACCAGGACTTGGCCACCAGAGAGGGGAAAATCATGCTGAGAAACAAGTTTCTGTGTTGGTTGTGCTGTCTCAGCCTTGCTCTTGCTTTGAGTCCCTCAAAATAAAGGAGACCATGGCTTAGAATAGGCTGGTTTTGATTTGCTCTCGATGTGCAGGGGCAATCTGTGGGAGGAAAGGAAGAGAAGTGGCATAAAATGAGCCACTCTTTTGTGTCCTCTGCAACTCCTATAAGGCAAAGAGGCTTTTCCATCTCCCAGGTTCACTCTAATAACAGATGGACTCGGGTTAAATCCCTTTGGCCTCAAGAGTAATATCACTGTGCTTTTTTAACTAGTGAAAATGAAACTTTTTTGCTCCACCCAGAATGCTTTGGAGTAACCCACATATGCTACTGTCCACTCCTGTACCTTCAAGCAGAGTTTTTTTTCCACTGTTATGTTTCAGATGTGGTATTTCTTTCCTTCTACTACTTTCAGAGAAGAAAGATGCTGTTTGTATTTCCTACAGGTGGCTGAATCTCAGCTGGTACATAATAAAATCTAGTTCCTTAAGAGCAGCATCTTCCTTCACCTTGGGGCAAATATTTTTCTTACTCTTAGGAGAAAGTATTTTCTAGAACTGGCAGGGGAAGTGGAGCATATCTAAGAATATGACACTGTGTCTCAGGTCCATCATGTTTTACAACCCAAAGTAGTTGGGACACATCTAAAGCTACATCTTCAACTATGTAAATACCTCTAGGAGCTGTCAGCTATTAGTTTAGACAGGCCATAACACTGCCCTTACTACCAGAGGAGGCAAGGCAGCTGAGGATATCTTTCATCTGGATGAGTAGCCAGGGCTAACGTTTGATAAAGGTCTTGTGAAAGTAGTACTTGGATTGGGATCAGAGGCATGGAAGGCCTGAAGCTGAATTAAGGCTAGTTACTCAGGTTCTGTTGTGTTCAGACCTCGTGAAAGAGCTTGCCAGGCTGACTGAGATCTAAACTAACAGAAACATTTTGAAGTTACTTGCTTTCTCTTCTCTCTTGCTTCAGTTCCCTATCCCTGTGGAGATTTTCAAAGAGGAATCCCCCCTCTCTGTGGTGAAAGTACCCATGAGTGTTGCTGGTTTGACTGTTTCAATTTGTGGATGTGTTTCTGTTTGTCAGTTATGTCAGCAAAATTAGAATAAATTAGAATAAAAGCAGTTTAATTAGTATAGAAGAGCTTGTACTTGCACTGGTGTAAGCTTTGGTCTTACAGAGCTTTTTTCTGAGGATGGAACTAAATGAAGTTGTAATATGGTCTCCTCTGCTATGGCAGGTTGACCCACAGGATTTCATTTTCAATCCAGTCCCTTGAAGAAGATTTTGCATTCTCAGCCTGCTAGCCGAACAGCTCACAGAGGTGGTCTGTGAGAGATTTTGGCACAAATCGGCTTGCTTGGCATTACCTGGTGGGATTACAGCTCTCTGCTGTGCCAGGTTTTCTAAGACTAACTCTGCTGCACCAGCAGACAAATCAGACCAACTTTTAAGGATGATAAAACATGATATGTTCAGTCTATACCAATGGGAGAGAAAGTCTGCGTACTGAAATGGCACCCGTAGTAAAAGATCTCTCTGTTCCTGGAATAAAGATCAGAGATAAATCCAACCCTGGGGAAATGTCTGTCCCTTCCAAACCTTGAAACTGGTGATAGAGTTTTAGGTTCAAGGCCACCTCTGCTATTGCTTTGGGGACTGGTTAAAACTGCAGTTTTGCTTGCCAAGACCTGTAGTTTAAAGGGAGTGGCTGGCTTAGGTCAGCAGTGGTGCTTAGCAGCTGTGGTCAAGCTGCAAGAGCTCCTTGGTTGCTCTCATCACAACCACTGTTCACAGCAGTGGTGGACAAGAAGGGACTCCTGCTCTGCTGACTGGCAGAGCTCTGCTCTGCTGCCAAAAGCAAGGAAGAGGCTTCCTCCTGTGGGGTTTTTAACTTGTCTTGATTTTGCAGGAGCACTGGCTGGTTTCAAGCTGCTCTGTTTCCATTCAGCTGGCCCAGATCCTCTGGCAGTCTCCTCTGCACTCTGAGTGTTCTCCACTCCCCACCCTAAGCTGGTGTGCAGTGCTGCTATGGGCTGCTGAACCACTGCCACTTTCCATTCAGTGGCCAGCTGTCCTTCAGTGGTGGGGAAAAGTGATTTATATGCAAGAGAAGGCAATAGCTGGTACAGCCCAGAGGCAGGAGCCAAAAACACTGGATTCCTTTTACTTCTGTGGCTGATTTCTTGCATGACCCTGGGCACGCGAGTGAAAATTCACCGTGCCTCGCTTGCTCTGCTTCTACAGCAGGATCTGCCTCCACTGGAGGTGTGTAATGAGGCAAATTGACATTACTTTGGAGTTGCAAATCTGGAATTGAGTGGAAACATTCTGAAAAAGCCATTTTTTTCCTCTTTAGCGGAGTTTGACTTTTACTTAAGTTCTGTGGGGGAGGGTTTGGTGGGGCCTGCTGGCTGGGCACCTCCTAAGATCAGCCGGTTTTGTGCTGCTTACATGCCCGACTCCACTGCAGGGAGGCTGCCTGAAACTGCCTGCAATCCTCCTCATAAGGCATTGCGGCATGGGTAGGTTTTGGTGTGAACTGGAACGAAACCACCCTCTGAAATGCTGAAATTCCCTGCGCAGTTCAATTATCCTTGAATTGGCCAGCGGGGAAATCAAAGTCTCTGGATCTGTTCCTCGCTGTTAAATATTAATACAGCACGGCGATACCAGGCAGGAAGGCATCCCCTCGGGTCAGCTCTGTGCGGGAGGGGCTGTATTGGCTGTGAAGAACCGGTGTGCAAGAGAGGTCGGGCACGGGGGACTCTGGAGTGACGTGACTTGCTCAGACTCCTTGGCAGCTCAGCTGAGTAGCATGGGCTCTTAGCCCGTGCTGGGCCACGTTTCCTTTGCCACAGGCTCCCTCTGCAAGAGCTGCCGCGTGCCGCGATGTCGCATCCCTCGTTCCCCGGAGCGACCGTGTGCTGGGGCATTTTGAGAGGAGCTGGGAAAGGCGCCGTGCCCGTGTGCCCCGCCCCGCCGCCTCCTTTGCCGAGGGAACTCAGCGGGGTGTGAAAGAGCCCGTGTTTTACATACGTGCAGAGGCCTCGCCGCCGGCCCAGGTGCAGCTGCGGGCTGGGTAGGACAGCCCCGCGGGCTCTGTGTCACGGGAAGCAGCACCGAGCTGGGGCAAGGACAAAAACAACGAGAGAGAACACCTCCCCTTGGAAAACATGTGCAGGGTCTGCTCTAGCCTCTGGATCTCTCTTGGCACTACAACAAGCTGTGTCAGGGCCAGCTGAAGCACCTGTGCTCAGGCATGCTGGGAGAAAGTAAAAAGCCCAGCCAGCATTAAACAAGCTAAGGAGGCTTTCCCCATTTTCTGTCAGTATGGAGTATTGTTTTTCTATCTTCCCATGAAAGCTCTCTGGTCCTGCTATGTGCTCACCGTGCAGTGACAAGGCGACAGCACCGTGCTGTGACTGGGCCTGCCTTACTCCTGGCCTGTGCTCGGATTGTTGGAACACCTTGTGTGTTTGTTAAGGGCTGGCAGTCCTTGAGGCACTATCGTTGTCTGCACTGGTCAGCTCAAAGCTCTCCTGAACCTCTGTGCTGGCCACTCTCCTAGTTTTGACAGCAGCATTGGCATTGCCCAAATGTGACATTCAATTTTTTTCCCCACTGCTGTTTCTTTTTCTTGCTCTTCCAGAGATCACAGACGTGAAGCCAGGGCTGCATTTGCCTCAGCTCAGTAACAACCTCTGGCTCGTGTGGTGGTGGAATATCTCTCTTTAAAGACAGGTGCCAGAATCAACTCATTAATCCTCATTCCCCTCTGGGACTGAGGGATGTCTCCGTGCCTTGTGCTGTTATGCTGAAGAGCAGAGGATCAAAGGCATTGGAGATGGGGAAGCCATGGGATAGCCCAGTGTCACTCTGTGCCTGCACACCAGGCACCTGTAAAGGCTCGATCTTGCACACGTATCTCCAGGACTTTTTTAGCCATGCAGGGGATTGAAAACTCTGTAACCTCAGAGACAAGGCTGGAGCTGCCATCACCTTCTCCAGAGGGAGAGTTTTCACTGCCTGATGGTGCCTTTTTACCTTTTCTCTTCATTACAACCCAACTTGGCCACCCTGAGCAATTCTCCCTCCTGACCTGCAGGTCCTTCACTGCACCCACTATGTATGTGTCTGGGTGAAAGGCAGGGCAGGGAGGCTTAGGTACTGCTGAAATTGGGCTGTGGTGGTGATGCACGTCCCTCTTGGGCATTGTGACCCCCAGCATGCTGCATGCCAGGCTGTGCCAGCACGGCTTGGCAGCCCTGAAGAAGTGCAAACAAACTCCTACACCTGGCCTTGGGCTGCCCTGGCATCCATCATGCTGCTGCGTGAGCTGCTCACAGGGAAGAGAAGGGAAGGGGAGTTGCTTGCACGCAGATGTTGTGTAATACAGACCTAGTTCAAACACAAGTTTGTAGGCTGGGAAGCATTTGCCCAGTCTGTGGGGAAGAGGAAGACCCTCTGGGATGAGGGCTGCTGCACTGCATCTTCTGCTCTGAGTTATAAAGGAGATGAAACATGAAGCGTGTGCTTTCTTCAAAACCTGGATCTTACCCAGGTTGCATATGGAGCATCACCTGTGAGAGTCTCCCTGAGTGTGCATGAGCTGTGGTTTGCCTGAGCTCAGCCACTGTATGGGACTAATACATAGTGATGGTGTCCTATAAATTATATAGTTGGAATGTTCACCATCTGCTCTGCACTGGAAGCTGAGTGTGATTGAGATCTTCCCTACTTCCCAAAGCTTGACTCTCTTGCCAAGCTTGATATGTGTGTGTGTATCTCCTGTAAGTGGTTCTGATTGAATCAGGTAAAGAGGGAATTTTTTAAGCAGGCTGCAATGTTCCTTGCACCCAAAGTGAGAGCTGAAGCAGCGGCCAGCATCCCTTTATAAGGCTATGAGTAAAACTGAGTCTGATTTCATGTTAATTAGGTTCTAAAGGGACCGAATCTTGATTGCAGCGGTCATATCAAAGATTTAAAATAGTAATGCAAAAAGCAAAGGAAACCCCACAGTGATTCATATAAGAAGGGGAAATAAAGACAGTCATGGAGGAAGAAGGAGTTTGAGGGGGCCTGAATTGCTCTGCTGCCCAAAAGCAGGAGGGGATTTGAATCAGATTATCCTCATTAGATGTCTCTTTAAAGCATCATCAAGCCAGATGAATGGTCTGGGGGAGAGCTTGCAGGCATGGTGGCTGTGATTATCACCAGGGATTTGCAGTCCTAGTTATCTAGCTTAGAGACAAGATTATTAGGGGGTATAAAGCTGTTCCTGCCCTCAGCCTCTAATGTGCATTTTTAGGCTGGGTGATGGGAAACGCTGTGTTGCTGCACAGCCCCTCGGAAGCCTGCCTGCATCCTCTGGTGGTCTAGCCCTCTGCAGGGCTGTGGGTGCAGTGTGGAAGGGAAAGGGACCTGTGCTGGCCAGATCTTCCAGGGGGATGGACAGGCAGCCTTCCCTGGACACTCTGGCAAAGGGCAACAGCTCCCTTATAGGTGCAGCTCCTTATAGGGAGCTGTGATAGGAAGTGGGGAGGGGATCTTGGGAGGGGGGATTATATCCGCCTGCCTTGGCAGAACTGCTCGCTCCCCACAGCATCTCCCTTCTTCTGACAGCCTGTGCCAAAGCAACTCATCTGTCCTCCAGCTAGAGCCTTTGAAGCCCCAAAGGCTCAGAAGCTGGTGTGGCTGTTACAGAGGGAATGCCTGTGAGCTGTGAGGAGGGCTCTCCCCTTGAAAGGGAATCAATGGACATTGCCCACAGGTTCCTTGCAGTTCATCCTCAGGGATAGTGAATATGGCACAAGAGTGCAGGCAGTAACTCTCCACCTCCTCAGCCCTGCAGCTGCAGCATGTTCTCATCCTCCCCCTTATCTCCTTCCCTACTCTGTGTGTTGCACTCCCATTTCTTCTCTGGACCTTGGCAGGATGGCCAATGCATTGTGCCCAGATGCCAGCCAGGAGAGGAGGTGCACAGGCCAAATCCACCTGTCAGTTCTCTTGTAACTTTGCATCCTTGATACACTCGTGGAAATTCGTAGCATTACTCCACTCAAGCCTGTGTAAGTAAAATCACTCTGGCCTTTTTGTCACCAGGCTGGACCTAAAGGTCTGTGGGAAGCCAGAGGATGTTGTACAGGTACTGGGGCAAGTGTAGGTTTGATTTTTGGCTCTGGAGTCATCTGCTGGAGATTCATGCCTTGAGAGTGCAGTGATGAGGCTTCCCATTGTGAGTACTGGGGAGATTTCTGCCCCAGCATAAAGGATACCTGATCTGGCTGAACTCACCTGTTCTGAGATTTTTCCTGTGGCAGCACATCACCCTCAGCCACTGGTTTCTGTTTTGGCACTGGAGGTGCTGCCTGGCTCTGTCACGCACATGAGCACTCCCTATGAACAGCCACAGGCAAAACTGGGGTGGCACTTGCCCCCCCCCCCCCCCCCCCCCNNCCCCTGGTTGCCCAAGTGAGACAGGACAAGATGCCACTTCTCCTCAGGATGGGGGTGAGAGCAGCATCCCTGCTGCAAGGCAGAGTGGGCAGGGAGTTTGAGTACTGTTTGTTCACATTCAGGCAGAAGAGCCAGGCTCAGCTAACGCTGTGTTGCTCATGATGTGGGGAGGGCTTGCAAGAGCCAGGGCAGTGCCAGGGACCCAAGCCTTGCTGATTCCCCCCCCCACTCTGCAGAGCAGCAAGAGCAGCCACCACACCGGCTGGAAAAACCCCTCACTGCTCCCCACCAGGGGAGATCAAGGGCTCAGCCCCTCCAGGGCTGGATCAGACAAGGGAGGTTTTTCCCATGCCCTCTGTGCTGCTGTATCTCTCTAGGGCTCTATGGATTGGGGAGGGGGTATGGGCAGAGGGAGTCTGACCTCACAAAGAATTGATCCACCCATCTGTAACCCCAGAGGGTTCTTCAACAGGCAGCCCACTGAGAAGCCTAATTTGGGTGTTCAGCATTATCCCTGCAGGGATCCAAGGCCCCTGTGCAGAGGGAGGCAAGGACACGCCCTTTTTTCTTCAGCCTTGCAGACAAGCAGAGCTCCAGGGACATATAAACAAGGATAAGGGAGGCAAATTCCATTCAGTAGGGTGGAGCACTGCCCCACACCAAACACCCCATGCAGGGGGCTGAGCAGTGTCACAAACTCCCTTCATAGGAAGCAGAGCACCTACAGAGGTATAGAGTAATTGTGAATCTCTTGAAACCTTTGGTTTCCCATTATTCCTAAAATCTTCCCAGATTTTGTCCCTAAACCCACCTGGCTTTAGGAAGGATCCCAGTTGATCCTGAGGAGAAGGTTTCTCACAGCTGGAGCTGTGAGAAATCTGCTCCTAATAGCCATAGAGGTACTTTTTGGGAAGGGATGTTTCCAACCAACCAGCAAAGGAGTGTTGGGAAGGGGTGCTGGGATGAGGTGCTGAATGGGCTTTGGTGGTTGGCTCCAGCTAAGGCATTCTGCTGGATCATCTGAATGCGGGGCAGGTGCCAGGCTGTGCCGAGATGTTCCCGAGGAGCTGGGTGCATCCTGTCAGAGGTTTGTCCTGAGGTAACTGGGTCTGCTCAGTAAACACCTCACAGCTTCTCTGATCGACAAGCCTTTGGGTTTCCGGTGTGCACGAGCACAAGGTGAACTTTCGGGGGATATTTTCTGCTACAGGCGGTTTTGCAAGTGCGTGCGTGAGTCACTTCACCTACCCCTGACACCAGAGGAACCGCTCATACGAGTCCAGTCACTCATGTGTGCACGAGCCCTTGCAAACCACTGCCAATCCTCCATGCTCCTGGAGCACCAGCACTGTCCTGTCTCCCACAGGGATCCCAGGGATCTCAGCTGATCTCAGCTGACCTCAGCCAAAGCCAGCCCTGCAGGTGCAGGATGGGAGCAAATGGCACTGGAAATCAAGCTGACTCTGAGATGAAGACATAATTCTTAAATCGCTCATTTGATATCTTTTCTGGTTTATTTGTTTAATAAAAGGACTTAGCCAGAGACCCAGGCTCCTGGGGTTTTCATTTCTCTGCAGAGGAGATAAGAAAAGCACATTTCCTTATCCAGTGAGTCATTTTTTCTGCTCTTTAATTATGCATTTGTGCGATTATCAAGCGTATTCAGCTCTGAGATGCAAACAGCTCGAACTACTCACCAAGCTTTAACTTTTGCTATTCCAAAAATGATCAACCACAGTTATGAAGGGTAGGGGAGGCAAAGATGGGGGAGACAAAAAGGGGGACAACTGATGCCCAGAACCTGGGCCGTGCTTGTGAGCAGGCCCACATGTGAGTGCTGCTGGGGAAGTCAGCACTGGTTTTCTCCTTGAGTAAGCATTATCGTGTGTCATTTCAAACATATCTCCTTGGCCCAGGAGGAGGTGGACAAGCTGGGACGAGGTCAGGGAAGACCTGTAGAGCCTGATAAAGAGGGATGAGAAAATGGGGGGGAATAAGGTAACGTCAGTGGCAGCAATGAGGCTGCAACCTCCTTCCATCTAACAGGACCTGGGAGCACTTCATTCACAGGAGGGCATGACAGCTGCCATCCCTGGGCCCCAGGTTTTCTTCAAGTTTTCTTTCCATGTACTGAAATGGGACCTGTCAGCTCCTGTGCTTTAATGTAAATCTTGCCCTCCATGTTGAAAGCACTGTGTAGGTTACTTGGTTTTGGGCTTTCCCCAGCGTTCATGTTTGACTGGGCTCACAGAGTTAATCTCTAAGTGTGGTACAGCAGATGCTGTGAACCACTTCTCACCCCGAGCTTTAAGCCAAGCAGGGAGGAAGAGGGGCATGGTGACAGTCCTGTGGTGGGACCCACAGAAACAGGGGCTGGGGGTCCCTGAGGGATGATTGACATGGGGGAAGTACAGTGGGGGTATTTGAGAGGTGAGGAAAATGGGAATGATGGAGAAGCACACCTCTTTGTGAAAAGGAGACTAGCAGGTGGAAACACCCCAGGGCAAGAGGAACAGCAAAGCCTTTGGAGGAGGGAGGTGGTTTGGGGATAGGTATTCTGACAGAGTACTGGATGTTTTGTGGGGATCCTCTGCCTACATGCCTGTCCTCAGCCCCACCAGCCCACAAAACAAGGTATTTTCTTGGCCCTAGACCCTACACTTGCACTTCTGAGAGCTGCCTACTGGGGACAGCGAAGATTCCAGGTGCCCTCTCCTTGCCAGGTCTCTCCACTGTGGAGCTCAGATGTGGACTGGAGTGAGCCTTGGCTTTTATTTTTCCTCCTGCTGTGGGTCATGGCACTGCATCACAGCTTTCCATCCCTTCCTGCTGCTGGACACTTGACTCTCCAACTCGCATGCCTGCACCCCAGCCCTGGTCCTCACCTGGGGTGTGTGAGGGGCAGAGGGTCAGCTGAAGTGGGATATGGAGAGATGCTGCTGTGAGATCCAGCTCCCCCAGCAGGTACGAGCAGGGCAAGCATCGAGGCAGAGGGTGCTGAGCTGTCCATGCCATTTGGGGCTCAGGGCTGAGCTGAGAGAGGGAAGTGCTTGGCATGCCCTTACTCTGAAACTGGGGAGTTTCATTTTGACTAAGATGGAGTGGGAATTACTGAGCCACAGGCACAAGAATGGCCGGCCTCTCCCAGCTCAGTGCAGCCCACAGCCCTCTGGCAGCCATTCCTGCTGGCATGGCACAGGGGTGAGGGAGCAAGCGCCTGGGCACACTGGCTGGAAGGGGAAGGGAAAACACGGCAGGTATGGAACTGGTGGGCAGTGACCAGTTTTTTTTGGGACTTTGGCTTGCCTGGAGCCCTGCAGCGCACACGGTGGGGCTGAGACTGTTGGGGCTGCTTTGACCTTGCTATGACACAGACTATACTCTGGGAATGCTGCTGGCAGGGAGGGAGATGTGTTGTAGGGCAGCTCCTCCCTTGCAGGGCATGGGGTACCAAAGAACTGCACTTGGGCTGAGAACCAGCACTGGGAGCTGGTGACTGCATCCTACACAGAACTTCAGGAGGTGGGATGTGGAGCCTGTGAGTTCAGCTTGCCCAACAGTCTCTGCTGAGGGGCATGCACATTCAGGGACCAAATCCTCAGGCCTGTCTCAGAGGACCTCAGCTGCCCGGTGGGGGCACCTGGTACTCCATCACCTTGAGCCAGAGCACCCTTTGGATTTTTTCCTTCTCCCCTCCCAACCTTGATTCAGGACCGTGGGCCATAGAGGCCTTACTAGAAGGAATCCAGATGCTGTAGCTGCTGAAAGGACATGACTGCAGCAGTAAAGCCCTATTAGGGATCTCCTGGGTAGGGCAGGTCACTAGTGTTGCTTCCCTCAGCTGAGAGCCAGCCAACAACTGTGGCTGCCTCCTTTCTTTCCTATGGAGTGAAGAAAAAGAGTGTGTGACTTTTGTTCAGTAGGAATGGAAGAGATCTACCTACAGCACTGAAATCCATCTCTTCAGGTCTCAAGCATCAGGCTTTGATGTGTGGGTATTGGCGGTGGAACATTTCACCTGCTTCTGATCAGGAATGCCTAAGACTATTAAAGGGTTTTTTTGGTCCCTCCCAATGGTTTGAGGACCAGGCTTGCTTGGTGTGATCTGCTTTGCCCATGCCCTGCACATTTACTGAGCAGAACCAGATCTGAACCCCAGAGAGTGAGACATGGTGCTGAGGAGGCACAGGTCTAGGTCTGCATTGGAGAGGATGGAGAGAGCAAGGTGATGGAGAGGACTGTCAGTACATACAGTGAAGAACATACAACAGTTGGCCTGCTTGCAGACCAGTCACTGGCAGGGTGTATCCTCGGGGCACTGGGAGCTTTTAAAAGGGAAAATATCAGTGCCCTTTCACTCTTTTCTCCTCTGGTCCTTTGCATTTTCAATCCAAGCCAGATCTGTGCCCCTGGGATGGAGTCTTGCAAAGATCTGTGCACACGAAAGTCTCCTGTAGACACTGGAGGAGGCTGAGGGGGCTTTTCAGTGTAAGCAAAGAAGGGTGCAGGCTGGGGTACATGTCTGAGCTGGGGGCAACAGGCAGGTAGGCAGGGGAGGAGTGAGGATCAAGGAGGTCAGGCTGGGACACAATACTGCTGGGTATAAGGTGCTGTGTGGCTGAGGCACATGAGGGGCTGTGGGGATTTCGGGAGCATATTTTGGAGGAGAGGGGTAGTTTGAGGACACATTGCAAAGGCAGGCAGGGGTAGGGCTTGGTTGCTTGCTCTCCTCCTCCCTGGTGAAGATCCGCCCCAGGCCAGGCACAGCGATTGTGAGCCCCAAGGGAGACGACACAGCTTGACAGACTGTATCTCCCTCTGCCACGGGGCCTGGGGCGCTGCGATTTCACACTCCGGCGGCCCTGTCACTGCTACGCCATGCAAGAGCTGGGCTCCCACTCCCACTCTGCCATGTCCTCATCAGGAAAAGCTGCTATTGCCCCCTCCTGCCTCTCCTTTGAGTGCTTCGACACCCTGACCAAGTCGTGCATCAAGTGCTCCGACCTGTTCCAGGACAACACAAGTAAGGGGACACGGGCAGCTGCAATCTGAGCTCCCCAGGGCTGGGTGGAGGTGGGCCAAGGAGACTGGGGGCACCCCAGGGGTGGGCAGGTGGAAGGCACCTTCGCCTGAGGATGGCTATGGAGGTGGCAATGGAGGATGGAGCACCACCTTCACCTAAAGCAGAGGGGAAGAGGGCAGCCAGTTCCAGTGAGAGGAATATCATGTAGGGAGAAGTCCAGTGATCCACCCTAGGGATCTCATCGAGCAGGGGGATGTTTTGTTGCTGGTGGCAGGTGGGTCACAGTTAAGTGCCACACCCCTTTTCTGCGACCACAGCACCCAGGCCAGCCAGCCAGATGAAAAATACTGCTGCCCTCCTTCCTCCTTCAGCTTTCCCCCTCATGACACTACCAGCATCTCATCCCACAGCAGAGCCTACCCTGGCACCCACCCTGACCAGCACCTTCCTGATCTTTGGGGTCCCTGTGGTGGTGGGGCTCATCCTGGTTCTGGCTGCCATCTGTGTCTTCCTGGTCTGCAAGGAGGGAAAGCAGAGGAGAAAGAGGAAGGCAACAGATGAACAGGATGAAGGTAGGAGACCTTTTCCTCTCCCTCTCACAACACCCTGAGGACGCTGTGGTAGATGGGATCACTTACTGCTGGCTCCACTGAGGCACAGCCCAGGCTAGCTCCTCCACCTCAACATCAGCTCCACAGGCATCCCATGGCATTTTGGGGCATCTGAATCACTGCCTGAGTGACAAGGTCCTGCATTCCCTGGGAACCTCTGCCTGTACCTGACTGCCAACGCAACCCTGCTGAGCCACCCCTCCCTTTGCCGGGTCTCCCTGTGCCTTTGTTTGCTTAAAGGCAAACACCTTTAAGCACCATGCCCTCTCCGCAGGGGACATGTACAGAGCACTGGTGAGTAGTAGCTTTGTGAGCTCACTGGTGAGAACCCTCTCCCCCACTAGCCAGAGGAACATGGATGGAGTGGGAGTACTGGGGGCAGTGGTGGACACCTGGGGATGGCTCCAGAGGCAGCCTCTCCCTGTGGCACTGCAGTGGGGGTCCTATGTGGACCACCCAGCTTGCTTCTTGTGCTTGGGATGCCCAGCATCCTCCAACGTGCATCCCAAAGACACCAGTGGGATGTCAGGGTCAGCCCCTTTGACAGTACACTGCAGCACTCCACAGGGTCATCTGCTGCATCAAAATTAGGGCTGGGGTTCAAGGAATGGGGCTGAGCCTTTCCTAGCAGGGTACTTCCAGGAGAGTAAGGCCACAGTGCTCCGTGATGGCCCATTTTGTTGGGATGGCTCTTTCCTCCCTCGGGGGCCCCTGCTTTGGCACTGATTCAGCCTTGAACAATCTTCTCAGAAGTGGTCTTGCCTGGCTTCACTCCTCCCCATTCCCAGGTAGGGGGTATGGCTCCCCAGGACCCCCAAGAGGGGCTGTCACATAGGGATGCTGCCACTCACCACTGCCCCACAACCTGGGTGGGTGTCCACAGTGGGGCAGCTGGTCCTTGTGCCCTGGCTTGCCTAGACACTTCTGGCAGTGCCGGATGGTGACTCAGACCAGGGGGACATTACCCGGGGCCTTTCTGCTCTGAGACAGCCCGTGACGCACATGCCTAGGAAAAATACCAAAAACGAAAGAGAAGGGAGAAATCCAGTGGTGAGAGAGATCTGGCCGTCATGGAGAGTGTTGGAGGCACTACTCAGTCTCCTGTTGCACACTCTGGTCCATGTCCCCCGTGTCCCCCAAGGCTGCACCACAGCAAGCCCAGTGCTGCAGCACTGGATGTGTGGGAAGTGGCAGGAGGCTTGGGGCTGGAGGCACACGCCTGCATTCGAAGTGTGTAAACAAGTCTATTTTTAAGTGGGAGGCAGTCGGGGAGGGCAAGCTGCCACGGGCTGGGCTCTTCTGCTGCCAGCAGGGTTGAGCGAGAGGACTCGAAGTGGAAGTGCAAGTTTCGGCCTTTCCCTCTTGCCTTTTAGGGGGGGAAAGCCCATTGGTTGTAAGCAGGAGAAATTCTGCAGCAGGAGAGATGTGGGGACCTTGCTGACTCCTCCTGCTCTAGATCCATCTTCTCCCCTAGGGACAGGACTATCTCCCTGGGACCTGCCTGACCCCACTCCATGAGCCCAGTAACCCCCTTTTCTTGTCCCTTCCCAGAAAATATAGACATTGCCAGCCCCCTGCCCAGCCAGGACCCTGCCATGCCAGAAGGAGATGGTGCCCTGAACCCAGCCCCATGCCTGCATCTTGCTGGGAGCCTGAAGGTGCCGGGGCCACCCAGGAAAGCCAGGGCAAAGCAGAGGCCGTGCTGCCAGGGCGATGCTGATGGTGACATTGTTCTGCTCTCCGCTGTGTACCCCCGGCCTGAGGAATGCAACCACAGCTTCCCACTGCCCGCCACTGAGCTGGGGGCCACAGCGCTGGTCACCACCAAAACCACCCAGAACTGCGCCAGGGAGGAGAGAGTCTGAGGGCAAGAGAAATGCAGCTGGAGTCAGCTCTGGCCAGTCTCTGTGGACACTGACACCCTGTTCCTGGGACCAATGAAGCCTTCCATGGGTATGAGCTCTGTGAGAACCTTTAGGTTTTGCCTTTAGCAAGATCAGCCTTTTAAGATGACTGTTCTTTTTGTGCTGAGTCCCAAGTTACACCTGTAAATGCTGGAGGAAGCCAAAGTGGATCATGCTGAGTTACAATGAACTGTTGACAGCTGCCATGGCTGAACCATTGGGAGGAGGCAGAGGAGACACAACCGGTGAGGATGGAGTGTGGCAGGGACTGCTGTGCCATTTGCAAGGCAGCCGTTGTGCTTGCACAGGTTTCCTTCTGGATGGGTAATTGCTGGGAACATGGGGCTGGAACACCAGAAAATGCAGGGGAAAAGGAAGCAGGGAGTTACTTTAGGACCAAATCCCACACAGTAGTAGCTTGATTTTTGCTACTGACCTCAATAAAAGGAGACTTGAGGCCGTACGAAGGAAGGCACACCCAGCATCTACTCCATTTACAGTCCTGCCACCCTGTCTTCTGCACTCTGCGATACCCAGGTCTTTCCACCCTCTAGGCTCTCTCACACGGTGGCAGGCATCCACCAGCACTGATGGGAACCCCTTCACAGCCAGGTATCCTGGGGATCAGAAAAAAAGTTTGTCTTCCCAAGTAGTGAAGAGGGGGGAAAAATCTGTCCTTGCTCTGACCTATAGTCCCTGAAGTTAGGGAGAACCAGGGGCAGGCAGTAGAGACAGCTAGTCCAGAGGAGCTCCCTGAACGTGTCATTACAGCCCCAGACAACCGTCACTTCAGCTCACTGTCGCTGCAGAAATACCGTGTGTCACTTGGGATGGATGCTTCCACACTGCACAAAAGCAGTCAGGGAGCGATGTGAGCGTAGGCAGGATGACTTAATTCATGAGAGTGTCCTCAAGGCTTTGCGTGTGTGCCAGAGCTGGCCGGTGTTGCTGATCCCAGGCATTTCCCCGTAGATGGATTTCTTCACCTGCCTGTAAGTGGCTTTACTGCACAGGAAGGACTCTGTTTGGGAAATGAACTCGTTCGTGTGGGATTGCTGATTCTGAGAAATTACAGCAGCTGATGCCCCCTGGCTGAACAGAGACTCTTGGTTGGGAGAGAAGCCCCTGGAGAAGGTGATTAGTCACTTAGAAGTGCTTTGAGGGGTTATTTACATGAAGCACCATCTCTGGGTCTGCTCTTCCTAGATGAGGTGGCTTCCTTGTCCACGAGGCTTTGGACACTGAACAGGGCTGGCCAAGCAAGGTGTGGAGGCACTGACACCAGGCACTAATGGGCCACGGAGTGCCATATTCCCAGCAGGGTCAGCTGGAGGCACTGTGTGGAGGGGATGTCCCTCTGATGATGGGAAGGTGACTCCCTGCCCAAGCCCGAGTTCTCTCTGGGGCTGCAGGACAGGTGCTACTGTTGAAGACTGACCACCTCTCTTCTCCTCTTTCTGCACTGCAGCCAGACTCATGGCATCTATCCCATAAGGGCAACCACAGGCACTGACATAGGTGCCAAGGCCAAAATTACTCACCACAATTCCTCTCCCAGACCTTAACAGACTGGCAGAGGTGAACCCTCATCTGACCGAGGCTCCACATGATCCAGGATGGGATGGATCCCCATCTCAGCCTTGGGGCTAAGGAGGGTGGAAGAGGTGGTCCACATGCCCAGTGACTGTCTCCTGGGGCTCCAGACACCTGTGGCAGAAACTGGAGGCTCAAAGGCTGGTGTCCCAGTTACCCACAACAGCCATGCTGCCCTTTGCAGAGGGGTATTGCCACGGCATGAATCAGACATCTCCTCATCCTCATGCTCTGCACCGAGCCCTGTGAAGTAACTTCAAATGACCTTTGTGTATCTGGAGTGGGGAAAAGAGCTGAAGCCAGGTCAGGAGATGTTTTGTCACTAGAAGGACTGCTTCTGGGAGACAGAGCAACCTGCTTCAGGGGAGATGGGGGTGACAGGGCAATGGAGCAGAACTGTCAGGAGCCACCTCCACTTCCTTCCCAGTGACAGCGGCAGCCCAGCCCTGTGGATGCACTGCCCACCCCAGATGATCTGGGGATTTGAAAAAGAAACACCCATATAAATCCTATTGAAAAAGCCCCAATTTCTGCTCAGGTAATGACTTCTGCTCTCATTTCTGCTGGGGCTTAAGCCAGGCATCTCCCTATACAGGATGCCACTGGCATTTGCAGCACACAGAGTGGCAGTTGGATCCACACTGTATTCCTCAAGCAGTGAGTGCCCCTTGGATCTCCTCTCTGTTATGGCATGTGAGGTGTTTTCCCTGTATTGTGTCTGCCTGACTGCCAGCTGTAGTGGGGCAGTGCTCCCCCTCTGCCCAGTCTGCCTGGGAGGGATCTGTACCCTGTTCTGTGCACCTCTCCATCCTTATGTACAGGGCAAAGGGTTGTCCATTTTGTCTGCATGGAGAGGCAAGGGAATAGAGATGAAAAATATGGCAGTAAAAATTAAAGAATAAAGTGAATCCATTGTCAATGCATGCTCAGATGTCTGAATGAGGTCCCCATTTTCCTGGCTTTAGGGATCTCCAGTGTGATGGTCCCTGGGGTACAGCAGGGCTTTCAGTTGGAGAGGCTCCCCTGGCAGTGGCTTTATCAACACATTCCCTATACATGGCCACCTGCATGGCTGGGAACTGGCCAAGCCTGGCCACCTCCATGTCCCTACATCCAAGCCAGGAGCTGGCCATTAGGACAAGGATTGGGGAAAGTCTTTTTTTTGGGGGGGTGAGGTGGGGATGTTGCCTGTCTTTGACTTTCCACAGCAGTTTCTCACTTCCCTCTGTGAGGCAGGAGCTGTGCTTCCTCCTCAGCCTGGCACTCACCCCACTGCCTGCACAACTGCCTAGAAAGGCTGGTGAAGCTGGGCTTCACCTGGCTGCAGGGGTATGGGGTTTCAGAGGGAGCCAGGGGAAAGTCTGAAGAAACCCCTGGGCAAGAGAAAGCAATTGAGGCTTAAGCCCTCCTCATGCAAAACCACCTCAGTATCTCCCTAGACATTTCAATTCCACTGACCCTGTTTTGGAGGAGGTCATGAATGTATTTGAACTCCTGTAAGTCTCATCAAAAATGCTGGTGGTAAAGGAAAGAAGCCTTGGTGTCCCTATGGACGTGGGTTTGTTTTCATCCATGGTCCTAGAGGCAGGAGCCAGCTGGCCAACAGTGCACAGCAATGTGAGGAGAGGGAACACCTGGCCAAGGGTCTTCTGCAGCCACCAGTCATGTCTGCCAAACCCTTCTCAATCCCATAGGCTCCCCAGACTCCAAAGGGAGGATTTTCTCCCTCACTTGCTCCTCTCCACTCTCATTACTGGTTCACCCACCAGTTTAGTCTCCTGATAGTTCACCCACAGGCCCAACTACTCCAGCATAAAGCCCCCCCTCCCCCCCCCAGGCCCCTGCAGACCCAGTTTGCCCCTCCATGGGCAGGGCCTTGACAGCAGGCAGGGCAGGCAGGGCGAGTGGGCACCATTTCATCCCACACACGGAGTAATGCCCAGATAGCAAACGTCCAACAGGGTCTGTCTGTCTCTGGGTGCAGCCTCTGATCCCTCACTTGCTGCAAGGACGGGGCTGTGGGGCCACCCCATCGTCTGCCTGAGGAACACGGATCTCATCCCATCCCACAGGAACCTTTCCCATCGCTCACTTCCCAGTGCCAGCCATGGCACGGCCACACGTGGGTGCCCCTGCAGTCCTCGGGGAGCACCCGTGGGAGGCTGCGGGAGGAGAAGAGAGGTCAGCAGTCCCGGGGCACCTGCCACGAGGTGGCACTGACACCACACACCGGCCTGCAGGGCCAGTGGCCCGAGGCTGTCAGGGGGAACAGGGAGAGCCAGGCAGGCTTGTGGCCAGCCCTGCTTGGGAAAGACGGAAGGGTGACAGCGGGGTCTGATTCTGTCCGAGCACACAGTCCGTCACCATGGCCTCTGGGCTGCCCGGGAGAAATGGACTGGACACCTCTAGGGCAGCCAGAGGCACAGAGAGCTGCTGCTCCATCCCCAACAGCACTGAGCACCTCGACCATCGTTCTGCTCCTCCGAGCAGCCCATTCCCAGCGGTGTCAGACCTCTCTGAGCATTCTCCAGGACATGGAGCTGCCACCCAGCACCTCCCTTCTCCATCCCCTCCCTGTCAGCCTCTGCCAAAAAGGAAAATACTGTGCTACCCACCAAGCTCCCCAGGTGGAAAGGGCCAGGGCTGGAGAGAAAGGGTTGGCTGGCTCCCTGTTCGATGCTGTCAGGGGACCACAGCCTTCCTGATGCTGCTCATCAGCATCCCTCCCTAATTGCTACCCAGTGCCTAATGACAGTAATTAGGAAGAACGAAGCTGCCTGGGGACTGGAAGCGCTGACGGAGTTGGGGGAGACAGATGGTGTTCGCACTTAAAGAAAGATTGGGAAAAAAAAAATTCCACTCAGCTTCGATCAGCCTCCTTTTCCTTTGCTAAGTGTCAGGATCACTTCGGTCCACAGGCATACCAGGGAGAGGCAGAGATGTTGCACTGGTCATTTTCAAACACAGTATCTGCACACACACACACACACACACACACACACACACACACCCCCCCCACACACACACACAACCCGCAGAATCACCGGTATTTTAGAGTGCCGAGGGAGCTGTGGGAGGGGGCACAGTGCCTGCCTGGGTACCTGGTACGGAGGGGATTTCCTCACTGCTTTCGTGGGCTGATGCTCTCCCCTGGGGCCACCCCCGCAGCTCCCGGCTTTGCCGGCTGTGATCAGCGAGCAGCTTCCCAGGGGTATAAAGTGAGGGAACAGCCCAAAACCACCTGAGTGGCTGAGATGAGCAGACAGAAGCTCTCCTGGCAGAAAGAACTGGCCAAGGGACGGCCCCACATTCTCCACATCACTGTGGAGTGAAGACACTACACTGGGTTTTCCAGGGAGCACCCAAAACTGGACCTCGGCAACCAGAGCAGTCGGACAGGGACTGCAATGCGCTCAGCTTCACCTGCCTGGAGAAACCCCACCTGCAGAAACTCCCTCCAAACCCTTTCACACAGCCCCTTCCACCCGAGTCCTGGGGTGATGCCACCTGCCTCCAGAGCTACCTGGCACACTGCAGGTGCACCTGGGCAGAGAGACTGGAGTGTGAGGGAAACCCCCTTCCTACTCCTTAGCAGCTGTCCCAAATGCTCTCAGGATACCCAGGACCTCTGTCCCCCAGAGCACCCTGGAGATGCAGAGACAGGGTTATGCTAGGTAGGGAAGACGTTCAGCTCATGGAGGAGGATGCTCAGCCCTGCACTATGGCATCAGCCTGGCCCCATTCAGGGGATGCTCCAAGAAAAGGCCCAAGGCAGGCATAGGGCAAACCTGCACATCCCCTGGGCTTTGGGGGGTAACTTCCCCCTCTCTCACAGCAAATGGGGTAATTTTAAACCCATCCTGCATCCTGGTCACAGCTAGTGAGGTGAGTAGAACCTTGCCGAGTGACACAAACCTCATGTGACACCTGAAGTGATTGGTGGTGACAGGCAGACTGTGCAGAGAGAGCCTCTGCACTCCTTTCAAGGTGCTGCTGTGACAGGGACTGACCCCCCCTCACTCCCAGGGACACCTCCAAGGAATGCAGGGCTCTCCTCCTGCTGGGAAGCTGGCATTTCCAAAGGGCTGTGGAAGGGGACACGGGATGTGGAAGATCCCCAGAAGTAAGGATCCAGTTTTGGACCCCCCCAAAAGGGTCATTTGGGCAGCAAGGTGGCTGGTGCCAGAGCTAGAGCACATGGTGCAGCCTGCCCTGCTCCAAGTTGCAGTACATCGTCCCCTCCCTCTCCTGCCTTATGTTGTTTCTTCTTTTTTCCCTCCTTTTCTGAGCATGGGGTTGTGATGAGAGCCCAGAGTGCAGCTACAGGAGTGCAGAGGGAGGAGGTCACCAGCAGTGGGGTGCTATGGGGACAGAGCCCCGAGTCCTTCATCTGCTGTCTCCAGTGTCAGCTGGCCACAGCTCCCTGGCTGCTGACAGGAGCTATTCTGAGCCTGGATCAATGGGCAAGTGTGAGGGTTTGGGTGGCATCCACGGGAGACATGTTGGGAGGAGGGCTGCAGGCAGGGAAGAGCAGGTGGGATTTCTCAGGAGATTCCCCCATCCCCCNACTCTGCTGTCCTGTAAGGTTTCAATGATGCAGATGTCTTTCTCATTTCCTTCCCTACGGGGGTTGCAGTCTGACTGGGTCCCACTACCCAGATGTCTCTTCCTGATTTGAGAAGTGCCAGCATTTTGTGGAGTGGCAAAACTCCAGGATGAAGGCACCTGCAGCCAAAAACTGTGGCCAAGACTGAGCTCAGGATGGCAATTTAAATAGGGGTTTACAGTGGGGGTGACACACAAAAGATCATCTTCCTCCTCCGCCAAAACTAATAGCCATTCTTATTCTGTGACAATAATAATATTTGGTAAGGCTGTTAATTCTTTGTGAAGTGAGGATAATTTTAAACCTGGTGATTTAAATGCAGCACTGCAAATTTTTTTTGATAATTAAAAAATGCTGTTTTCCTTAACTAAAAGGTTTGCCTTCTCCATTAGCATTTCCAGTGATGTCCAATAGTTTCCCTTAGCAAATTTGCAGATGATACCAAGTTGGAGGGGAATGAGGGGAAGGTCAGTCTGCTGGAGGGTAGGAGGACTCTGCAAAGGGACATGGACAGACTGGATAGAGAGGCTGAATCCAACAATATGAGGTTTAACAAGACCAAATGCTGGGTCCTGAACTTTGGCCACAACAACCCCCTGCAGCACTACAGATGGGGGACAGAGTGGCTGGACAGCAGCCAGGCAGAAAGGGACCTGAGGGTACTGACTGACATCTGGTTGAGTATCAGCCAGCACTGTGTCCAGGTGGCCAAGAAGGCCAATGGCATCTTGACCTGTATCAGGAATAGGGTGGCCAGCAGGATTAGGAAAGTGATTCTTCCCCTGTACTTGGCACTGGTTGGGCCATAGCTTGAGTCCTATGTCCATTCTGGGCCCCTTAATTTAAAAACGATATTGAGATGCTGGAGCATGTCCAGAGAAGGGCAATGAAGCTGGAGAAGGGGCTGGAGCACAAGTCCTCTTAGGAGCAGCTGAGGGAGCTGGGGTTGTTTATCCTAGAGAGGAGAATGCTCAGGGATGACCTGATCACTCTCTTCAAACACCTGAAAGGAGGCTGTGGCCAAGTGGGGTTCGGTCTTTTCTTCCAGACAACCAGCAACAGAACAAGAGAATACAATCTTAAGCTTCACCAGAGGAGGTTTAGGTTGGACATTAGGCGGAATTTCTTCCGAAAAAAAGGTGATTGTGCATTGGAATGGGCTGCCCAGGGAGGTGGGGAAGTCACCATCCCTGGAGGTGTTTAAGGAAAAACTGGATGTGGCACTCAGTGCCATGGTCTGGCTGACATGGTGGCATTCAGTCATAGGCTGGACTCGATGAGCTCTTTTCCAACCTAACTGACACAGTGATTCTGTGACAAGGACCTCAACCCTCGCAGAAGGGATCCAGTCTCCTTCCCTGGAGAAGAATGAGCACACGAGGGAGGCTGCAGCTGGTCACCCTTGCTGGCTATCCATAAACCCTATCACTGAGGGTGGTCCTAGTTTATTTGCAGTGTGAGCTGATAAAAACACTTCCTTTCCCAAATGAGAGGGAGCATCATTTTGGCACTGGACAATCCTGTCATGGACAGTGCGAAAGAAGTGGAGCAGTGGATTGGGATGAGGAGGAAAGAGAGACCTGTTAACTCACTCCCAAGCCCTTTTCAGAGCCACAGCCCCAGCCTCTCCTACTCCCTTAATACACTCCTGATGAATTCCCTTTTGTCTTTCTTCCTGTCCCTCACCACTAATATCAAAATTAAATCCATAAATGCTTCTGGGGTGACACATTTCCCAGTGTATTCCCAGGAGTAGTCTCTCTGGGTTTGCTCTTCAGCTCCTCAATTATTTATCTCTGCAAGGGAACAGGAAAACAAACTCAGTGAAGCAAACTTCATGCCCTGTAGTGACACCATGAGTTATTAAAAATATAATAAAAATTCCCCAGTGAGTCATTTAAGAGGCACTTAAGCAGCTCCAACCACAGAGACGATAGTCATGACTAACTGTTTACAGCCAGCATTGGGTGGGGAGGGCCAGGGGCAGGACAGGATCCACATCCCCTCATGACATTTTCCAACAGAGATGTTTGGGGGGAACCCTACTGGTGGACAGTAAACACTAAATGTCCTGATTTACAGTTTAAGGCAATTGCAAGCTCCCTGTAAGCCTTGCATGTTCTGGGGTGGCGGAATGAGGTGATGCAGAGGATGTGGGGGATGTAGGGAATGTGGGAAGTTATAGAAACTGTGGTGGGATGCAGGGGATGAAAGAATGCAGGAGCATTTGAGGGATGCAGAGCAATGTGGGGGATGTGGTAGAAGGTGAGGAATGTGGCTGGAGGTGAGGGATGCAGAGCATACAGAGGAATACAACAGATGCAGGGATGGAGATAGAGGGGATTGGAAGGATGCAGAGAGTGTAGAGGGATGCCCATCTACATAGGCAGATTGTGCCAGAGGGCTGCTGGGAGCCCTCTGCCCCAGCAACTCCCCTGTCCACCTAAGCCCCATTCCAGCTTTGATGCCAAATGGCCACAGGAGCAGCAGTGAAAGAGCCCCCTAAACACCACCTCCCTGTGACAGTGAGTGTCCACTGCAGCCAATCGAGCACTGACCCCATGCTCAGGAGAGATCTCCTTGACCTCTCCACCTGCTGCCTCTCACATCATGGCCAGTCCCCTCTGCTCCCCCAGCCGCAGGGACCTGCTGGGGCACGTCCAGTTTTCCTGCTCCTGGCCCAAGGAGCAGCAGTGGCAATTCAGGAGATGGCTAAATGCAGTGCAGGGAGTGTGTACAGCCCAGCATGGGTGGGCTTCAGCAGAAAACTGCGGGGGGACTGCTGGCCTTGAAGGTGTTAAGAGGAGCTTATCTTTAGCTCATCCCTTGCTTTCAGCCCAAATCCAGAGCCCCCCGCAGCTAAAAGGCTCACGCCTAAATTTTGATGTGCTTTGAACCCAGGTTTATGTGCGCTGTCACAGGGGCAGAGCTGGAGCCTGTCTTGCTTCGAGGGATCCTGTGATCCAGCTTCCACTCACGAAGCCCAAGCACCGGGGCGGGTCCATGCGGACCCCTGCTGTCCCCGCTCTGCCCAGGAGCCAGCGTGCAGCAAACGCTCACTCGGGCAGCGCTTAACCCCTCGCTCCGCTGCCCCCGCAGCCCGGCACGGCCGACTCGCTGCTCTCCTTGCATGCCGCTGGCACACCGGGCTCTGCTTCAGCTTGAACGCCGGGAAAAGCAAAGGGCATAATTTTAGGAGAAGCGTGTGAAATGTGTTCTGGCAGATCAGCCGAAGAGCTCTCCAGCGCAAGGAAAGCATTAACATTTGCAAAAGGTCCTTGCAACAAAGCAATAAATTCCCAGCAGGCAAATCCAGATGTGGGGATGTACGAGCCCTGGGATGCAGACAGGGATGGGACAGGTCCACTGGTTTAGGAACAATTCAGGAGTGTCCTGGGAAAGAAATGTTCCTGGACAGGAATGTTACACTGCAGGGTTGAAATGGTGGAGGCAGAGTGGGAGGGACCGCTTGCTCCTGGCTGGGATTGACAGCACAGAGATGTACAGGAGGATGGATTTAGGCTTGGTTGGGACAGGATCTCCCCTGGGTCTGAGCTCCTTTTCTCCGTCAGCCCCTCTCCCCCACATGATGGATTTGCAGAGAAAGGATGGGAAAAAAACCCTGAAGCCTGCAGCCTGTGATTCATCCTTACTATATTTGCACATATTATTAGAAAGATGAAAATATAGCCAGAGCTGGAATTACAGATTTAGTAAGCAGGACTGCCTATTTCAGCATATACTGCTGCTCCCAATGACTGTAACTCTACAGGGGACCAATTTACACCCTCACTAGCATTAAGGCATTGCCCTACACAGTTTACTTATATATCTGGCTGGATATATTCAGCAAGCAAGTCTTTCAGGGACAGCAGTTTTTGGGTTCTGGTGCTGCCCACTCAGCATGCTGTGCAACTGGCTGGTGCACATCAACCTCTGCCTCACATTCAGTCTCCTCCTAATGCTCACCCAGTTTTTGGGGATATATCAATCCATGAAACCCATAGGCAAGAGAGACTTGTTTTCTTGATGCTTTGCAAGCCTTCTCCATCCCTGACAGGGAGTTTGGGATGAGTGAAGAGGGAGAAACCCAGAGCTTGCCAGCTCTTTGCTGTAACTCACCCCAAGCCCCCATCTTTTTATGAACAAATTATTAGCAAACTCCACAGGTGTGAACCCATGCCTGGCCCATACCCACCCTTGTCCCCATGCCTGGCCAGTGGGCTTTGTGCCCATCTGGTAGGGAAGGTGGCTGATACCTCCCTGTGACACCTCTCTGTGCCATCCCACATGAGGAGACCTGGTGCCCTCTGTGAGCCTGGGCACAGCACTCTCCTGCATGGGTTCTTCTTCCTTGCTGAATTTTTAAATGCAGTCAAGTGGATGGGGTATCTGCTGTAGTCCACTTGCTTGGTTTATGACATTTTGGTTTGCTAATAAACCAGGTTGATTCAATATTTTTCTGCCTGCAAAAGATATCATTCAAGGTTTAATAAAGCAGCAGGCAGCTGTGTGACCTGAAGAAGACCACATAAAATACCAGGGACCAGGTGTGGTTGCTGGTCTACAGCATCTTGCTAGCAAAGAGACTGTACACTGAGCCCACTACAAGTGCAAAAGCTCCCAGGTGTGCCAGTGTGGAGGGGCCAGGAAGGCAGCACTGGATCCCTGCTGCCAACCCAGAAAAGAGGGTGTGTTTTCCCATGAGGTATCAATGCAATGTCTGGAGGAGCTCATGCCAGGGAGGTGAGGAGGACTCCAGGATCTGTCCACTCTGGCTGCAGTGGGACACAGCTCCACAGGGATGTGACCCCAACAGGGTGAGCAGTGCAGTGACACAGATATTTTGGCAGCAGTGCAGTGACCTGCATGGCTGAGGTTTGCACGGAAGATTTCCTTGTGTGATGTTTTCCTCCTTTTGCTGGAAGTAAGGGAGAACCTCTGCTTTTGGGGTTTTTCTTGTTTTTTACTTTTTTTTCTGATTGCTTCAGCTCCAAGGAAGGAAAGGGGGGTTGCCAGGGAGCTGACTCTTGAGACAGTGTGTGTCAGGAAGCTCTGAGCTGACGAGACCCCACTGTGGTTGTGTTTGCTGTGAGAGACATTGGAGACTCCACTTTTGGGATTGCAAAACACTGTGTGACCCCAACCACTCACCAGAGAGGTGATGGCACCCCTATTTCTGTCCCTGGCCTCCTAGTGAACATGTGGGAGGTATTTTTATCCTCCTGCCAGCTCCCTTAGTCACCGGTGCTTGCTTTAAATGGGTCAACAGGGAATAAAGATGCGGCAGCCCTTGCTCCCTCGCTGTCTGTCTTGGAGCACATTTACTGGCACCACTGACTCTTCCTCCTCTTGCACTCCATTCTGGCCAAGTGCTACTGGAGACCCAGGAGAGAACTCCCCAGCCCAGGCAGTGTCAGCTGCAATTAACTCCTCATTAAAGGCCAGCGGTGAGGCAGCCCCACTGCAGAGCTGCTGCGTGCCAGGACAACAAGGGCTGTCTCCTGGGACAGTGGAGAAGCAGGTGGCAGAGGCAGTGTGTTGGGGTAGACAGATGCACAGGGGAAAGGGGCAGCAGGAAAACTGCATTCATCTCACATGCCCCAGATGCATGGGTACAGGGTGGCAGGGATGGCTTTGGGGCACTGGGGGCAGGTATGGCCCCTCTTGAAAGCCATTTTGGGAAGGAGATGAGGTTCACTAGGAGAGTCCATAAGGTTTGCATCTGCTGCTAGCAAAGTCATGGAGCAGATGTAACACAGGATGACATCATTGGACAGCAATGACCCTAAAACCACAGTGATCTGCCTGGACAGTGCCAGCCACTGCTGTGACTCCCAGTGCTCACTGCCTCACAAATCTGTGCACCTTGTGATCATTGTGCCAGCACCATGGTTCACAAACTCGCATTTGGTGACCATCCTGGAACTGTAGCAAAACTTGAAGGGTTTAGAACCAGGGCTCTGCCTGAGCACTCCCCTGGCTCCAGCCCCACTACGCTGGTGCAGCCCAGCTGATTCTGCGAGCAGGGATCCCTCTTCCAGCAGCAATGCTAGCAGGTCACCATTTAAACCATTTAAATTGTTTGTTCCTGAAGGGTGACAACAGAGCTTCACATCTGCTCCCGCATGGCGTTTCAAGGGTGAGATTTCCACTGCAGTCGCCTTTGTGACCAACTCCCAGCTTAGAGGGGACAGCGCTCGACTTCAAGGTGACCTCGAGAGATGAGCATGGGGTGAGTGTAGCACCCAGGGAGATTTGGGCCTAATGCTTGTGACATCTTATACCCAGAGAGAGAGAAAAACAGCAGGAGACAAGCTGGGTGCGGGGCGGAGGGGGGCAGAGGGGGCAATGGCTGACAGAACCAGGCAGTTGCCTCCATCACATTTAAGGGAGTTCGTTTTCCTCCTGTCTCCTCAGATCTGTCCTCCTGCTGCACTCGCACAGAGCCACGCGGCTTGGCTGCCCTGGGGAAGAGGCGAAGGGAGGGGGACCTGCTCATCCGGAGATGTCCCAGAGAGGAGCCACAGCTCCAGGCACTCTGTGCAGAAGGGATTGCTCACCCTGGTGTGAGCCAGATGGAGAGTGAGGGGCTGGCAGCCTGCCTGGGACCCTCAACACATGCAGGGGGAGTGGGGTGGGTGCCAGCAGCCCACCCCTCCCACTCCCGGGGGAAAGCATCTTTGCTGCAGGTGGAGACTGCAAAGCCCTCCCAGAACACCAGCAGCTCTCTCAGGGGGCACTGGCACAGCGTTACCCTCAGGCACCTCAGGGCAGGAGCCAGGCCTGCAGAAAGCCAAAAACTGGCATAAAGATTGTGAGGGTAGAACAGAAAGAAGGAAAAAAAGTGAAGTTTTGGAACTTTTCTTATTTCATCTCTGGCTCCTGAGCCTCTAGGCTACACTCGTTTTACCTTTTCAAGTCTTTGTGAGAAGGATGACTAGAAACCCACACCTTGCTGATGAAGGCAGAGCCCCACGGGCACTTTCGTGGGTGGGGAACCTGGCAGGGCCTTTGGAGCTCCAGCCCTTTTGATTCCTAAAGCCACAGAGCCTGCCTGGCAGGTCAGGGAGGGGAAAGTAGCATGAGAGTGGCAGTGAGGGCAGCATGGCCTGCAGTGGCATCTGTCCCCTGAGGTAAAGCTGGTGCAATGGGAAAATGTCTCTGGCGATAATGTGGAAGACTGCAGAAGGGCCACTCAGGTGTTGCTAATTTTCAAGACTGAGCTTTTTTTGTCTTAGCAATTCTGTTGCTCAGCAAGGCATGACATTCTCCTGCTGCCACCAACCCAGCCACCCCTTCTCTCACTGGTCCTGCCTGATGAGGGCAGGCTGGTGGTGGACACTGTCACCACCACAAGCAGCCAGGAAGCTCCTATTCAGAGCTGAAGGACAATCTGGAAATGTGAGCTAAACATCTAAATGTGAGATCGATACTAAAACATCCCCTGCCCCTCCAAAGAGCCATTTGGTATCTCTGATGCACGTACTATCCTCACACTGAGGGATGGTGCAAGTGTCTGGGCTTTTCTACTTCTCCTGAAGTGTTTTGGAAGTAGTTTACCTAGAGCAGCGTTGAGCTGCCAGTCTTCCCCATGAAACAGGGGCTCCAACCTTCACTGAAGAGGGACAAACTGAGGCAAGAGAGGTCCCATGTTTGCAAATCTTTATCACTCTGCATCCTTCATGCCTCCCAAAATCAGAGTCCCAGGGTCTGGTCTCAGTCTCCTAGATGCCAAAGAAGCAGGAATCAGGAGATACTTCTGGCCATGCTGTGCTCAGTGACACATTATGCTAACGTGGAATCTGTGGGGCAGGCTGGGAGGCAACTTCCTGGGCCAGCTTGGTTTCTGCCCAGAGTGTGGTTCCCTCTTCCCACGCCCCAGGCAGGACCCTGGGGAAGGCGCCCTCTGGCCAAACTCTTCTCCTAGCTCTCAGTTCGGTACATGGCTTCCCTTTTCCAGCAGTGCCAGGACCATCTATCCCATGCCTGCCAGCTGCTCCATCCTTAAAAAAGATGGTGGATGGGAGTTTTTGCACCTAATTTGGACATGGTCCAAGCCTACTGGGCTCTCCATGCTGCCATTGGTAGAGGATAAACATGCTGCTGCTGGATGCCAAGAGTTTATTTTTCTCCTCATATTTGCAATTACCTCCAATGGCTGTTACGAATATTGGCAAACTTTAAAAACGATCGGGGCAGCCACATCCCTGCATTTACTCCCTTGCTCCAGCAACCACAACCCACCTCCAGACAGGGCAGGGCCATCATCATTCTCTGACTGCAAAAGGCTGATGGCACATCTTGAAACAGAGCATGAGGGGCAGAAAGCAAAGGATGAGGCCAAGAGCAGCACCAGAGGGCAACCACACAGTGTGTCACAAGGGCTCTTGTGACAAGATGAATATCCAGCAGTGAGAGTCCCTGTTGGAGGACATCAGGAACATCTGCCTCTGCAAGAATTATGAGACTGTGAACTGGTCCTCCAGGAGGAGTGATGAGTGAGGATTAGTACCTGGGAGGCTTGAACACAGCTCTCCTCGCTCGGTCACACACCTTCCCTGCCCACAGTATCAGCCAACTCAAAGGAGTTTTCACAGCCCCCTCTACCTGCACCCTGGTCCTGCACTGAGCTGGAGAGCAGATCTGTCATATCCCCCCACCCTGATCCCTCTCTGCTGCCTTTGGCATGTTTTTAATGGTGCTTCTCTTGCTCCAATCTGAGGCCTGTCTATAGCCACATATATCTCTCTGTCTGGATATTCAGTTTTTCTCCTGTTTAGCTTAATTTACTCCTATTCCTATTCACTGTATATTATCCCCCTTACCCTGTCTTTTGTGGAGCTGCAGGTAGTTACTGAGCCCCTCATCCAGCCTCAGCACTTTGCAAATCTCACACAGACCTTCAGAAATCATTTGTTGGGTGTCAATATCTTGCCTTTTTCCTTTTCCCTTCTTTTCCCCAAGATTTGCCACAGATCCTCCTGTATCCCTGGTCATAGGAGTTTTCAGTGTGCCCTGGTCCCTTGTTCCCCTTGGGAGAACTGGTGGGTGCACCCACTAGCTGTCCTTGTATTAGTCTCAAAGCTATTCAGTAATTTGCTCTTCCTGTGTGGAAAACACAGGACTTGTTTCACCTAAAGCCCTGCTGCTGGTGGCATCTGTCCTGTCCTTGGGCTGGGATATGGGAGGCAGAAGGAAAATGACATTTTTGGTAGGAGCACCAAGGTGACTCCTGCTTGCTGCAACGAGGCTGCTGCTGGCACGGCACGGGGACAGTTCCTATGTCGGAAAGCGGCACGCTTGATTTTTAGTCTCCCAAAAGACAGAGGCTTATTGCACAACAAAATGTCATCAGGGTAATGGTAGGGGACCTGAAGCTAATCCCTACCACTAATAGGATTGGGCCATCTTCAGCAGGTCTCACTCGCAAAGGCGGATCATGCCAAAATTAAGCTAGCTCAAAAGTCCACAAGCTCCTGGCAGGCAAGGGAGGTCTGCTTACAGCCAGCCCTCTGCTAGCAAAGCCCTCTCCTTCCTCTGTAATCCAGTGAAAAGAGACATCAAAGGACAAGTACATCCATCCTGGGACACTCTTAGGAAGCCAAGGGCATGGAGAGCCTGCAGTTTGCTGCTACAGAAAGGAAGAGGCAGCTTGGCACATACCAGTACCTGTGGAAGGGCAGGTGGAGGAAAGTGATGGTCCCAAAGGCCGCTCTGTGCAGAGGCGGTGCATGGGCATTGTACATCCACACCTCTGTGTTTTCTTTACCTTCTCACCCTTGTTCTCTTCCATTGGAAAAGCAAAACTGATTCTCTGGGCCTTCCCTGCCCTTTCCTGGTTTTAATTAAGGATCTTTCATGTCCCGTTCTGCTCACAAGCCTTCCCTGGTATCTGCTTGAAGCTCCTCTTTCTCAGGACACATCCCTGATTTTTTTTTTCTCCCCTTAGCACCTCAAGAAAGGGCAGGAGCCCAATTGACTGGGAGCCTTTTGGGAGACAGCCTTTGCTGGAAAAGGGTTATCATGAGAGGAGTGTGCTGAGCCCCTTCAAGCCTCTGCTGGAAGAGCCTGTCCCCCAGCACAGGGAAGAGCTAGCAGAGGGGGAGGTGGATGTGCTCCTGCTGCCAATGTTCCGCCAGTCATCCTCTGCTTCCATGTCAAAATGTTGGTCTTGCAGAAGCAAAGATTTCATCAACATTCGTACCCGCTACAACCACACACACAGTTACATACACCTGGCCCAAACTTCTGCTGTGTGGGGGTCATGAGCCCCTATACGTCTGCTGGTTCCAGGGGATGAGGAGATGAGGAGGGACAGCTGGTTTGCACAGAGGCATCCTGCCCTGCTGGCCATGCCACGCTACCCTGCGGGTTCTGAGCCGCCCGCAGCACCTGAGTGTACCTGGCAGCCGGCCGGCACCTGTGCCAGAGCCTGTGCTTGGCACGGCCGCCCTTCCCGAGGAGAGGCAGTGCCCGCTGCTGCCGGTCTGATGCCGGAACAGCATGCAGCACGCTGCTCCCGGCCATATGGCCTCCTCCTGCAGACCCTGCCTCGGCCGCCGGAACAGGCGCCCTAAATCCCCCATCCCAGCAAACCCCAACAGCTCACTGCCACCACCACCACCTCAGGTACTCAAGCACGGGAGGAGAAACACTGGGTCCCTTTTGCTGCCACGGTCTGGTTTTTATTGCTCCACAGTTGGCTAAAGCAGCCTGGGGCTGGCCCCACTGCCTCCCAGCCTCCCTGCAGCAGACCCCCTTCACACACAGCTGTTACACTGAGTCCTAAGGATGCCCTGCATTGCGATGGCTGCTCTCATCCTTTCTCTCTTTGGGTGTGTTTTTTCCTGAATGATTGTGGTTTGAATCGGCGTGCTGCATGAGGGGTGGTCAGGGGTGAGAGCAGAGAGGGTGGAAAGAGGGAGCATAGCCAGAGATGCCACTGCATTGCTGAATAAGCTGGGCTGAGCATTGCTGCTTCCAGGTGTTTATACGGCTTTTTAATGTTTGAAACTGGTAGAAACTTACTTTAAAGAAGAAAGGAGAAAATACCCGGGCTCCACCCGGGATAGCAGCAGGGACCTGCCGCAAAAGCCTGGCGCAGAAGGAAGTCTGAGGCTGGAGTGTCCCTACTCAGCCTGCAGGCACCAGCGAGGGGACAGTTTTGAGTCCAACGTCCCACTGACTGCCCTGAAGCTCAGATGAGTGTAAACGGGGCTGCAAAGACTCTGCAGCCATCTCCAACACAACCTCCAGACTGCACCAGCAAAACCCCTGGGCTAGCGAGATGATGGGTACCAAGCGCCTGCAAAGGGGGAGCATTTACCAGCACTGTCTCCCAATTTAATCCTAAATGCAAAGTCCATATGCAGACAGCCTGGGGGCCTGGGGGTCACAGCTGATGCTCATGGACCTTTGTGCAGTATGTGGAGGCACGGCTGCCCTCTAACAGTGGCAGCTGAGGGAGCTCGGGCTTCCAGCCCAGATCCTGCTTGCCCATACTGCGACATAAATTAAAAATAAGCCTTGCTTTGAGCTGATTTTCTCCTCGTTCCTCTGGATGTCATTTGGATTTGAATCCAGCCGCCTTTGGGAAGCTGGAAGCCTGCAAATCTCAACTTTTGAATGTTTGCAGTTATGATGGTTATGGTAAAGCACATATGCTTCTGTATTCTCTATAAGCCGTTAATGAGGCACAGTTGTTCTTTTACAGCCATTTTAAAGCCAGAGCATCAAGCACAGGCAGGAGAATAAAACCCTTGTGCACATTGTGCTGGAAATAGGGTGGATGGTGGCTGCTCTGGGCTCAGCCACCTCATCTCTGTGACTCCCCCAGTGCATTTAACTTTCCCCTGTTTTAGTTTTCCAATGCCAGTAGCCCAAGATCTGCTTTGGTTTCCCTAATCCATTGAGCCTATGATAATGTGAGGAGGGGAGTAGCATCTTATTGCACACTAGCCCAGCACTTGACCCCAGGGATCCCTAATCACAGTCTAGGGGTCCCTTATCCCAGTCCTAGACAATGGGTCTGAGAAAACTCAGAACTTATGAACAGGATGCTGATGGCCAAAGAAATTTCCCTCACAGAGGAAAAGGCAAGGGGAGACTCTTGCCTGGCTCTAGCCCTGACTGGAACAGAACCAGCTTCAGTAGCTAAAGTTTCAGAGAGAAGCAGATTTATCTAGTGTATCCTGGGGAATGGTGGGAGGTGTGGGGGGATGCACACACCCCAGGTACCCCCAGGGATAGTGGCAGGAGCTCTGCCTCTCCTCTGCCTTCAGGCAGGGGACAGTGTCGCAGGGCATGCTGCATCCTGACAGCTTTCCTTCGCCTTCAGCTCTTCCTAGCTGATGATGTCGGGTGTTAGCTGCTGACTTGCAAGCAGCAAAACCCACTCTGGCAGCACTCCTCAGCACACAAACATGAGGTGATGGAGCCCTCCTATCGCAGCATAGCCCTTCGAGATGGGGCATCCATCCCACAGCAGCACCCTTTCCCTCATTCACCCCTTGGCCCTGAGTCCAGCTCAGTCCTGCATGGTCCAGCTCCCATTTTTTGGGAGGGGAAATATCTCTGATTCCCTGGGTGGGGGGGAGGAGGAGCTGGCTGGGTAGCTTTGGGGCTCCAAATACCCACTGCCAGCTTTTCTCAGGGGCTGACTGCACCCCAAATCCTCCCATATTCAGGGAGGCTCCCAGGGCTTTAATTCACACTGATGATGGTGATGGCTCTCTACTCCTCCGGCAAGAGCCTGGCAGCTCTGCTAGGATTGCACCCCCATGATCAGCGGCGATCTGGGTCTGTCGGGCTCTCTGGCTGTGACAGAGAGGATCTTCTCCAGATCACCGTGCTCTGCCAGAAACAATCTGTTTACAGTGTCAGTGCTCGGCGCATCCCTCCCTGCTCGGTGTTGAACCGCCCGAATATCCTATTTCTGCAGGCGCAGAGACACCCTTCTGTAGTCCGGGTGGCATTGTCACTACAGGGAATATTTCTGTGACATCCTCCAAGGCTAGTGGTCAAAGTCTAACGGAACTCTTCTCCCAAATCCCCATCCCTAGAAGTGTCCGCGGATGTTGCAAGCATGTTCTTTGCTTTTTCTCCGGAGGTCCCTGCTGACCTGAATTTTCCCGAGGGTCCTGCCGCTGCATCCCAGTGATGTGAAAGTGTAGGTGCCGGGCTACAGGGTTTCCCTCTCACAACCCCCTCCCTTTGGGGATGCAGCTAGAGGCTGGGTCACTTATTTGACAAAGATGAGCTGACGGCTCAGCGGGGCTGCGGGCTGCAGCCCCTGGTGCCAGCACTGCACGGAGCCAGCCCCGGCCGGCCCTGCGCGCCGGGGACGTGCCGGGTGGATGCTCCTCCGAACCATGCCCTTGGCTTTGGTTTCCTTCTGGGTTGATGCACGCAGCTAACGCCTGCGAGCTGCTCTTCCTCCCTCCTTCTCGCTCCCAGAGACCCTTTAAATCGGCTGCTTCACACTCAGAAAACACCCTCCCCCCCGCCTTAAAACCGTTCCCTTTCTCCCAGGTCATGCCAGGCAACCATTTTCCAGCAAACTCCCCGATTTTGGCCAGTTTTTCGCTCTGCCTGTTAACAGTCTGTTAAACTCTCCGGGCCCCCGGGGCGACTCTGCTCGCACACACGTCGGGAGCAATCAGCCGGTGCCTGGGAAACGATTGCTGGCGTTACCTGGGCAGCCGCAAACTTTGCTTGCGCAGCTTCTCTAAGGCCGATGCTGCTTTCGGCTGTTAGTGGTAACGACCCCCCTGTCTGCAACTTCCAGACGATGGGGCCTTTCATCAGAGAGCCCTCCGAGATGCAGGGAAAGTGTGGCTTTTCCGCCTCACTAGATTTTTATCTCTTTCAGGATGCTCTGGAGGCTACAAGCTACCTTACCTAATGGATCTCTATTAGGCTGAGGCACTTGGGACCGATGGACACGTCCCGGGCTCCAGCTGCTCTCCTCATCCATGCTTTCAATGTCTTTGACTTTTGCCAGACTCCAGATGGGAAGCAACCGGGGGCCTGCAGGGCTCAGACTTGGTGAACAGGGAAAGGATATTTTATCCTCTAAATCCATCCCCCAGAAAAGCACAAAAGTGTTTCACCCTCGATGGGGTGGGAAGCTTTTTGTGCAAAGCTCCAGCCTAAAATATCGGATTGCCATAATGCACAGACAGGATGATGATGGCGTGTTTCATTCCATGTGAGACCCTGAGCCTGCCCCCTGTGGTGCGGCAGGTAAGGCACGGCTCCTGAGGACAGGCGGGTCCATGGGGCTTCAGTGTTTGCCTGAAGGAGGCATATGCCAGAGGGAGGTGAGCCTCCCCGACCTGTTTAATCCCACCTCCATCATTATAATGTTTTTTTGTATCACCACTTGCCTGGGGGCTGGGGTCTCCTGTGCCAGCACTATGCAGCCCAAGGGCAGCCACATCCCCTAGGTTAGAGTAGAAAGAGGGCAAGACAGAACAACACATTATTCATCCTCTCTCTCACAGAGCATGGAGGGAATATATGCCCAAGAACACAGTGGTGATGCCAGATTTGCTGACCTTCCCTGCTACAGGATTTAGCCCTGTCTGGAGGTGAGGAGACTGCAGTGACAGCTCCCATATGTCACTGCCCCTCACCCCAGCCACCCTTGTTACAGGCTGTACAATGTGTTAGTGCTGGGCAAGGGGCCCGACAGCCCCTCAGTTTGCCCCATCCTCCTCTTATTGCAACAGCCCCAGAGCAGGAAAAGCAAATTATGCCCTTCTGGGAAGAGGAGCTGGCAGTGAGGATGAATACCACCTTTAAGGGTGGCACCAGCCAGAGACCAGAGCAGAGACCAGAGAGTCTGAACTTCGAAGTCCAAACACAGGGGCAGCCAGTGGCTGCTTGAAAATCATCCTGACTCTGTGGAGTACATCCCCCAGTAGCCCCCCACTTTGCCCATCCTACAGCCCCCCGGTTGACAGCTCCCCTTGGGGGATGCTCTGATGTTCACAAGGGACTGGGATTGCTGCTCTCCTCCCTTCCCTAAGTGTCCCCTCGCTGAGGGGCTGCAGAAGGGTACCCCCCACCACTCCGGGGGCTCTGTCCCCCCAGCATACACCTCTCCTGTACCACTGAGTGCCAGCCTGCGGCCCCGCAGCTCCCGTCCGGGCGAGTGGGGGTGCCGCGGCGGGGCTTGGTGATGCTCGGGGGCAGGCGGGCAGCGCGGGACTGGTGCCACGCGTGTTCGGCCGCCCGCGGCGGCT
>WBNO01011354.1:83914-118856 GCA_013400575.1 Peucedramus taeniatus
ATCTCTGCCTGTCGGCCGATCTGGAGAGAACGGGGAAGGGGTACTTCCCCTCGCACTTTTATTTTGCACCCACTTCTTTTTTTCTACCCTTTTTTGCCTTCCCTCCATTACGCCCCTCTTCTCCCCCGCCCGTTTCTCCTCCATCGGGGCTCTTCGGCGGCCATGCGGCCGGTCCCGGGCGAGCGGTTCTAACTCGTCTCCTCGCCCGGATGGCCCCCCGGAGCCGCGGGCGCATGGAGCCGAGCTACGTCGTGGGTATCTGCTGCCTGGTGCTGCTGGAGCCGGGCCGGGTGTGGAGCGGCGAGCCCAGCACCGGGGGGCCCGGGGAGAGCGGGAACAGCAGCCAGGCTCCGCCGCCGGAGACCACCGTCCCCGCGCCCACCGGAGCGGCACCACCGGGGGGGGACCGCTGCCGCGGGTACTACGACGTGATGGGGCAGTGGGACCCGCCGTTCAACTGCAACGCCGGCATCTACCAGTACTGCTGCGGGACCTGCGGGTACCGCTTCTGCTGCCAGTTCAAGCCCGGGCGGCTGGACCAGAGTGGCTGCTCCAACTACGACACCCCCAACTGGGTCAACACGGGCCAGCCGCCTGCCCGGGTGGACGAGACCCCCGAGGACCCCACTCGTGACAAGACCAACATGATCGTCTACATCATCTGCGGTGTGGTGGCCATCATGGTGCTGGTGGGCATCTTCACCAAGCTGGGCCTGGAGAAGGCACAGGGTCCCCAGACAGAGATGACCGTCTCCAGGTAAAGGGGTCCAGTCCCCCCACCTTCCCTGCTTCATCTCCCCATGGGTGGCAGCTCATGTTCCTACCCGACTGTGTAGACTGAGCCTTGGCTTCACCTTGGGACTGCCAAGAGGGTGAGGTGATCCCTAAAATCCCTGTCCAGCATGCTGAGACACCAGGGGGTGGGTTGGCTGCAGCCCACTAACCTGGCTGGCAGCCAGGACAGCCTCCACAAGAAGGGGTGGTTGTACACACATCTCCTCTCAAAATGACCTGCTCTGTCCCTTGAGGAGGCATGTCCCTGGCTCAGGAGCGCCAACCCACCAGGCAGTGGGGTGGGTGACATGTGAGCTATAGGACGTGGCTTTCCCCCCCCAACAAATGTGTGGTTCCCAATGTCCCAGGAAGGTGAGATTGGGTCTGACTGTGTGTGGGGTGACTGGAGTGCAGTCCCCTTGATCTCAGCCTTGCTTGCAGAGCTGGGGGAGACAAGGTGGCAATGACAGTTCCACCGTGGCTACTGCGCCAACTCTGTGTGCATGTGTGCACACACGTGTATACGCGTGCACGGGTGTTCCCTGGTGTCTCCTCTGTGCGCTAGCGTGGGACACCGCCCTTGCAGGGGGCGTCCCCACTCTTATAACCCCTGGAGCACACCCTCCAGTGGAAAGTTGGGCACTTCTTCCTGGAGCCCATGCTCTGTGGCTCCAACCCCTGCTTTTCAGCCCGCTCCTGAGGCTGAGCACAGGGCTGGTGGGGGGAAGGTCAAGGTGTCAGACACACTTGGGCACTGGAGACCCTCTGCATCTCCCCCAGCTCCTCTGCTGCTGCTGTGGCTGTTGGTGCATCTTCCCCTCTCCCTCCTGCTGCCAATACATGCTTCTCTCCCCATTTTGGGGCTCTACTTTGCATCTTCCTGGTGAGGACATCAAGCCTGGAGAGAAACCCATTTTCATGCCATTTTGTTAAGGGATTTTAGCTTTTAAAAAAAGGAAAAGCAGGGCTGGTGGAAATTTTTTCTTCGGGATGATCAAGCAACTGTCCTGATTGCAACCCCCAGCACCAACACACTCTCTCCTTCCCCTGGAGCAACCTTTTTCCCCTGCCCACTAGGGACTTAGGCAGCCACTGGGTGCTGCACCCCAAATCCAGACCCATCCTACTTCTTGCACCCACCCAGAGGAGCAGAGGCTGATCACCCTGGTTGGAGGAGGGTCATACTGAGCCATGGAGGAGGGTCACAGGACCCTCCTGAGACACAAGAAGCAGTTTTGGGGGGATCCATGCTGTGCCCCCACCTTGGCAGGGAGCCTGGCTGTGTGCTGCTACGTGCCTGCACCTCCCCCCTTGTTGCCTGAGGAAGTGCTGGCACCTTGACAGGATCAATACGGCCTCTGCCAGCCTCCCGATCCCCTTCCACTCGCCTGCCGCCGCATCTTTTTTTGGTCATCCCCCCCACCTCCTGGGAAGGAGATACTGTGCTCGGGGAGGGGTCAGACCCTGGGACACCCAGACCTGTGTCCTCACCCCCCACCATTGGGTATTGCCTTCTCCCACCACCAGATGCTGGTGGGACTGCTGCCACTCACCAGGGGCTGTTTCCTGTGGGTAGCCTCAATTCTGCGCTGCTGGAGCCATGTGTTCCCCCTGGTCCCCCCCTCCCTCTAAACTCATGAAAGCCTGAATTTTCCCACTGAGTTTGGAGAGATAGGTGCCTGTTCTCCATAAAGCCACAAATCTTTTGGGCACTAGCAGATCGGGAGAAGATGAGTTTTTCTCATCCATCTTTGAAGGACAAAATCAGAAGGGCACCTCCATCGCTGCAGAAGTCAGGAGAAGTCTTGCCCTCTTCTGTGCCCTGTGTCCTGTGCAAGTTGTGAGCAGCTCTGGTTTCACAGGGATGGTGACTGGAAAGCTGTGGCAGGGCAGGAGTGGTGCATCAGGTGCAGAGTCCGAGGAACCAGGCAAGACACCAGGCTGACATGACTTCCTGGGTGTTGGGCTGATGGAGACAGTGCCAAAGGCTGGGTACACAGCATCAGCATCCGCATCCAAAAAAGGGATGCTGTCACCTCCATTCCACTGTGCCTGGGCAGCTGGGGGAATATGCTCTGTCTTGGTGCCTCTGAGACAGCCGAGCTATTTCTACCTGCCTTGCCACTGTACCCACGCATGGTCCAAGGCATGGGCAGTGCCACCTTGCCTCTCTCCTGGCGCCTCAGCTAGGAGCTTCTCATTTGCTCCTTGGGCACCGCATCATGGCCTTGGGCCAGCTCCCTGTTGCATCGTTGTCTTGATTTCCATTCCTATCCCTCCCTCCCACCAGGGTTTTTCTGCTCCTGGGGAGCACTTCATGCTGCCCTGGACAGCTCCCACCACTGCTGCTTGCAGGTTTCTCACTTGGGGGGTAAGGTCAACCACTTCTGCACCTCCAGATGTTCTTTGTCATGGTTCTGGTCCTGGTCCAAACCCAAGAAGAGTGACCAGGTGCAAAAAGTCCATTAGCTCCCCTCTGATGGAGACACCTGAGTCTGTGTCCAGCTTGTCCTGAGACCCCCACACCTTGGCCATCTCCAACATGTCTTTGTCTCTTCATGGATTTGGCTGTCGGTCCACCTAGGGAAGTGGGTGCTCAAGTGACTGCAGCTACCTGGTTTGTCCTCCCGCCCTCATCCGCTTTCCTCCTGCAGGGCCTTATGGCAGCTCCCGCAATCCCCTCTCCTTCCTGTTCGGCTCATGCTTGGCATCTGTCCCCAGCACTCGCTTAGCCTGGCCAAACCCCGCGTTGAGTCAGGAACACCTGCCTGTGTTTTTCTTCAGTCCCCGGATCTCCGAGGACGTTGGGTCCTTGGGGGCCTCCACGATCTGTCTGTGCCCATTATATTGAGAGCAAGCACGTGCCCCAGACCTCTCCCAGAAATCCTCCTGGGTGGGAATTGCAAATTTATAGCTGGTGTGAACAACCCTATGGGAAGAACTGGGTGAGAAGCAGCCTCCTAGAGAGTAGGGGGGATCCTGGAGAGGGGCAAAACAGCTGTCAGGAGCAGGTGCCCTGGCAGCTGCAGTAGGTGAGTGCTCAATTCTGGCTTTTCACTCCCTGGGTCTCCCCATGCTATTTGGGGTCCCCAAATTTGGCCCCACTGTGCCTCCAGCTGTGCTGGGTGTTCCTCTGGCAATGCTCAAGTCCAGGGCCATGCCTGCAGTTGATGTCCAGGTAGTGGTGAAGACCCAGAAAAAGGGTTTGCAGGCAGCATGGTGTGCTATCTTCTGCTGCCCTGGCTCTCTGGGGGATGAAAGAGGATCCAGCTCCAGTTGGGAAGGAGACCTGGAGGTCTGTCCCTGGACTGAACGTAATGTTTGGGGATGCTCATTTCCACTTTGCCCAAGCTCCAATACCCACCACTGCAACTCCCATTTTGCAAAGACACCTTGATAACACCACACCTTCCTGAGCATCCCTGAGTGTACCAGCCCCACTGGGCAGCTGTCCCACGGTGCCTGTGCCGTTCAGTTGCATGGATGGGCACCCCTGCCCTGAGCAGACCCGCTATAAGCTGTGGGAAATGTCTCCCTTGGGAGGTAAAGATGAGGCTCTCCATGTGTGCAGAGGTGGTGTGAGCAGCTGGGATGCTCACCTGTGGCTGTTCTGTGCAATGCTGCACCTCTGCTCCAAACCTCATCACCCCCCTCATCCAGTGGCTGTCACCTTCTGTGTCCCCACCAAGGGTTCAGCTCATGGCAATGTCACTTCACCCCATCAGTCCATCATCTATGCTCTCTCCTGGAGGCTGTGCTCCTGTCTCTCCCCATTGCTTCCTGCTCCCTTGCCAGGACTTGCATACTCTCTCCTGCTGGGCTTGCCAGGTATAGGGCTTGGGCCTCCCAAAAGTGAGTCAGGCCCTGGGCTGGGCTGCCATGCCAGGTCAGTATCCTGCTCCCTCACAAGCACATCCCTTGGGGATGGATCAGGAGCACTGAGTGCTTCATGCACGGCTTCCGCTGTGAAGATCTCTTGGCCTCCATCATTATTGCTTCTGGATCTGCCTCTGGGCTTGGTCTCAGGTCTTGCACTAGGCTGGTTTGGGGCATCTTTGTCACACCCTTAAGCAGAACTAGGCTTGTCATGGAGGTGGCTGCATGCCCACCCAGTTGACGCTCAGGCAAGCTGGGTGGCAAGCCACACACACACACACGGCCTCATGGTCTCTGCATCCATGGTCTTAGTGTGGATGGAGGCCTCAGCGGTTCCATTCATCAGGACTTTTTGCAAATGAGCAGTGCAGGTAGGACTTTTTGCAAATGAGCAGTGCAGGTCTAAAGCTACATCTGCTTTCTGTTCCCTTTCTCCATCTGCACTTCAGATCCATCTTGGTGCTGCAGACCACCAGGTGACCTAGGGAGATGTGGCTTAACCTTCCTCAAGTCCCCCAGCCACAGGACCAGACTGAGGCTCAAAAGCCCCAAGGTGATCTTCAGTGAGACAACAGCTTCTCCACAGTGTCACCTTCCATGTCCACTTCCCTGCACTGCATCACCTGGGGATGAGCCAGGGAAGGGGTGCAGTCCCTGAGAGCCCTACTGGTAGCCCTGGCCAGTGGCACTACTCGTGGTGCAAGGGCAGGGTGAATCCAAGTGTTGCTGGTGCTGGGGACTCGTGTGTGCTTCTCACCTTAGCAAAACAGATCATTAATTGCTGCTCAAGCCCTTGTTGTTAATTGTTATTTTCCACATGCCCCAAGCGGTCAGCACGGAGGGCACGTTTAAGAGAAAGAGCATTGACAGATTTATGTGGAGAGAAGTCATAGACAAAGGATTGCTCAGGCTTCATAAATAGACCCGAGGAAAAGAAAAAATAATTTTAAAAAATAGGTCAAATCGCATTGGACTTCCTGTTGAAACAAGCCTGTTTGTGCACTGGCCCCAGGGACAGGCAAGAGCAGGCAGCGTCCAGTGGGGAGGGGCTGGTGAGCAGTGCACCCCAGGGAAGGTGGGAGTTGACAGGGCGGCAGCTCCCCGAGTTGACAGCCCACACCCATGGCCTCGGGGGACCTGCCTCCCCCTGCCCTGCCGAGGCACAGCCCACTGCCCGCCTAGGCTTGTGCCCAGAAATTCTCTGACTGCAGCATCCACAGCCTGAACCCTGGTTGGGTCAGTCTGTTGCAGGAAGGTTCCTGGGAAGGTGCAGATTTTGAATAGCTGCAGAATGGAGATGCCACAGTCTCCCCAGGAAGCCTGGTCAGGCATTTAACTATTCCTGCAGGAAAAAAAAAAAAGTTGTTTCTTCTGATTAAACAGTATTTCCTGTTTCTGTTTGCACCTGTCACCTCTTGTCAGCTTGACACTGTCCTTGTTGCACCCTCCCTTCAGATACTCACATACATTGATAAGATCCCCCAAAACCTTCTCTTCTCCAGGTGAACAGTCTCAACTCTCTCAACCTCTCCTCATATAAAAGATGCTCCAGTCCCATCTTTGTGTCCCTTCCCTAGACTCTCTCCCATACATCCATGCTTCTCCTGTATTGAGCTGGAGCCAGCTCAGGATCACCTCCCTCAGACCTGCTGGCAACACTTTGCCTAATGCAGACCAGGAAACCATTCAGCGCCTTTGTCCCAAGGGTGCTCTGCTGGCTCATGGTCAACTTGGTGTCCACCAGGATCCCCAGGCCCTTTTCCGCCAAGCTGCCTTCCAGCTGGTCAGCTGCCAGGGTTTGTTCCTCGCTCGTTTCAATTACTTCAGCTCTATCAGGGTTTTCTTGGCCCATCTGGAGATTAAGTGATCCCAGAGGGATTGCTACACAAAGCTTCCCAAGAATGATGTGAAATTAACCCACAGGGCAGGTGACCCTTCCTTGTAGCTTTGCTCTTGCTCTTGCCCCTGCCCTGTGATGTTGACTGATTCCAAATTGGAAGGGAAAAGGCTCCCTCAGGTCCCCACAAGCATAAGCATCCCCCAGGTACAATTCATTGCTTTCTTCCTTGTTCTCATTGCTTTTCCTGGAAATTCTGAGCATCATGTTCGCTAGGTTTTTGAGCACGCTGGTGCCATGAGCTGACACATCTACCAAGTCAGGATTACTCCCCCCTTCCTCTCCAATTTGCATTTATGCATGTTAAGTTTAATCTGCTGTTTTATCATCCAACCACTCGCTAACCGTCAGCTCACGGTGTGTGTCTGTGAGCCAGCTAGAGCCTTCGAGGTGCAAGGCATGCTGACAGTGAGCTGGGGATTAGTGAGCCAAAAAAAGCCTTGAGTGGACACCCCTGCACTCTTGCAGTCATAGTCTCTGCAGGGGGAATGGTGTCTCTTCTCACCACAAAGCTCTGTGCCAGCAGGAGCATCCCATCCTGTTCTGGGACCTGCTGCCAAAGGCTGCAATGGCACGTGGCTAGGTCCGGCTCCAGCACTGCTGATGTCCTCCCTCTGTCACTGCTGTTGTACCCTCCTCTGGCACCACCAGCATTCGTGTACCTTGCTCCAGCATTGCTGGCGTGCCCTACTCTGGCACTGCCACTGTGATCCCGCTCTGGCACGGCTAGTGTGCCCTGCTCCGGCACCGCCGCTGTGCCCCACTCTGGCATTGCCTGCATGCTCTACTCTGGCATGTCCAGTGTGCCCTGCTCTGGCATCACCAGCATGCCTTGCGCTGGCATTGCCAGCGTGCTGTGGTGGGACTGCAGAATCTCTGTCCATGAATGTTAAACGAAATAGGGCTCTATCTTATGTAATGGTGTTTAATGTTTAATGCTGTTACTTACAAGGAGGGTGTTATGCACAGACAGCGCCTGCGCCAGAGGCTGCCACTAGTTTATTTCCTTCCCCGAAGGGGCGCAAGTGGCCTCTCTAATCCCTTCCTTCAGGTCTTCTCTGTTTCGAAGGGACCTGAGGGGAGGTGCTGCCTCCTCTCCCCTGTTCCACCAGGCTCTCGCTCCAGGGGAGCATCCCAGAGGGGTTGCTCCAGCTTCCATCAGATCAGTTTCCTCTGTCTCAGTTCATCGTAGCCTTGCAGCCTGCTCCAAGTCATGCATCTCCCTCACCACTCTTACCCATTGATGCTCCTGGCTCTGGGAGGGCTCAGCCCCAGCCAGATCCCAATTAGCTGTTAGACTTGTTAGCCCTCCTGCAAAAACTGGCTTAGTAGCCTGGGGCACTCTAGGTGTACTGCTCCCAGTGGCTCTTTCCTAGTCCCAGGCTGCCTAGCTCTGCCTTCAAAGAGTGGAATTCAGGGCTGGGACGAATTAGGGGTCCCAGGGGAGCAGGATATTGCTCTAACAGCCCTTCACCCCCTCTCCAGGACACTGACAGATCTGCTGAAGCAGCCAGGCCACAGCCCCTCTGAGAACATGGACAGCCTCATGGGGGGTGTGCAGGTCCCGCTGAGTGAGGGGCTGGCCCGGGGGCCCCCCAGAAACAGCACAGGTAAGGCACTGATGTGGTGGGGAAAAATAAGTTTCCTTGAGTGAATTAAGGCAGTGGGAGGGCGCAGCCTACGGCTGAGCCCCCACCCATCTCTGCCCCTCCAGACAAGCCACCCTTGAACAATGCGGTGGCCATTGCCCCCTCACTGGGACGACCCCACAGCCATGGCAAGCGCCTGCCGCTGGCCAGCAGCCTGGCCCTATCAGCCCCGGACTACACTTCCTACACCACCCTCAAGGTTGGAGGTGAGTGCTGCTACCGTGTGGGGTGGGATGGTGGCTGGGGATCAGGCATCCTGTTGATCCCAGAAACCAAGCGAGGAGGAGCATGGGGCTCACAAAGGGGCACAGGCAGGACAAGCATCCCAGTTTCCCAAAGCTCCCAAAGCAGCTGGGGTGGCTCCTCCAGCACTCCACCAGCCAGTTGTGCTGCCCAGCCAGTCAGTGCCCAGGGTCCCCCAAAGATCCACTGTGCTTCCCAGTCAACCAGCATCCAGGATCCCACACAGACCTGAAAGCCCTGCCCACCCCATCGGGGTTCAGGATCCACATGGACACAATGCACTGCCCAGCAATCGGTTCCCCAGGATCTCCCAACAGCACTGCCCAGCCAGTTCATTGCCAATACCCACCCCCCCAGCACCCAGAATCCCTCTACAGCCCCATCCCAGCCTTCTCCACCACTGCACCCTCCCTGGTCCCCCCGTGCCAGCAGAAGGGGGTGTCCCTGGAAGGGTGACACTGCACGCCTGTCCCCACAGAGAGCGCCACCGAGGACTTCTACAGGCGGTTCGGGGGGCTGGAGCCACCCCCTGCCAGCACACTGACCTTCCCAGCCGAGACCCCGGTGCTGGGCGAGGGCTGCCCCCTGCCCAAGGCCAAGGGCCCCAAGGTGCCAGGGGGTCTGGCCTTCCCGGGGGGCTGGAAGGGGGGCCCCCATCGCGGTCCCCGCCGGCCGGGCCTAGCCACCCTGCGCCCTGAGGGGCCACCCGAGGCCTTCGGCCCCTCCACCTCGCTGTACGGGCAGCACTCCCGGCACCTCGCCACCAACAGCAAGACCGAGGTCACCGTCTGACGGCCAGTGCCATCGGGGACTGGGGCTGCCCCCTCACGCGTGAGTCGCTGCCATCGGGGGCAGCCCACCGGAGGAGAGCACCACAGGACTTACACAAACTGCGGCGCTGGCCAGAGCGGGAGACGCGCCGTCCCTCCTGGCCCCAGGGATGCGGACTGCCAGCTGCACTTCACCATCGAGGAGGCACTGGGGACTCATCCGGACAAGCTTCAGGCGTTCTCAGCCCACGCCCGGAAGAGGCTGAGCAGGGGACACACTGGCAGAGCCGTACCCTGCTCAGGGGATGGGGGCCAGTGCTGGACAGACCGGGAACAGATCCTGCTGGGGCCAGGCACCCCCACCTGGCTCCTCTGACTAGGTGCGGGAAAGAGCAATTGACTCAAAGCACCGCCCCCACGCTGCCAGCACAGCCCGAGCAGCCCCTTTCCCTCCCCAGCCTCCTCCTTCCCCACTGCCCCAGCCTCCACCTTGTCAATAAATAACACATTAAACTGTATGGCCTTGGCATGAATTGGCTGGGGAACTTCACGCTGCTCACAAAACCTTCCCCCGGGGCAGCAGGGCACAAAGCCCACTCCCCCACAGGGCCTGGGGAACCCCCCACAATGGGCGACATGGTGGGAACACAGCTTACAGGGCCAACTGCAAAACCCTTCAGGCAGCTGCAGAAAAAACAGAACTCTGTCTGAAGTTTAATGGTTCTGACAGAGTTTTACCAGGGGGAGCAGAGAAACAAAGAGATGGAGGGAAAGGACACTGTTCTAAAGCAAGGTCAGGTAACAGCCTTCCTTCTCTAGAGAAACTCCTAAAATTGCAGGCTTCTGGCCCAGCTCCACCTTGCTTGGCTCTGCTCAAGCCATCATCCTCTTGAGCTGCTTCCAGAGGAGCATGGAGACACCACACTTGCTCCTCCAAGGGCCTTTCATTGCAAACCGTACAGTTCTGTTCTCTAGGTCATCCGGACAAAGGACTGACAGCTTCACAAGGCGCCTGTGAAGTTTTATGTCTCTAAAGGACTTTTCAAGCTCACCTATGCTTAAGAGCAGCTGCTGGGTGGGATGAATAGAGCTAAGAGAAAGAGGGCAGGTGGGAGGTGGTGGTAACATTCATCTTTATTAGGTAACAGATGCTCAGGAAGCCCTTGAACAGGGTTTTTAGACAGCAAATATGTTCCCTGGGGAACTTCCCCACCACCAGCTGCATCTCATATCACAAAGCATCCCTACTCTGAACCCCATGTGGATAAATAAACTTTCTTCACATAATCCATAAAACTATCTCCTCCCACCCACAAACCAAAAAGTTACAGTATATACACACACATATAAAAAAAAGTTGTAGGGACAGATGGACAGCAAATTTTTGAACAACGTAGAAAAAAACACAGGGCAAAAATCCCTCACTCTGGAGGGGGCAGAGACATACCAGCCATGCTAGGACCCTCGGTGCTTCATGCTATTCACTACCTGGGTTTCAGCCCAACAGCTTCTCCCAGCTCCTGGCCCAGCCAGTACTCCCTGCGGCCCAGCCCCCAGGGCTCACACACACCCACCATTAGTGACAAAGTGAAACCTCAGCATTACTGCCTTCCCAAAGCCTTACCTCCCGTTTTACTAAAGCAGAGAACTGCCCACATGCTGCACGCAGACCTGGAGAAATGCAAGGTAACTCAGAGGTTGCCACAGGCAAGGAGTTTCTGTATTTTAGAAAAAAACTCCATGACAAAGAAGACAGCATGAGAGCCACAGAAGAGGAAAAAAATCAGGAAGAGGCAATCTACCCCCCCAAAATAGGATCACCAATAAGCTTGCGAACTTGGCAATGAGCGATCAAAATGTGTACAAATCAAGAGCTGTTCTGCACACTTACGGTACCTGCTCTAAGCTGAAGTTGCTGCAACCAGAGTGTTTCCCTACACTGATCAGACACTCTTGAGAGCAACATCTTCCCCTCAAACAATGAGCTCCCCCTCCAACCACCAACTCCAGGAAGCAAGGGACACCCCAGCCATTAGGAGAGTACTGGCTATTGCAGCTGGGTGTCCACCAGCTATTCCCCAAACAAAGTGGGGGATGTAGGCAAACACCTTCTGGTCCCCATGCTTTTGTCCACAGCTACAGACTACAATCACTGGGAACAGGCTTTGCTGGGAGAAGGGTTTCTCCGGGCCCCAGTTTCCATCTCTTTGAAGCTGAGCAACTCCAGGACTAGCATTACCTGTGTTCAATTACTGCAACACATGAAATGGCCCTCCCAGATGCCAAAAGACCCTGTCCAAAGGGAAACCACAAGCCCCTATCTTTCTCCTCTCATTTTGAAGGAGCTCACGCCTCTCTGCAAAAGCTGGATACATGTAAAAGCTTCTTGCAAAACAGTGCAAGTTTGCAGGAGCTGGGCAGTACAGGCTTGATTGGGACAGGATGGGTTTGGATGGCTGCCTCTATCTAAATGCTTCGAGCTGCCAACACGGAGAACATGCCGGCCGTACACATGGAGGAACAGCAATGCCCACTTGCCAAAGGCTGGTTTCCACATATGCACATGTGAGAGGGCAACCACTCTGCACTTCTTTGGAGAGATGCAACAGGAAAGGCAGAGAGAAAGAGGGCGAACCGTTCTCTCCCTGTCCCAAATCTGCCTCCCCCTCCTGGAAAGTCACAGGCAATTCAACACCTGCAAGTAAAACTGCTTGGAATAGCAATGGGAACAAAGATGGGAGACTTGCACCCTAAACCACTGCCTCCCAAATCCTGCAGGAGCTGTGGAGCAGTTAGAAAAGGTAAGGAGAAACACCTGAAGACAAGTTCTGGGACTAGGAGTTGAGTAACATAAAAAAACCTGTTTCTAAAAATTGTTTCTGCATCAACGAAAAGGCACCAGAGAAGCATTCACCCTTCATGCCAAGTGCAGGGCGCAGCATGTCCACCTCTGCTGCCACCCAGCACCAGACGACCAGGGATGCCAAGGTCTTCTACCAGGCTCTGCTTTTTGCAGTCTGCCACAAACCCACCCCCTGCTGAAAACTGGATGCAGCTATCACAGGAAAAGACGCATGAAGCAGAAGGGAAGGGAAATCTGTTGCATTGTTCCCCATGTTTTTGTAAAGCCACAAACATTCCTATAAAAAAACCTGTATAAAAACTGTAGAGAAATTTTCCAGGCAGTACTGGCCCCAAGCGATACTCCCAGAGCACCTAGGTAAGTTGGGTCTAGGGGGCTTCAGTTTCCTGACACACAACTCAAGGAAAGCTGGTGCCTTCCCCTCTCTTTTGGGAACAGCCTTAGGCCCCAGCAGCCCTACGGGACAAGGCCTGAACAGATCCTCTGCCCTCCCCAGAGATTTCCTTTCTGCAGAGGTGTTTGGAAAGGGAACAAAATACCCCTGAGGACAGACACGGGATGTGCCACTTCTCTGTGCCGTGGGCTTGTGGGCTTCTCTCCCACGCAGGGACAGGTGATTTGTGTCGGGGCAGCGCTTCTCAACAGCCCCAAGCATAGTGACAAAAACCACAACTAGACAGATTCCTGCTGCAGTGCCTGAGAACAAGCAAGGAAGCTAGTAAAGCTAAACCTGGGGCAAGTTTAGAAAAAAATCAAACCCAAAACCCTCCCTTCCCTCCCTCTCCCACCCCATCGTGATCCCACCAGCACAGCCCTAACCTAGCACTTTTTCTAAGGTCCAGAAGGGATTTCCAGGCTGATGCTCAACCAGGCTGTCTTTGCACAAAGGGAACCCATGCTGGCGTTAGGAGGCAGCAATGGCCGTGCCCCCACTGAGCTTGACGATCATCTGCTGGCAGTCATTGCAGGAGCGCTTGTCCCCCACTTTCTCCAGGGTGCGGGCAGCCTCGGCCAGCAGCACCGCTCGCTGGCCCGGCGAGGATAGGAAGGAGAGGGGGAGATGGCGACAGGCCAACAGGATGGCCGTGGCTCGCTCCCTTTGGCCCGGCAATGTGTCCAGTTCACCTATGGGCAAACAGTGAAGAGAGAAAACTCATAACAGAGCTATCACCTGTATGAGAAAACTCCACCACACGGGCCCTCAACCACCACCACCGAGTACAGGCTTCTCTGGCTGGCATTCCCTGGCTGAGCCAAGAGGAGGGGGCATCCCAAGGGCCTTTAGGCTAGCAGAGGAGAACACTCTGAACTACAGTCAGGTGGGAACTGTCAGTTCTGTCTTCTAGAGAGGCAGTTCCTTTCAGTTCACTTCCTAGGGCTCATCCCAACATTGGCATGCATGCTTCCCATTCCCTTACATCCTTCATCTTTTGGCTCTTCCTTTTAGAATTCCCAGTTTCTGCCTTTGCACTGATTGCTCCAAACCCCAGACTGCCAAGTTTTGTGCACTTGTAGCTTCATGAAGGCAAATGTTTTCCAATCTGTTTGCCCACACCTGCAGCCCAGGGCTCACAGCTCACGTTAGCTGGCTTGTAGAGAACATGACCGAAGCATTGCCTTGAGCCATAGGCTGATGGCAGCTCATTATCCTGACACAGCAGAGGACACTGCAGGTTGTATCTATGCCCCCACACCTTGCCCAAGCGCTGCCCACTCCCAGCTCCACGTGCAGTGGGTCACTGCCTGGGCCCCAGGGCTGACCTTGTTTGCTGCTCTGGGGCGTGCGCCGCCTCAAGCTATGCTCCAGCAGCTGGTGGGTGCGGGTAGGGCTGGCACCTGCCATCAGGCGCACAGTGGCCTCATGGAGGAAGACCTGGAAGGGAAGGAAGGATGGAAGATGAGAGGTGGGCTGGTACAGGGACGATGCTGTGGCTGAACTGTCATCCCTCAGCCACCACATTTCGAGAGCAGAGCACTGACACCTTGACAAAAACAGAGACCCATTTCCACGCTCCTCCCTCATCTTTCCACCTGTCTCTGGGGAATTTGCAGGTCAGGGCAACCATGAGGAAGGGGAAAAAAAATTGACACCTAACTGTGAGTGGCCTGGAAAAGAGGAGGATTGAGAGCAGGGAACAGGGTAGAAAAATCTAAGAGCAAACTTTGGCACTGTGGTCCAGGCAGGATTCTCAACCTATGCTGCTAGTGCAGTGCTTTGGTAACAGCATCAAACTTTGAAATCTAGAGTATGGACAACACCAGGACAACTCTGGTGTCCAAGTATTAGACTCTACTTCCTCTAGAGAGGCTTAAAACTAGATGAACTGAAGTGGGAAAATGCCAGGAAAAGCACCTAAAGCTCTACAGATGCAGAAGTCATTTGACCCTCCAGCTACTCGGCAGAGCCAACACAGCTGAGGAAGCTTCCTTCCACATTCCCCAGAGGGACAGACACAGTCTAAAGCCACCTTAATAGACAGGATGCCATGGTATTTGGCAATACACACGTGCTGATAGTTTTCTATGCAGAAACTAAAGTGGTTACTTCCCCACATGCCCTGAACTCCCACGGGAGCCTCCCTCATCACCCACCAACAGAAAGTACGGAGGCTGGTAGTGGAAGAGCACCCCAGCTCAGATACATCCTACATTTCCAAGGGCACAGCTTCCTATCACTCCCAGGAAGGGCTATAGATAAGCTGGAGGTGGAGCAGGCAGGAGAGGTGAGCCCTGACCTTGCGGTAGGCGGGTCTGAAGCTGTGGGCCAGCTTGCGCAGGCTGCCGAGGTCGCGCTGGAAGCCCGTCAGCTCGGGGGCCGAGGCGTGGTAGGTCTCACCCAGCACCTGGCTGGCATTCGCCTGCTTCTGCCACAGGCTGGTGCGGAGGGAGAGCAGCAAGTCACAGGCCAGCAGCTGGATCATCTGCAAGACCCAAGATGCCCGGGCACGCACTTTTAGTAACGCATAGCACTGGGTGAGAAACAAGCTACATGGCTGCTGACACAACCCATGGAAAGGCAGCCACAGCACCTCCTGCCCACCTGGGGGGCTCCCCTGTCCTCCCCGCTGTGTCACCCTACCCCAATGCACCAAAGGGAGCAGGCCTTTGCATTTTGCCCAAGAGGCATCTCTCAACCAAGACAAGCAAACGTGCTAAGGGTACATTGCATCAATGTTACATGCCCTTGCCTGCACCTTTCACTGGGATCAATGCTAATAAATACAAACTGATCCCACGGAAACACAGCCTCCTGCAGAGGTTTTCCTGCCCAAAAAGTGACGCTAACTAGTGGGAAACAGCAAAGACAGCCTTGCCACCTGCAGAGAAAAAAGATGCAGTCCTGGCACAGCGGACAGTGGCTGCCAAACCCCTTTTCCCCATCTACTGCTGCCCCCTAGCACCACTCCCAGCTCTGGGAGGGCTCTCTGCCTGTGCTGCTGAACGGAGAGTGCCTCTGTACTGCACTGCAGAAACATTGCACAGTCACTGCCACAACATGCAATGCAACTACAATGCACTACAGCTGCCACCCAGCAACGATGAAAGGGACCAGAACCACGTCCCATATGCCATGGAGGGAAGCTCCAGTTTTACGTAATCCTGAAAAGAAGAGAAACAAGCCCCACACAAACTCAGGAGTAGCACAGTATATTCACACTTCTGTGTCAGAGGGTTCAAACATTCATGAGGAGTGTGGCCTGAAACAGAGCAGATCCGACTTAGTGATGTCCTGTTTTACAGGTATCACCAACTTGACCTGGAGGGGAGAGATGGATACTTTCCATCTATGCAGGGCCAAATTCAAACTGGTGAAAGCACCAGGAAGGGGCGACAGCTACTGGCACAAGAGGAGTGAGAGCTGACACTGTGCCCAGGGAGACGACACTGTACTTGTGGCTCTGCTCCCCCGTACAGCAGAAACAGAACAATGGCAATGTCCTTTTCAAGGATAGGGAAGAAGGCTCCCCTCTAATCCCATAATACAGAGAGTGAATGGAGAATGCAGCTACAAGAAAGAAGTGACACACCTGCAGCAAGACCAACCTTACAACCAAGACAGACCATGTGTTATGCCAGGGCTTACAATGCTTACATTGTTGAGGACAGTGCTGGACATGCCACTGCTCATGTTGAGGCTGTTCCACAAGTGACTGCTGGCCCTCTCACAGTGACCCAGGGAGCTCTGCTGTCCATCTGCCTTCCCAGACAGAGAGGCCTGCATGGCTTTACACATGTAGAAGGTAGCTTTCACCAGGGCATTCCTGAAAGAGAAAGCAGGTTGCTTTCAAGCATTATCATGTCATGCTGCTACAGCAGCAGCTTTCACTCTCCCACCTTCAAGAGATATCATCACTCCTTAGACAGAAAAAAGGCAGCAATTGTTCCTCACCCACACAGACAGAACAGAGAAATGAGAAAAAGCTGGCAAAGATTCTTTAGTGCAAAAGTATAGAGATGGTGACACCATCCTTTCCATCATCACGTGAGTTTTGTTTGATTTTAGAAGGTGGGAGACTGCAATTAGAACAAAGCCAAAAGACATCCCTAAAGAAGTAACTCTGACTATGACTTCCAGTCGACAGCTTTACTATCAGTCTGCAAGCCTTGACCTACACATGAACTACTGAGCACACTGGCACTTGCAGAGCACAAGAGCCATGCAACTCCAGAGCACAGGTAGATGTGACACTACAGGACAGCACTAGGGGAAGGAGTTATCCCTGCTTAGAAGGAGCAGCAGTTTGAAAAGTGTATGAGGCCTACGCACTCTGACGTCTCCAGGGACTTTGGCATGCGCTCCACTTCTGCAAAATGTGACCTCACAGCTGCATCATCCCCTCTGAGCCAAGCGATTGCCATAGCCACGGCTGCTGACCACCACCGGCACACCACGTCGGGACCTGCAAAACAGAACCAGCAGCTGCAGCCCAGGAGAGCACAGCCAGCTCCCTCACACTTGGAGAAGTAGACAGGTATCACAGGCCCTTGCCACTGCCTTCTGCTGGGATTGATGCTAATGAGCCCAAACTGATCCCATGGGAATTCAGGCACCCATGTGAATGCTGAAATGTGCTGCAAGAACACAAAGGAACTTGGCAGCATGCAAACACCCTACATCTGACTGCAAGAGTTTTGGATGGCATGTTTGTATCTTGTCAACAAGAATGTATCCCACCATCTTGTCTAGAAATTTGATGACTTCCTTCCTGACAATGATCTCCACTCACCACCCCAAAATAACAACTCCACTCATATATACACTCATGATTGGCACTGATCACCATCAAGACAGTACACTGGGTTCCCTATATAATTTCCTTCATTATTTAACATCCCCTCAAAAACTTCCAAAAGCCTACTTAGGGCAAAAGGACATATACTCTCCTACTCTAACCTGCTTTTCAATTCTATGGCAATACTGACCCAAGCACAGACTTCCTTTTAAAAAAATAATTATTTAGTTTTCCTACTTTGTTTGCTGTATACATTTTAGGTACAGCAGTTAGTTTGTGTTTAAAGCTGCACCACTATCCCAGTGAGCTGCCAGGTGCTGCCCGCACCAACACCAAGCTAAACAAATACTCCAGCAGTCTGTTACCAACCCAGACCAGATGAGCACACAGCTCAAATGGATTCTGCAGCCCTTGCTGTCCCACTAAATATACACCAAGGGACCAAAACAAGCCCTCCCAATATATACCCAGAGCTTGCTTACAGCAGAGGCTGCAGGTCTCTGGAGATTGAGGAATATATCTGACAGCCACTGTGAAAGTGGGGTGGGGGCAACCCAGTTCAATAGGCAATTAAATGGAAAAAAAAACCCTTCCTGTACTTCAACTGCAATGCTGCTATGTTTGTTTATATGCTCCACCCTTCCTTTTGCTTTGCATTGCTAGGAACAAACTCTCAGATGAGGGCACAGGGTTCAGATTGGAAATAAAATATTGCCCAACAATACAAACAGCAGCAGTCCCTGGCTGGGCGCTCAGCATTACAACACGGAGCCAAATTTTTAAGCCTTCTTAATCACTTTCTTCCAGTCTGAGCTGTGGTACCACACTGGCACGCAATCAGGCCTCACTCCAAGGACTGCAATTCTCCTTGACTAGAGTTTGAGAGGTGGTAAGGAAAGGGAATCTGTATTGGCAGTAGATCCTGCACCTGAAAGAGCTTCAGTTCTGCCAGACTTACCCAGGGCAGACTTGAGTACAGAATTGCTGGCAAAGGGTGGAGTTCCACTTCCCATTGAGTCCAAGAACGAGTTGAGCAATTTCAGGTATTCCATGGCACCCGAGAATTCACTGAAACAATGAACAAGGCAGATCTTTGCTATACTGTCAAACAGAAAATACCAAGGCACTTCTTGTTCACAAGTCATGTTTAAATAGTGCTGACCCATTAAGCCCACGAAAAGTTCAAGCTCTACACGTAACACAACACTGGTGGACCGAAGAGATCACCCCATGATTAAAAGTTCAGAGCAATGCTCTAAGAGGAACAGCTTCACATCTTCCCTTTCATGATCACCAGCACTGAACTAGATTTAACCTCAAGTCTCACCTCAAACATAGACATATGTTACAAGCTGATTATGGCTCCTTTTCAATCGTTGCCTCCAAAAGAGGCTGAACTACACTTCTCTAATTATTTGCATATATGCAAATATGTAAGAATGGAAGTGACAGCATGTTCTCAGCACTGGTCAGAAAATAGCATATGCAGCAATGACCTAATAACTGGGACATGCTACAGATGAAGGTCTTGAGCTCCCACCCCTAGAGTGGGACAAAAATGCTTGCTGTTGTACTAAGTCTAGTCTTTCCCATGAGGAGACAGGACTCCCACAAGTACAGTGACAATCCACCTCCCTTATACAAACCCTGCTACCTTCTCTCAACAGCAGCATCTGATCGCGAGCAATTAAACCAAACTGTCGCTCCTTCTCTGCCAAGAAACAGAGGACATTGGGGAAAAAACCCAAAGCTAAAGGTACAGTATTTTTCCTACACAGGTAGGGAAACTGGATTATCTTCCCATCTGAGGCTTTTACCCACACTTTCTGGGGATAGGATCCTTACAGAGCTTCCCATACATGTATGTAACATTTGCCTGGCACCAGCATATCTGGAGATCAGCAAGAAACAGGGCTGAGTTACTAGCAAAGGCTGGGTTCATGCTTCCTGTGGAGTCCAGGAGAAAGGTAGACATGGTTCAATACAAAAAGCTGCTGTTTCCCACTTATTTTCTCCTTTCATTTGGTCAAAGAACTTAGAGACAATGACAATTATGTTCAACATCATCTTTCCTCCTCTTGCCACCCATCTGTTTGGTTCTTTACTGCAGGTAAATGTCACACTCAGTCAGAAGAACACTAATGCACAAAGCATGAGTGGTGGGTTCACTCTCTGACCTGCCAGACCTTCACGCTCTAAAAGCCCTGGACATATGTCCTGGTCTATAGAAGAAGTAAGTGCACACTAATTTTAGTCCTCCTGAACATTAAACTTTGTCTCAGCAGAGAAAGTGCCCATTTAGTTGAGCAATCAACCAGTACTACCCCAGCTAACACCAGAAATCCCCACCACTCCCAGGTTCACCTTTGACTTGAGAGGTTTTAATACAAAGAGGCAGAGCTTGCTCTGCTAATGAACAGTGGTGGTCAGATTAGCATTGTCATTCCAAGCCTTTAACAAGGACTAACCAACCAGTTTGCCCCACAGCACTTGCTCAGTGGTTATGAGCTCTGCCTCAGAGCCTGCTGCTGGGGCCAGCAGTGCCCAGTGGGCCACACATACTCACCATGACTCCTCCTCCTCTTGTCCCGCTACCTCTTTCCTAGTCTGAGGCTTCACAAGTGAATCCACTGCTCGCTCTAGCAGGTTCTCACAGAATGCCTGATGGACTTGTGCAATGGGATCCGCTAGAGAAGAAGGATAAACCAAACCATTTAATTTGCATATCGCCCTAGACACCTCCCAATACACTCAGAAAGAAGAATCAAAATGTAAAGGAAAGACCATGAGGAAGAATAGTAGAGGGAAATTCTCAAGAAACTAATGGAATGATTTAGAGACTAAGTTTTAGGGCTTTTTTATCCGTTCAATCCCCTTGTAAAGCTGCAGCCTTTGGCCAAAGATCCCTCTGGTACATCAGCCTCTCAGCAAAACAGCGACAACACTGCTCTGCAGAGGATAAACCTTGGTAAACCCCAAAGTCACTCCCCAGACATTCAGGGCCATCTCTGGGTTGTGTTCCAGCAGATAAAGAGACAAGCAGTATGACACAGCACAGGATACAAAGGGAGGCAAACCAGACCCTGCAGGCTGAGGAGACATCTCAGCTCCTCATGCCTTCTCACCCATCAGAACCACAAGCAGGGTGAGGATAGAAGAACACACTCTCAAACATGACACCCAGACTTTTGTCCCAGGCAAGAGTGGAGAGACTGTTTCAAAGTGCTGGGATGCCACATACTTGGGAAATGAGCGGCTCTCACCAGGATTCCTTTGTGTGCAGTACAGGCTCTCCTTTGCAGCAGACTTCACCATCCAGCTTCGCTCCACAAAAAACTTCTGTCCCAGGGGGTGGCACAGCCAACGCAACGAGTCAGGAATGGCACTTCGCTCCGAGCTGCACAGGCTTTGAGCCTGGCTGAGAAAGTAGCTCTGGTGAAAGGAGAGGACAAGATTGAGAACAGTATCAAGGGAAAGAGTAGCACCACCAAGGACAAAGATCAGATTGTAATTACAGCTCGTATCATAACTGCAGGTCATATTATAATTGTAGTGCTAGTAGATGCCCTCTCCAAGATACAGTAATGCCAGCTTCCAGGCTTTCCTAGATCTCTGCTTGAGGGTGTGATCAGGGAAGATAACAACTCACCGCCAGGAAACCAAGCTTGCCTCCACAGCGAGTTTTCAAGCCAACTGCAGCCGTCAGGTGGATTTCTGCCATTGTGCTGGGTGGGATTTTTTCTTCTGCACACTCAGCCAGATTCACAGCACACAATGCCATGTGCAAGCCCGAGTAAGCTGAGCTAGAGGGAAGTTTACCTGTACCAGCAGGAGAAGGAAAAGTGTTAATTTTTAATCAGTTGTACCAGCTACTAAATACTACCACAATTTGCAGGGCTACTATCTCAAAGAAACAGCAAGAACCTGTTGATATGAGAAGCTTACACTGCTGTTGCTTCAGCTGTTCTTACAGGGTTCTTTTATTGCATGAACCTGTTGTGTTTTAGTAAGTGGCTCCTAAAATTTGTCAGGCTAATTTCTAACAGCAGCCCTCCCAGAGAAGAGAAGCTGTAGTGCTTCCCCCTGTATGCTCCAGGATCAGCTGAGTCTCCTCATTCAGGAAAACCAGACAGCAGATCTGCCACTTCTGCTCCCACCTGTTATGTGGAGCTGATGGAGCTTGTGATACGCTAGGGCTGCATCCCGAGCACTGGTCTTGGCCTCATCCTCGAATCCTGCAGTGGCCTCCCTCGCCCGCCACTGATGAGAAGTTCTCTTCAGCAACCAGCGCACCAGTGCCAGCTTCTGCAGGCTGTAGCGGATCACATTCCAGGACAGGCTGCAGGCCAAGTCCAGGCGGGAAGCTGGCAGAGCTCGTCCCAGTACTGACAGGCAAGTCTGCAGGTTTGACGCAGCTGCAGCAAAATCACCCTGCAAATAACACAATGAAAGGTTCAGCAACAAAAATCACTACCAGAGACACTTTGGGACCTCCTTGGCACTGGAAGCAAGACAAACTGACATGCAAGTCAGGACAAGATCTTAAGCAGAGGGACATCAACACGTAAACTGAAAACATAACAGCAGTTTACACCAGCTTGAAATCTGGCCCTAACCATACTTTCTACACATGGTTCTGATCCTGTACTCCCTGTGAGACACATCAGCACTAGATGAAAAGAGCTTCCTGCCTTGTCAAACACCATGGAAATTTCAGGGTCCCTCAACAATATGTTGTGTATAATGTATGATTATGATACGATATGATATTTCCTCAACAATAAAGAGGTCTTCCAAGAGGCTGGAGGACAGCAGACAGATACAGCAGAGGCCAGATTCTGGACAAAATCCAAGATGTTGCTGCCAAAAACTAATACAAGATGCAGTAGCTAGCAACAAGGACAGAAATTAGGAGCCTCATCCACTGCTTCCATGCCTCACTAACTTAGGCTGAGTAGGACAGTAATCTGCTCAGAACAACCTGGCAACAGCTTCTCTGAAATCACATAGGATGATCCACTCAAGGAATACAGTATCTTGCAAATGCCAAGCCACTGCCTCATTGGGAAGCATTTACCCACAATCCCATCTAAAAGATGCATTTGATGCAAAATGACGAGTCAACTTTACCCGTGCCAAATCCAGATCTGCTTGCTTGCGGTGCCTCCAGAAGGTGACCGAGGACCTTGAGTGCAGCCGGGTCACCGGCTCTCCATGCACGAGGAGCTTTATAAACACACTCAGTACAATCACTCCGTTCACAAGCCACAGGATTAGCGTGGGCATCACCCAACCGAACCAACCAGCTGCATCTACAATGGATATCCCAAAAAGGAAAGTTAAAATCTAACCTGGACACCAAAACCCTAGCAACATGATGAGTGTGGACCACTGAGGATGTCTTGCTATGCTTGCCATGTGCTTAATCAGCTTTTGCAAAGAGTGCAGTTCAATCAGGAAACACCTCTACCAACACCTCCTCATCCAAAGTCCAACCCTCAACATTCCCAACTAAATTATTATTTTTACAAGACTGATGTATTTAAAAAAAAAAATCAGCACTTAGTTTTCCAAGAATTGTCTTCTGATTTTTCTGTGAGACACACCCACAAGTACTCAATACTCCAGTATCATTTTCCAACCTTAGTTAAATTTGCAAAGTGACATTGAGGAACTATAGTCAAGAAAACAACTGCATGCCCACAGCATCCCCACCCTCTCCTAGGCTGTACTTTTAACTATGAATTTTATAGAATGAATGTATCAGCAAGCCCAGCTGCAAGACTCCATAGCAACAGTGTAGTAATACTGCATGATTAAGTGACAAAAATCAAAGTGAACATGCCTCAAAGACTGGTGAAGCCAGGAGGACACCCCTTACCCTGAACTACTTTTCAAGGGTCTATGCCAAAAGCCCAGGCTGCTGGACTACAAATAGGTGCCACCTCAACCTCACCATGCTGAGCCATGGCTGTTTTTATGCAGGAAGAACACTGGATGTGAACTGGAGCCACATCCAAGCTGGCTCTCTTTCCATGCCCTGCCCTGAAGCTACTGCCCCTCCCCACCCATTAAACAAAGCTTGCACAACTCCCTGAACACACAAACCCATCCTGCTGAACCACAGCCACCATCCACTTCATGACCGGCAGCCTCCACAGCTGCAGGTGGCTTTTAGGGAGAGCGTGTAAGGCTGGAGATCCTCTGTGGCCAAAGCTATCCCAGCTCTTTACCTGACTCAATGGTCAGCACGTTCCTGCCGGAGCCATGGCGCACCAGGCTGTCTGACTCGCGGCTTCCTCGGGCGTCCAGGAGGGATGTCAGGGGATTGAAGGAAAGGCAAAGGAATGTGAGAGCACAGAGGAGCATTCGAGAGCGATCCACCATACCAAGCGCCACAGGAGGAGAGTCAGGCTCATCTTTAACCTTCAAGGGAATAGCAATGGAGAGAAAAAGGAGAAAAAAACCCATTGCTTACCATTCTGGAGCACAAAAAAATGTTTATGCCAAGGAAAGGGTAGGGAAGAAGGAGAAACAGAACATGTATAAATTCGCTTTTGAAAAATGAGCAAGAACTTTAGTAAAGCTTTTCTTATCTTAGTAAGATATGGCTGAAATATGTGACTGCCTTCAACTTCCTTCTGTGTCCAGTCATTTCAGGTATTAACTGTAACTGTATCCCTGGCTTAGGCTAGGATTAACCTTTGCTGCCCCTACTCTTTTGAGGATCTCCCAGAAAACCCACTTCTGTGATATCCACAAAACAAACCCATAAGCCCAAGACAGCTAACAGCTTTTTGTTACTCTGATAACTTATGGTCTCATTAACCACAACTGATGTCATCATCTGTTTCCAAGTTCTCCTGCTTTACCCACTGGACATATATATCCTAGAAAGCCATGGGCTCCTTGGGTAATGAACATGCACTGTAAGTCCACAGAGACTGTACAGGGACTGAAGGATAAGCACAGTTCTTCCAGCAACTAAGGTAGGGCTCAGGTAACACAGCTCAGGAAGCAGTCATCTCAATAATTTAAATAAAGATAAAACACACACATGCACCGTCCTCATCCTTACAAAGGATCTCTAAGCCCTACAAATCTGCTTGCCAGATGTCTGCAAGACAAGATTCCACTCTTGAGAATAAGAATTTAAATTCTGGCTCTTAAATATCCTGAAGAAGATAGCTTGAATTTGACAGTTAAAGTCACAACTACCTTTGCATCATCAAGGAGCGGGCTTCCTGGCTCTGAATCAATGGAATAGGGAGAGAAACCAGCCTGAGATCCTGAATCAGAGGCTGGAGGAGACATCAGCAACACGTTCTGGTTGAAGTCATCTATCTTCAGGTCTACATCGTTGTCAACCAGACTGCTCAGGTCAATGCCCTTCAACAGCTCTGAAAAAATTAGAGTGCATTATGTACATGTTTCTCCATCCTGACTCCTGTCAGTAGCTCTCAGATTGGCTCAGTCATCTGGAGTAACACTGGCCACTATCAATAAAGCCTCTGTCCAAGATAAGAAACTGCAAGATACATCCTACATCCATGCTGACTGCCTCCCTTCTGCTACAGAGCCTCCACAACTTACTGTTTTTTTGGTTAGCCAGCTTCAGAACCATGTTCTCCTGCCTCAGCTTATGGTTAGCTTGCTGCAGGTATTTAATGTAGTCAATGGCTTTTCTCAGGACTCCAGACTTGTGCATCTGTAGGGAATTAAATGTACAAAAAGCAGTTTATATTAAGAGTATCAAAGGATCACTCCTGCCTGTAGGAATACCATAACCCTTTGTATCATGTGGTGAAAGAAAAGGGTATAAAGGAACTCTCAGCAGCTACCAAGGAGCCATTAGCAGAGCATGCTCTGTGGGCAAGGTATATCAAAGATATGTAAGGATGAGGTCTCTCTAAGATCTTTTAAAAACAGTACAAGAGAAACAGATTAACATTCAAATGACAATGGAGTTCACACCTAGGTTTCAGCCAGAAATAATCCTTTGAAAGTACCAGTTTGTAAATGAAGCGGATCAATTCTGGGATAGAACAAGCTGCTGCCTGATCACAGATAAATTCTGAGGTAAGTAGTTCCCTCCTTGCCTTACTTGCTTGGCCGTCTCCATGCAAATCCTTCCTTCCAGCAGCAGTGGACAAATTTATCATCTAAACATAAGCCAAAAGTACTTTGAAGCCACTGCACACTACCCATGTTTTTAAAAGCTTCCACTTCCAGTAATAGGAGGTGACTTCACTAGTGCACTTATTTGTGCAGTAGTCACAGAAGTATCAAGACTACTACTGCCTGCCTCACCAGCACGAAGTAAAGCAAGTAGGAACAAACCCTGAATATGTGGTGCAAGAAAGCTTCTGATATTTGAGCAAGCAGGAGTTTTTACAGCTCAGTGTCTAAAGAGAATAAATTGGAAAGCTCTGTAAACCTTCATCCTTACTGCAGTTACAAGGAAAAGGAAACTTAATTGAAGCAAGACCTGGTTTAGCAGAGCTTTCAAAACATCCACTTGGATATTCTACCTAGAGGGCCTATTTCAAGTTAGCTCTGATTAATATAAGAACAAATACATAAGGTATAGCTTATTTTCAAGAAACAGAACCACTACCATAGTAAAATTAATATTTTACAGATGACCCTTCCTGAATACAATTATCGAGCACAAGTCATTCTCACCAGTCTCACCCCAATACACATGTGCATGCTACTAATAGCTGTATGTACCCAAATGCTTCATTTGGTAGAGCAAACGAGCACACGAAGACAAAGTATTTATGACACCACATCTGTACTTATTTCCCATCTTTACCTTGGCATCTGTCCCCATGACAAGGTCCTTCAGCTCAATGATTTTGTCATTTATGGACGACCGGTAGCGCTTTTCAATGATGTTGTGAGTTGTTCTCCTCTCTCCTTCTTTAGGTGGTTCAGGTTGCTTGACACCCCCAGGAACTTGTTTGATAGGCACCTTTTCTTGTCCCACCATCACTGGCATTGTGGTCAAAATGGTCCCATTGCTCCCAACGAGGGTCTACAAAGACCACATGTAACAAGTGTCAAGAGCAATCAGCCAATTTAGATAAGGTTTATGATGGCAAAAGAAGAAGGAGTAAACAAAGAAGAACCAGGAAAAGTTGGTACAGCTCAGAAAATGTGTGAGATGCCAAATTCCTTCCATCTTTCTTAGCTGGCACAAGCATTGGCACAGCAACACAGGAAAAATCTGTCACTCTGGCTCCCACACTGGTCACTGTGGAATAGGAACATCTCTTGTTCTCCAAGCGCATCAACACTTCTGCCAATACTATGCTCTGTTCATCCACTTAAAGGGACTAAAGCTCCTCTTTGTTCCTACAATCTTTACATTTCAAATGTCAAAATCCACCTTTTCTTTGGATAAATAGTCATGAAAACAGCAACAGCCTACACTACTTCCAATGACACAAGTAATGACAATGCTGGAAAGAATCCAACTATAAAAAAACAACCTTTGGCTTGAGGAACGCAGTTTGAATTGATTTGAATTTGATTAAATGAAGAAAAAAGCCCCCCATAAGCTATAAAAATGCATTCATATGAGAAACTGAGACTAATGAGTGATATACAGCAGAATGGAAAGCACAAACTTGGGCATCTAGATGTAAGACAGACCGTCTAAGCAAAATAAAGCAGTATGTACTCAGAAATAAAAAATTATGAATCCCATCAGAAGAGTTGCACAGAGGGGCTCCTAGGACAGCTGTAATGAAAGAAAGCTTAGGTTGCTTAATCCAGCAAAGCAAGATTTAGAAAGGCACATATGTTCTCTGAAGTACACCAAGGATCAGGGAAGCAAGTAGCTGTGGAGAGTAAGAGTTATTTCCGTCAAAAGACAAAACTTAGTTACTAGCCTAGAGCAGCTAGCCATGAGAATAAACTAGTAATGAGCAATTTCAGAAACAATTTCAACTGAAATAGTCTTCTAACTGAAATACCAGAAATTAGTTCAATTTCACTTCAAGTTGGAACTTGATAAATAAGTGAATTTAAGTCCTATACCTTTCCTTGGCTAATATCCACCTAATTTCAATGTGTTCAAAAGTGCCTCAAATAGACACAATCTCGTAAGCCTTAAGTTGTGTGAAAATGTCATCTAAAAGCAAGCAGATTAATTGAAGATTTTAGCCTGGCTGCTAGTAAGTATTTAAGAAACCTCCCATGCTATTGCAAAACAAGTCAAAATTTACGTCCACACTGACAAGCTTATCTCCCCTAGTAAATATTTATACAAAGATATATGTTCAGAACATACAAGATCATAATAAATGTTTCTTTGCAGGCATAAATTTCTAAGACTTGATTAGAAGTGAAGGCCGTGAAACACAATTGCCACCTCCAATGATTATGACAAATCCTCCCTGCAAATGCCCTCTGAAAAGTAGTTTAACTAGTTGTCACATTTAATATACTACTATTAGATACTACTGAGGGGCAAAAGGAAGTTCCACAGGTACTCTGAGCAAGTTAGCTTTTGGCTTCAAATTAAAAACTAGACTGAGTTTTTAGGTCATATTCTTCGTAGTACCAGAAAAAAACAGAAATGTGCCCTTGATCTTTGCTTACTGGCCATGGGAAGGCAGCCAAACAATACAATCTGTGTGTTTACCCTTGACAGAAACAGGGAATTACTTGCCCTGGACGTGTGTACAACAGCCCTCAAAACCCCTTTTTGTCTGTGCCACTGCAGAACACTAAAGCACAAATCTCTTCCTTGTGTTAAAAGGAAAGGACATCAGTGAGGAGAGGACTGGAAGGACATCCATAGGGTACCTGCAGAGCTGTGGTCTGAATGGGAGCAGTGAGTGCTGTCAGTGCTGGGTTCTGTACTGCAGCCATAACAGGATTGCCATCTGTTTTCAGGGTTGTCAAGACCAGGGAATCCGTTTTTATGATCTGAGGTTGGACCAGAACCTAGGTTGAAAAGAGTTACAGGTGAAGAGGAGAGCAGGCATGTATTTCCCTGCTGATCTCAGCAGTCAGAGGTAAGCACAGACAGAGCTGCAATAGCTTTACAACTCAGTGGTTGGCAAAAGAGCAAGGTGAGTATTTCTTTGACTTGTACTCTGCGTCACCTGGATGCTTTCCATCAGCCCCAATGCAAACTCTGAGCAGGAGACAGTCTGAACAGCACTGGATAGAGTGGGGCAGAGGAACCAACAGGACAGTGGTTTTCAAATCAGTCACCAGAAGTAAACAAGTATATAAAAACACAAAAAAGCTGATGGAAAAGCTGCTTTCCTCTCTCCAGTTACACCTATAATTAGCTCTCTACATTAACTGTCTGAGTATTCAGTCTAACACAGCTAGGACAGTCTGCTTTGGCAAACACCCACAGTGGCTTCTCCCTGCAATTTCACTGGAAGGATCTGTACCTTTAACATCAAGCAGATCAAAATCCACTGTAAGTGATTTTGGTCTTATTTCTTTCAAATACCTTGTTGACTCTCTGAGAACACCAGAGATGGCCCAGTACAACTGAACCATAGCAACTTTCTCATACTGAGTCTCATGAACAAACATTTTTCTTTAATACAAAGATGCATAAGAGTGAAAAAAAATCACATGGCACTGTAACAGTAAAACTATATTAAAAAAAAAAAAAACAAAAAAAAACAAAAACAAAAAAAAAAAAACAAAACCACATGACAGAAGAACTAAAAGAACACATTCCAGTATCAACCAGTCCTTAGAAGATGTGGTAGAGGTGATGGATGCGCAAAGAAGTAGGCAAAAGTCAAAGAAAGCCTGCTCAAGTAAAGTTTCCAACTGGGTTTGGCAGTACCAAGTTTAAAAAAAATTATTTTAGACTGCATTTAGTTAGTGTTTTACTGTAGAGTTGCTGAGCATTGCCCAGAAGTCACATCACATCTCACAACAGGGACTCTCACACATGACCTGCATGAAGTAAAATGCTTCTGGGACACAGGCTGGCCAGAAATACCTCTCACGTTTAGAAACATTTGTGCAGAAGCAATCCCAGCCAGGATCGCCAGCCCCACAGCTTCACCACTTCTCCCCAGGCGAGCCAGGGACCAGACCCACAAAAGCACTTTCTAGTTCCGCCAGATCCCCCCATCATTCTGCATTTTTACTTACTGGAACTTGCTGGACCTGTGGTGCAGCAACAGTCTGGACCGTGGCTGGCGTTAAGGTCTGGATGGTGCCGTTGGCAGCCTGTGTCAGCACTCGCTGGGCCTGCAACGTCTGCACCTGCTGCTGGATCGTCACCGGTTGAACCTGGGAGGATGTCACCAGGCTCTGGACCTGAGGCTGGAGAACTGAAAAGCAGAAGAGATGTCAGAAATGGTCAAGAGACACACATCTCCCTCCTGGAGCCTGGAAATTCTCCTAGCATCACTCCTTCCCACTGCTTCTTAGTAGGCAGCATTCATCTAACACATCCCACATGTTGGGAAACTTCCAGCTGCTTTGGTGCCTCCTGCAAGAGGACACTGCACTTAGAATAGCAGCTTTCCAGGAGGCACAAAGGACCAGTTAAGAGAAAATAGAGCCAAAACTCTTTAGTCTGATAGCACAGGACTCTGCTTCAGTGGCATTATACAGGACATTCAACCTGTACTTTCCCACTCCCCCTGGTCTTGGTGGACCGTAGGATCCTACCTGCATTGTGAAGAATCAAAACCTACTGAAGAGGACCGAGTCATCCAGCATTCACAAAGGAAGATCACTAAATATTCCTACAGGTGTCTCTGCTTAGTGCAAGTACTGAGCTCCAGAGTTTGGTACATAAAATGTGCCTTCATTCCAGACTGCTGTGTGGGACAGACTGGATCTGCCCAGTGCACTCATCAGTGGGAGGAGAGGGGTGCCAACAACGATGTTTTAAGACATCTTTTCTCAAGCCTCCCAAGAGCTTGAGTAGGGCAGAAGGCCAGGCCAGAGGAGAAGAGCAAGACAACAAATATGGTAAGAGATCAAACAAAAACACTTAAGATCTCATTCCTGACAATTTCTCATGCTCCCCAACTCCAAAGCCACACAGGTAGGAGAAGGGACACCCCAGAGGCAACATCACAAGAAAAGGATCATCAGGCTTGTCATGGCTGACGATGCACTTGGAGTTTGAACGCTGATGCCATTTACTGCAAGTGCACCAGGCACACCTGCAGCCTGGGCACCACAAGCACTACCTTGGAAGCTTGTGGCCGCGTTCTGGTAGATGACTGGCTGTTGGATAATCCTGGTCTGGGGAGCAGAGCTGAACGTTGGCGTGATCATGACGGCCTGCTGCTGGAGCTGAGGCTGCACCGAGGGCCGCGGCTGCAGGACAGGGGCCGAGCGTGGAGGGGCTGGAGGCGTCGTCTGCGCTGCTTTCACCGGCAGGCTCTGGAGCTGGGGGGAGGCAGGGGGCGGCGGGAAGGTTTGGAGCTGCACCTGGCTGTAGGCCCGCTGCAACTGCGGCTCCAGGGTCCCACTGCTGCTGCCGCTGCCACCGCTGCCCTGGAAGGTGCTGCACAAGGGATCCGAAAACAGGTCTGGAAAGTCTCCTGCCTGGTTACTGACAAACTGCAGCATCTCTGTAAAACAGAAGAAAATTTGTTCAACACTATTTCGTCACCTGCATACTTTGACACCTGCCATTTACATCATGGAATTATGGTGCACAGAAGGGAGCTCTGGGTCCTTCAAAACCTTCAGAGAACACCACACCAATGCAACACCTCCAGAGAGACCAGGACATGGCCAGCAGCAAAGCACTGCTGCTGTTGTGGGTAAGACCCTCCCACAACACTTTTCCAGACAATAAGATCCAAGCACAGACTAGAACTTAAAGCCATCTCCAATATATATCTAAAATATTAGAGTCTTGTTCCATCATTCCTTCTGTCTAACCCTTGCAGAAGGAAGAAACCAAAAACCTCAAAATTCCAGCACTAACCATTCTTCCACCCTCCCGTTTTGAAAGGGAGCTTTCAAGTCCCCCATCTGTACTGCCCCACTGAGTATCTGGAAAAGGAAGAGACAGGATAAGAATTCATCTTATCTTTCTTTTACTTACAAGCACAACAAAATTTGGGGAAAGACCACAAAAGGAAACACCACTTTATAAAACTGTACCAGGATAAATCCATGCATGTGTTTAAAACATCAGAATAACTTTTTCTGTTGGTTTTCTGCCTGCAATCACTGCACAACAGGTTTCCTTCATCCCACCTTCTCCAGGATTTTATGAACCCACATCAAGAAGCTCCTATTGCAACACTAAAGGCCTTCCCCCTAGAGGTGAACACTTCACAACAAGAGATCATTGTTCATAAGCAGAGCTTCCTCTTCTCTCCATCTAATTCAATTTAATCCAGTTAGGCACCTTAAGACATATGAATGCTTTCCCTGATCTTTGTGCAGGCAGTGGCATGAGGAATCAGACATTCTTCTCCACCCCAGGACCTGCCTCTGCTGCACTGGCTCTTCCATGGTTTTCTGAAAGTCCTATATATTTTCTGGAAACAGGAAAAGAGGGGACCCACAAACCTAAGAGTGATTATAACAAAATAATAAATATGGGTTTAGGAAGCAAAAAATAGATTTCTGATTTATAGGAAAAAAATACGGCCAAGAGCTCTTTATACCAGCACCTTTCTCACTCACAAACCCCAAAGGATGTTGCTGCTGTGATTTATGAAGTAGGTTTGAAGCAGTAAACTTTTGACAATAAGTTTCCATGGATTATGTCCCAGCAATAAGAGGGCTATTAATTTGCTCAGCTCTCTGAAATGCCACCCACACATTATCCAATTAATTTGTCTGACACTCCTTTGTCTGAAACAGAGCAAAGGGATGAATCCTCCTCCAAGCCTCTTGCTCCCTCAACACACATTTCGACATATTTCTGTGATACTACTACTCTTCCCTTTGGATAGCAATCCCTCCACACCCTGACAAACATTCAAGCACTGGCCATGACCACTTGTTCCCAAGAACTAGAGTGTCTTGGAGGGAGGAGCCTGGGAGGAGATGTCCTCCTGACCTGTTCGTACCCTGACACTAAGTGGGGACGCACACTTCCCCTAGCATGAGGCAGCAGCCACCCTTGGGGACCAGCTGGACCAAACCCTTGTCTCCACTCTTCATTAGAGGAATGGAAGATTTTTTTTAATGCATTGCCTTAACTGGTTTTCACAAAACACTAGCAGAATAAAGAGGGCTGTTTCACTATTAACATCTAGATGGATACTAAACAGCTCTTCACATTCCAACTGACTTCAGCTAAGACCATCCCAAATAACCCTTGCCATGATAAAACTGATAATCCAGATTACTTCCCAAACTCTGCATTTGATGGTATTGCTATTTCACTATCAGACAGCACAACTGCAAGTAGGGAATAAGCATAAAGCAGATGAGATTTGCTCTGGAAGAGTGAATTCCAGCATAAGAACAAAATTTCAAGCAGTGTGTTTTAAAGAATGTTGTGTTCAATGCAGCAGATTTAACAGATTATTTAAAAAACTACTCCTGCTCCCACAAGTTAAGTCACATATTTATGAAAGACTTAATTTTGACTAAATGCAAAAAGTCCAAAGCTTAATTTTTAAGAATTAAGACTGCCAGGGGATGAAATTCACCATTTTAAAGGGCTCAAGAGAAACAGCCAACACCAAAAATCTAGACCTCTGCTTTTAAAAACACCTTTGTCTACCCAGAAATCAGAATATCTACATTGACTGTGAGAAACCTCAGGTGCTTCTGGAGCCATCAGTGACAAACCCGGTGTCACCAGAGCACCTGCACCCTCTGTGCCGGAGAGGTATCAAGGTCTCAAGCCCTAAAGCAGAGTGACCTTACTGCAGAAAAAAATCCCAGCCTAACCCAAGGCTAAAAAATGTCAACAAGGTATTACAAAACCAAAACTGAGCCCACCAAGGGCTTCTGCTGCTTTCATCAGCCCAGGGCCTGAATACCTGGCAGAAAGGCAAGGGCTGGGCTCTCCCAGGCAGTGGCTCAGCTCCCCAGCACAGAGGCTGCTCTTCCTCACACTCCTGGAGATGCTGTGCTCTGAGAAACAGAAAGCAGCAGAGACCCCAACCCCCACAGAAACAACCTCTCTGTCCTGAACCTTGATGTGCTTCGACCTCCCACCAACTCAAACCCCACACTCCGACGTTACCCAGCAGCGCCCTGCCAGCAGAAGATGCCCACAGCTGCTGGAGGAGCTTGTGCTGGGGCGAGAGGCAGAGCCTTGGGGCTCAGCACTGGGGCCCCCCGGCCACTCTTGTGCCCTGTCTTGAAGCATGAACCCAGTGAGCACTGACATCCCAGAGCACATCTGCCACAAAAAATCAAAATCCACGCAACAGGCAGCCAGGAGCCCCCTCAGTCTGAACAGGAGAGGAACACCCACAAGACGACTTAAAAACCAAATGAAAATCCTCGCAGAATTTCCAACCCTGAGATGAATCCATGCTGAAGCACAAAAAAAGCAGGACTGTCACGTACCGTCCCCCTGCCTTCCCCGGGAAAATCCACCCCTGGAGGTGGGGAGGAAAGTGAAGCTCGTTTTCCTAAGTTACTCATGGCTCTGAATCACACCTCCCAGGGCACACCTCAGTTCAGAGCCATTGCTGGGTTCATCAGCTCGGCTCAGTTTCCGTGTGGAACCTGAGAACTCATTACGTGGTGCTCAAACAACAGCAAACACCTCCTTCAATATGCACTATCAAACTTCATCAGCAATAACCAAGCCCATTGCACTCTCATAAGGTACATTTTTTATAACAAAAGAAAAAAAAGAAGCATACATTTTGCCCCAAGCTATGTGGCAAATCAGTGTCAATTAGAAACCTAAAAGTACTGGTAAAATTTGATCTCCCAGCTGCTAAACAAGGATATTTTGGACACCCCCAAAACAGAGCTCTGTTTGGGATTACAGCCCAGCAGAGAAGTGAGCTAAGGCAGGAGCTCATCTCCACCAGCCTACAGTACAGACCACACCGAGAAATGTCATTTTAAATGGGGTTTTCAGGAGCTGCTCGGTGTCGCCAAAAATATACATAAAATAGGCGTCACACGCAGGCGCTTCATTTTGCTGCACTTCAGTGGAAAACAAGGGTTTCCTCACAGATCTGTGCTGTGCCAGCGATGCAGTCAAGTTTTAGGATGACAGGGAAAATAGGAAATTTAAGCAGTTAGAGCTGTTTCGATGCAGGAGGGCTTGGAGGCTCGGCCTCCCACGGGCACTAGTGGAGACACGGCTTGGAGCCATCGTTTAGCACCTACTTCAACAGAGCCACGAGGAAACACGCGGGGGACGTGGGCAGCGCCGCTTGCCCCGCGGGTCGGCGGCAGGAGCAGGGGGACACGGTCAGCGCTCTCCGCGACCCCTCCTCGCGCCGGCCGGCGGTGGAAGGGTAGGCTCGGACCCCCACACTCCCACCGCCTTCCTACGGCTACGGCCTCGGCTCCAGGCGTGCGGCAGTCCCACGAAAGCCGCTCAGAAGCGCTCCCCTGACAGGGGAGACACGCGTGGCCGCTCGCCAGGCGAGCGCTGCCCGGCGGGACGGGCTCCGCTCCCCGCCTGCGCCCACCCGGGACGGGGGATGCCCGCTCCGTCCGCACGTGGCAGCCCG
>WBNO01011354.1:119118-165635 GCA_013400575.1 Peucedramus taeniatus
GATGGCGCCGCCTCCGCCGTCCACGGGAAACGCGGCCGGGGCAGGGCTCGCGGCCCGGGATGCCGGCGGGATGCGCGGCGGAAAGGGCAGCTGCGAGGCGCCGGCAGATAGAGCATGGGGCTTGTCCTTCCCTCCGCAGCGCCCACGCACCCTCACCTCCTGAGGGGCCAGCCTCGGCGCTCTCTGGCGCACACCCGCTCCCACCAGGAACGGGAGCAAGAGCCAGGATTCTTCTACTTAAAAAAAAAACCAAAAAAGTCCATTTTATTAAAGAAAAACCAAATGCGCACATTGCCACCCCCTCCCCTCATTGGAGGGACTTGGCTCTGCTGTTAAAAAATCCGGGACGTTTCCCTTTCCTCACAGGCTGTGATGCCACCAGCCCGACACAGAGCACCGCTCCTTGGGGAAGGCCCCTCTGCAGGAGCCCGCTCTGGTGCGAGGCCATCAGCACAGGAGAGGAATCACACGGTGGCTCTGCCGGGTCCTGGCCCAGCCCCTCACCTCTGTGCCCATGGCAGCCCAGACACCCGGTGGAGGGTCAGTGGAGGGTTGCAGCCCCCCAAGTTGGTTCCAACCCTACTTCGGCCCTGCTATCGCCACACACCCTAGTCTGGCTGTCCCCTGACAAGGGACTTCGGGGACTCATTTAGAGAGGATGAGCCCCAAAGAGAAGGGATGGGGCATGGGCTGCAGGACAGGCTCTCAGCAGCTCAGGGTTGGTTCCCCAGCATCTTCAGCATCAGCACTGCTTGCACTACAGCCACCCACTAGCTGCAAAGAGGCCAAGTATCGAAATTCCTCCTGTCCAAAAATTCACCGGGCATTCGCCTCTCTGCGGGAATGACCTGCGGTGGCCACGGGATGCCATCGGCCAGGAGCAGCCGCCATCGGCATTTTCAACTCCATCCGGACAATGAAACACACATTGCTCGGTGAAACAGCCGCTGGGAAAAGGGAAGGTCTGATCTGGCAGAGGTAGCAGCTGTGCAGAGAGCAGGTAGAACCCAGTGGGGGGTGCCAATGAGATCACCCGTTTAACTAAACAAAAGCAAAACTGAGAGAAGCAGCATTGCTCATGAGGCTGTTTGGTGTGACGCACTCCCCAGCCCACCCGTGTTGGAGGAGGCAGGTTCAGCGTGGGGTGTGCTGCAGTGAGGAGGACCCCTGGGCTCCACCAGAGGCGTGTCCCCAACACCCTACTTCCCCACAGGCAGCTACACCCTGACCAGGGAATGGCACCAGTGCTGTCCTGTCTGTGCTTTACCTCTGTGGAAGGGGTATCCCACTTTAGCCCCTTTGGGGCAACCCACCAGCACCACCACCCAACCTCCACTGAACAAAAACGAAAGGCAACAAAACAAAACCCACAGCACAAATGGAAAGGGAACGGCCAGGCACTGGCCCAAAGCCGCCAAAAAGGGAGCAAGCCACTCTGTGTCCCAGTGGTGTCACCCCCACTGCAAGGCACAAGTCCCAGTGTGCTACAGCTCTGACTGTGAGCGGGAGATGCGTGGGCCCTTGCGGATCTCCTTCCGCTTCTCTTCCTTCTTCCTCCTCTTCTCCTCATCCCGCAGTGCCTTCTGAAAGGTGTCAGCACTGGGGAAAAACTGTGGGTTGAAAGCAAGGGGTCAGCATGGGGGAGCGCCCACAGCCTCCCAGAGGCACAACCCCTCCAATCCCACCAAAGCCAACGCACAAGCCTTGCAGTCCAGGGAGCTTTGAGCACAACTGCAGCACGAGGCAGAGTCTCAACCATGAGGCAGGTGGCCACAGAAGGGAAGAGAGGGCACCAGGTGCCCAAAGCAGACCACAGATGGGGAATTCAGTGTTTGTGTTTCAGCCATGCTTATTCAGTGACAGCAGCTTTTGGCCATTTCCCACGAGCCACCCATTCCATTCCATTCCATTCCATTCCATTCCATTCCATTCCATTCCATTCCATTCCACTCCATTCCATTCCATTCCCTAGCCAGCTGCCTGGAGCTGCGACACGGACGGGGAAGCCCACGAGACAAGCTGGCAGCATTGCCATCTTACCTCTGACTGGTCCGTTTTAAAGGGATTGTGGTAATCAGGTGATTTCTCACTGATTCCCAGCTCCTGAGCCATCTGCAGAGCAAAGGGGAGACCTCACTCGGGAATGGTGCCTCCCACTTGCATCCCCCAACAGTGGGACTGGGGTCGCCTGTTCTCCCAGCAGTCCCATCTATGCTCTTCCCCCATCCCTCAGCTCAAGGACAGCCCCCAGATGTGTCCCTGCCTTCCTTCTACCCCAAAACCCTCACCTCCCCCAGCCTAGCAGCAGAGAGGGGTCAGGGCAGGGAGAATGAGGAGCCATACCAGCTGCAGGACCTGGGAGTGGGGTCCCTGCTCGAACACACCCGTCAGGTTGCAGAAGCCGATGCCCCAGCGGATGAGGCTGTTCCAGTTGGAGTTGCGGTCGAAGTAGTGGTGCACAATCTTGGGGAAGCGCAGGACGACGTCCCCGAAAAAGGCAGTGTTCTCCACCACATGGGAGTATGCTGTGGGGACAGCCACCAGCTCCATCAGCACAGGTTGAGGGCAAACCAATAGGCTCCCCAGTATGAACTGGTCAGAGAGGCAGCAATAGGGTCCCAAACAGACAGGGACCAGCCCAGGTCTGGTCTGGATACACAAGGGTTTTGTACCTACCCCAGCACTGCTCCCAGGAAGAATGTCTGTGGTGCACCAGAGCACCAGAAAAAGGAGGGGGGTAAAAAACAGAGAAGACCTACCATCCTTTATCTTCTCATCCTGAGGGAAGGGCCCATCAGGAGGCACATCAGCAGCAATGAGCACAGCACGGGAGTCCTCCAGCACCTGCCAGAGCCCTTGGTTATTGCTTTGTCCTGCCAGCTCTGCCCTGCACCCTGGAGGTGCTGCCACAGCTGCTCCACTTTGAAACCCCTTGGCATCCTCCCTTCAGGTCCTAAAGCTCACCTGCCACATACTCCACAGAAGCCCCCAACCCTTCCCATTTCTGCCCATCTGTGTGGGCTCAGAGTGCAGCCTGCACTGTGGCTTACTTTGAAGAGTCCCTTGAGCATGATGTCAATGATTTTGTACTGCTGGTTGACGTCATTGAGCTCAATCAAGTTCTTCAGAGCATTCATCTGGTCTTTGCGCTTCACCTCAAACAGCTTCTTATCTGCACCACTGTCAAGGGCACTGTCGACACTCTCCCACCACACTGCAGCTCTCCCCACTCCACAGGGCCCCTGGCACCATCCCAGGCCCCCCAGTTCTCCATGAGGTGTCTGAGGGGTAGCACCTGAGCCAGAGTGAAACACAGATTTCCAGTGAATCCCTTGCACAAACACCCCAGCAGGGCCCTTGACAATGCTGAGAGCTTGTGGGGAGCTCTCTTTGCCAGTCTATGCTCTGGCTGATGGGCTGGAGGAGGAATATAGACTGCCACCTTCCCCATGGGTCTCCATATACTCCATCTTTTCATACTTTTCCTGTTCACCAGGGGATGCTGCTGTGTGCTAAGAAGGGCTTGCATTAGCCCATCATCTCCTCATGGGCAAAAAGTGCCTGTGGCACAGAGGAGACCAAGTGCCACAAGCCCAGGAGCCCTCTTCCACCATCCCAGTTGGTGACCCCAAAGCACTGAGATGCGCAGGCGTGCTCTGCCTTTCTGGCTGGCCATGCCACTTCCCAGAGCAGACTGGGAAATGTGCTCAGTGCCCAGCACAATGAGCAGAAGGAACACCAGGCATCACTGCCATTTCTGCTCCTGCACCAAGCCAGGCACATGGTCAGCAAGCCCAGGAGCTTGGCTAAAGCCCCTCTACAGAAGAACAAAGCAGCAACTTCCCAGTGTTTCTGGATCCTCTCTTTTCCACTTCCTTGTGCCTCTTTCCATGATCTCTGACCCCTTCCCTGTGCATGTGCTCCCTCCAGCCTCCGTAGCCATTAGTGCATACGTGGTCATGAGGGGCAGGCTGCAGAGGATACAGATTTCCAAGCCAGAGTCTACTCTCTGTTTCTCCAGGTCTGTGAAGCTGCCCTGGGACAGCAGCAAGGCCAGCAGAAAGGGGCAGATGATGAGAAGATCCATGTTGGCTGCTGCAGCCTGGAAGAAAACAGATCCACAAACCAATGATCAGTGAGGAGACTTACCAAAAGGAGAAGTCACACAAGCCACTTGGGACCGATGGCACACTGCCCTTGGCATCAGGGTCCTTGCCCACCTCTCCCTTGTGCCCATGAGGGGTCTGAGGGATACAGTGGCCAGAGCAGAGCCCCTGGTGATGCTGCAGTCGGCCTGCTCTCCCCTGCAAGTGAAGCCCTGGTCTCTCTCTTCTCTCTACCTGTCTGCACTGCCAGCCCCAGGCATCTGACCCAGCACTGACCCAGCAGAAAATTTAAGTTCTACCCCTTCTTCCAAAAATAGCAGCTAGCTTTTTGCTGGGTTTGTGAGGCAGAACAGCCCAACAACCACAACAGCAGGTCTGGAAGGAAGAGAGGGATCATTAAGGGGTCGAAGTCCATCTCTCCTTCAAGTCCCAGTGCAACCAGTTCAGCGACCTCCCCTCACTTGGGGTATTGGTACCTGGACCCTTTCCCTCACTACAAGCTGGGTGCCACCTGAGGGTCCCACACCAAAAAACAACAGTTGGGTGACCTGGTGGTAACTTCCCCTTCCCTCCAAACAAGTCTCTTCCCAGGAAGCATCTGAGGCCTTGCAGGGATGCTCTTGGGCAGAGCTGCTCCTGACCACAAAGTCAACAGCTGGAGGAAAAGGTCCTTGAGAATGAGGACTCTCTTAGACAGTCTATACCTGGAAAAGGAGAGCAATAGCTCAGTCCCCAGGCAGCAGAACTGAGGGTGGTCTGTCCTCAGGCGCGAGGTTTCCACGGAACTGAGCACAGGCCACTGGCAATTACAGAAGCAACAGCTCCTTCAGAGGCATCATCTGAGCCACCTCCTGCTCCCAAAAGAAAGGCAGATGTGTAAGGCCACCAGAGCTGACCTCACTCTTGGGTCCGAGTTTGCCTGCCCAGCCAAACCTGTCTCTGTAATGCCTTAACACTGAAACAAAACCAAATCCCTTCTTGTTCTTTTGTTGTTGCTTTTCTTTTTTAAACAAATACAATTTCTTCAACTCCAAGCCCATGAAAGAGGCAAAGCAGGCAGCACCAGCAGTTCTCCCAGCCCTGCAAGGATCAGCAGCAGCTCCCTCCACGCACCTCCTGCCAAGGCCAAACCAAGCATCTTCACACCCCTGGCAAAGGCAGGGAAACAGTGTCAGACAAACATGAGAAACCCTCTGAAATATTTTGCTGTTGTGCTTTGTAAAGGGCTACACCCCTGGAAAGAAACAGACCAGAGAAAATAAAACCAGCATTATTGAAGAGGACACAGCTGCCTCTGGTGTGAGGGCTCAGCAACATGCCCCATGTTTCTGACACGGTGAGGAGCCAGGACAGCAGCAGCACATGCCAGGCTTGGGGTCTGTCCCCTCTTCCCACTGTGGTGTGAGGCATAAGCCATATTCCAGCCATCCTGAATGCCACAAAGCACACCAACAAGCCAAGGCTGGAAAGAAAATTCTCCAGACCAGGCAAACAGATGTTCTGTTGGACCTACCATCCTGGCCAGCTTCCAAGAGACTGCTTCACCCTGCCAAAAACCATGACCCAAGGACCCAGGGCCTGGCTCAGCAAGGTCACTCAACAGGTGTCCCCTCTGCAAAGCACCCAGAGCCGCTCACTACCCCCCAAGCTCTCAGGGAGGAGGAAGTGCAGCAATGCAAAGGAACAAAGAGTGACTGCCCCGGGGCCAGGCTCCCGTTTGCCCCTCGGATCAGACATACCACCATAAGGACTAGGCTGGCTATTTGCCATGCTCGTGGAGGACTGGAAAGAGACACTGGAGGTAGCCAGTGACCTCTAGACCAGGCTAGAGCCAGAAGGCAAAGAGCAGAAATGCTGCCTATGGCAGTCCCAACATGCCTAGTTAGAACAGGGGTTGCAGTGTTCCCCGTTTCCATCACAGGAGTTGGGTGGCCAGAGGATGTACCACAGGTGCAACAAGGGAGAAGATGAGCTGCAAAAAACCCTGTTCAAGGCAGCAGCAGAGCAAAGCACAGCTCTTGGCCGAAGCAGCTGCTGACCAGCCAGCTGCTGCAGCACAGGGGCCACCAGCCTGCCTGGCTGCTTCTGGGTTACAACAGTGATGGGCTTCTTCAGAGACACAGCAGCAGGTGCTGGGGTAGAGGTGGTCGATGTTTTCAATGCAGATGCATTCAGGTCCCCCTACACCAGCCCTAAAAATTGTCCCATGGGACAAGGTCAGAAGTAGAGGAGTGGAGAACCATGCCATACTGGAAGCCCATTATCTTTTCATCTGATCTGCTGGCACTCATTCTCACATTGGAGCTAGTTATTTGCCACTGTCCATCAGGGCTGGAACATGCTGGTGAAAATGAAGCAGGGCCCAGTTGTTTCTCTCACCCACAGGGAACTTGGGGCTGCTGATGCCATGTGGGACCACCTCAGATTTATTTCCTTTCACTGCCCTGGCAATTTCACCACATTTTAACAGCAGAGGACATTCCTTCCTCTCCAGGCCACACTATGTAACGGCAGAGATGCCAAAGCTCCTTGCAGATGTTCCTCCATGCTTTCCCCATGAACTCTCTCTCATGTCTTCACATCTGCTGAGGGATGAGATGAGACACAAACACTGCAGAGCTGCTCCTCTCTTCCCTCCCTGCTCCTCCCTGAATTGATTTCTGCCAAAGACAGCTCTGCCTGACACTCCTAGAGCAGTCCAGGGAGCCAGGGCCTGGCCTGATGCTACAGATGGAAAGGAGTTTCCACCAACACTGCCTTGCAGCCCTGGCCAGCTGGCTGTTTCAGCAGCAAACCCACCGGTCTGTCTCACTGTCTACCAACCTCTTAATTTAGATGTGTTTTTGCAAAGACGTGACAACAGATGCCATGTAATAGATGGTTAGTACTTCCCATTAAAATGTTTTCAATTACTTTATAAATTTCCCTGCAGGAGCCCCATCTGAACCAAGCATCCCTGAGATTTATTCACTTAATGTGCTTGCAAGGCAGAGCCACGCTGCAATACTTTGGTTCCCAGGAGAAACTTTTGCATGAACCCCCCACTTCCCCTCTGCAGGCAGTGAAACCATCATCCTTCACCAGGAGCATGCTGTGGCAAAACAAGCAATAAAACTCCCTGCCCCATGAATCCATTCCCGAGATGCTCCTCCAACAACCAGATGAGGATTAATCTTTTATTACAGGTGAACCAAAAGCTTCAAAAGTGAAACACCTCTGCTCAGACTCCTCTAGGAATCTATATGGGGCTTACAGGACCAGCTGCTTCAGTTGAAACAGTACTGGCCATTTACACCTGCTCGTCTCCAAAGCCTCCCAGCCACCAAGCCCAGAAACTCGCGTACCGTACGGTTTGGCAGCCCCGATTTCCTGCTGTGCTTTCCAGCAGGAATGGGTCCATTCCAGCCCACCCTCGTGCCTCCCGTCGTGCCGGAGGGGCTCAAGAAGCACCCTGAGGGGCTCGGGCGGCCGCTTGCACAGGAGATGAGGATTCTCCCGCAAGCTCCGCTGAAAGTAAAGGCAATCCCTTTGGGGATCGGTGGAGAGCGGACTAGCCGAACCTTCCCCGGCCGCGCTGCGGGAAACCCACCCGGAGCCGTGTCAAGCGGCCGTAGCAGGCGGCACACGGGTGGATGCGAGCCCCCGGGGGAACGGCAGCTCCCAGGAGCCGCGGCGCTCCGCTCCTCCCGCGGCTCCAGCGCGGGGCGAGCAGGCGGCGATGGCAGCAGAGCCCGTCGGGCACAGCCCTTTAACCCAGGGTCCAGAGAGGTGACCCGAGGCCGCCCTGCCCGCCCCGCTCATCGGCCACCTCCCGGGTCCCGCTCGGAGAGCACCGGCCACCTCCGTCCCGTCCCCCGGAGCGGCCCCAGGGCTGCTCCTGCCGNGCTGCCACCGCCGCTCCGCCCCGCCGTGTCACTTCCTGAGCCCCCGCCCCGCCCCGCCACCGGCCACGCACCGGCGGGCGCTTAGAGGGTCCGGAGGCTACGGGACGGAGGGGGCTGGGGCCGTAGTCGAAGCGTCACTCGTGACCTGGAAGAAGCCACCTCATCCCTATGGGACACGTAACTTCCCTCGGGATCCTGGCTGAACCCCCACCGCCCCTTCCAGTCCAGAGCAAAGGGACCAACCCGCAGCCCTATCAGCCAAGGCGGGTGAGCAGAGCACCTCTTCCACAGCATCCCTGTACGACATCGTTTCCCCAGGCACGTCTTTATTTTGACAGATGAAGGGCATCAACCAAGCCTTATCCCGCAGAGAAGGGGAAACTGAGCCGTTTCAGTAACAGAACTTTTTAATTTCAACAAACATTTTTCTAAAAATGAGCAACAAGTAACTTCCTTTGTCCATCTTCTCCCTACTACTCACTGGGAAGGAACAGTGGGCAGGATGGGGTCTCCTGCTACATTCTTGCTTTGTACTGTATCTTCTCATTTCAATCTCCAATGTGTGAGAGGGACACTGCCACGCTTCCCAGACATCTGTCATTGACAGCATGAGTGGAAAACAAAGGAAAGGCATGCATGGTATGGGAATTCCCACATTTGACATATCACTGACAGGAGGTTTTTATTACTAAACCAACTCTCCCCAAGCCATGGAACCTCACTCCCAACACATGTGAGAAACATCAGGGTAGGTAAACCTGAAGAAAAGTCAAAGCTCCATTTTGACCAGAGGATTTTGTCTTCCACGTCCATGACTATCTTATTCACATAGCCCCTCTGCTGCACTTCAGGTGCATCTAAGATCCTTCCTAACCACCAAGATCTGAAGGTTTCTTAATACACGAAAAAAATCAGAAATGAAAAGTAACTTTAGCAATGTAACAAAACCTCCCATCCAAATTCCTTCATCCCTGTACAGAGAAGCAAAATGGAGTGGACAGAGACTTCATGGGGCTTGATGGCCTCCACCAGGAAACCTGCCCGATGAGTGTTCCACAACAGAGCAATAATATCACAGTGGGAGTAAGCATGAGGATAAGCTACTCCTGACAGGACAAACACCTCACCCACCACGGACCCTACACATGGTTGATGACAGTGCCCCATAGTGAAGGAAGTCCCCACACCCACAGGAAATCACTGCCATGGCCACTTCCATCACTGCCACATGTCTGAGGCAATGCAGCGTGATGAAAACAGGAAGGCAAAAAAAGTTTGAGAAAAAAACAAATACTGCATCAGATTCCCTCTTCCTCTACAAGGCATCTGGGAGTGGCCTCTGCCTCAATGGCCAGAGAAAAGGATTTAGTTCACAGTAGCAGGCTCTAGGCCCAAACAGAATAAAATCTGGTAATTGCACTCAGTGGTTCCCAAATGCCCTCTGCATTTTGAAAGTGCCTGAGTCATATTTGGTTTTCCACTACTTCATGGGCATACTGGCACTAGATGGCATGCAAGCAGAGATTAACTCATTGCTCATCCTCCAGGGAAATCAATACAGGGATTGTTACTGCTTTGAAGCCAGAGACTCCCAACCCTGCTCCCCTTTCATCAGACCACCTCTGCTTTATAGATGAATGCAAGTCCAGCACACAGAGCCATCTTTAATCCCAACTGTCTCCTTATTTCTGAAATGTCATCTCAGATTAGGACATGATGAAGTTTTTCATCCCAAAGTTAGCCAAGTGTAGAAACCACTCAGAGTTTTTCAATTTTGTTTGCCTCCAGCTGGAAGAAGAGAAGGAGCAGCAAATTAAGTATCCCTTCTACCTCTGCTACACCTGCCATACACATTAGCTATCAAAGGATACACAATGTCCTGATGCTTTGCACACATGGTCCTCTGTCCCAAAAGGCAATCCAGCAAGGTCTGAATGATCCCTGACTGTTCTGGCTCTACCTGGTAGTGACTGTTCTGAATCTGAGGGATCAGAAAAAAATTATTTCCAGAACAACATAAAACTGTTGGGCTTGTTCCTTCATACTCCCTCCCTCATCTCCACTCAGACCAATGAGATCTTCAAAGGCCAAAGCAAACACCTAGGGATTCCCTTCCCATTTTCCCAAGCAGTCACTGCTCTCTTACCTGAGAAAGGAAGAGGTGAAGAGCATGAGATGTGGCCTCAGGCAGCTCTGCTATGTTGGCTTCTGCTGCCTCCTGAATAATCTGGCTAATTTCTTTTTGAGAAATAATATTGCTGCTCTGGTATCTCACAAACTTCAACAAAAGAAAAAATAGAGACATTAAAGAGTGGAAGACCCACAGAGTGCAACAGTGACTCATCACTTGCAAATACCTCTTCTGTGCACCATTACTGCAGCACCTTAACCACAGCCCTGATTTTTATACCACTTCTAATGGAACCAGTGCAAGTATCTATGTTGATGGTGCTCTGATTTATAGCAAGAGTTATTTTGGTTTAAGCTGGGAAGGAACTAAAATAAATGAGGTAACCTTTTAAAACTGAAATAAGAACAGCAAATACTCACAGACCCATCTTATATTTGAAGGGGGAAGGTTCACTTTAATAACCCCTTCTTCTCATTCACTGCCATGAGGGCTATATCTTCAGTATTTCTTCTGGGTAGGATCACATTCCAACTCTAGCCCACAGACCCCACTTACAACAGGGTGTATATTGCACTAACTCCCTGCCCTGAAAGTCAGGTCTGTAAGGTCGAGACGGGAGACAAGCTGTGATGCCAAGCAGCCATCTTGCTCCCTGACTAGTAACAGGAGTGGCATGTTCTCTGCAAGTTTCCCCTCTCCTCCCCAGGGATCCTAGATGATATAAATAAATGTTACCAACACCAGAAGAACGGGAGGTGCTCACTAACAGCAGTCACTTTCTGCAGGGTGTGGAAGTTCGCTTGAAAGTATCATTATTAATATAGAGCACGGATATAGTCCCAGGCAAAGCCACAGCAGTATCAGAGGCTGTGCTGCATAGCAGGTTAACTACCAATAACCAGCCCACGTGCATTGTACCAACATAATGGGAAAGATGGGGAACAGCCCCACCCTTCTGCTGCTCACCAAAGTCATCAGCCTGAGAACTTCTGGCTGCAGAAAGGACTTCTGGCCCCCACTGAGTAGTGTGAAGAGCAGGAATCGGTGCCACGGCTGTGAAGCAACGTGCAGGGCTGGGAGAGAAGGAGAAGCCAATCAAAGACAGCTGTAAAGCTGCCAAAGTGACAGGCTGAACCCAGCTAAGGACAGTCTTCAATACTGACCCCAAGTTTTCTCTCCTAGACCCCACGCTGTGAAACACTAAGGGGATATTTTGCACTGTTCTTACTTGCTTTTTAATCTGTCACTCTCTGGGCAAGAGTTCAGTCAAGAGGACAAAAGCTTAATAGCTTTTCAAAGCAGAAAATACATATTGTCCATCTTTGTGCTGGTACAGGAAGAGAAACCTTCTCCTGGGGTGTATGTCATAAAACAGTGAGAGAATATCTTTAGCCTAGGGTTTTAAAAATAATATCCTCCAGTTTCAATATGAGGACAACTCTCCTGACCTCAGTTTTTATTTAGCTGCAGAATACCCTCTGGGTAATGAAGAAAGCCCTCTAGCAGAAGCTGAACAAACTGAGGCTGGATCTGCATCAGACAGTGAACTATGGGGACCAGCCAGGCTGATGGTGGCAATGCAGTCAGTAGAGAAAATGCTCTTACAAAAGAGCATACACAATAACATAACATATATTAGGTAAGGCCATAAGTCTACGATTACCCTAAATGCTGAAATTAAAATGTTATTACCTTGTATTTATTACAGGTTAGGAGCATGGAATAGACAAATAGATCAGCTGATATAACTTGTTATATTATAGCAACTCACCAGAGTATTAAAAAGGTCTCTTTTCCACTGGCAGTCACATAACTTCCCTATTGCCACCACAAGAATCTTTTATATAAAAAAACAATACTGAAAAATAATGTAAAATATTTTGTGGATATCTTTCAACTGGGGAAAATGAGAAAGTACCAGCACTGTGCATGAGCCTGCTCTGCACATTTGGAAATATCTGTGGACCAAAAGAGGGTTTTAGAGAGCTTCAAGTGAGTCAACTCCTAGAGGCAGAGTCCAGGACAGACTTTTTCCAGTGTTCTTGCATCTTTCAGCCAAATAAAGCTATGACCCTCATTCTGCTTGGAATAAGGAGACTCTTCTTATTGCTGTTATGAACTTCAGCACCACTGCAGCTAAAGCGACAGGTTCAGCTGTTGTTGCAGCAGCATTTCATTAGTTTAATCCCAAATCAGCAGAACCTCCCCCTTTTTTTTTTTTTCTTTTTTTTTTTTTTAATTCAGCCTTTTAATAGCCTCCCTTCAGCTACTGGCTGTCATTCATCTGCAGTATTACACTTTTATCCAACCACTTCCTCTCCCCCACCAGTGTCCTTTTGCCTGGTGTTCATTCATGCCATTCCCTTCTCTATTAGTGTTTAAACAACTGAAGTGAACAGGTCAGGGTACAGAGAACTTTCTGGTTTAAGAACAGAGCCAGCACCTGGACTTTGTGGCAGTGTGGGAGCGTGGAATGTAAGAGAATAGAGATAGTGCTGAAGGCAATCTCACCCCTAAGGAGTTGAAGCTGTACCAATTAAGAAGATAGGCCACAGCTATGTCCAATTAAGGTCTGCCCTTAATAGGTCACAGCTATAGCCAATAAGGATGGGTGTTATAAGAGTGGATTAGCCCGTTGAGAAGGGAGTTGGAGTTTGCTGGCTGTGCTGTAAGGAGGAAGAGTGAGGAGGTTGTGAGAGAGAAAGTAAGGGCTAGTATGTACTGTGAGGAATAGTAAGAGTTAGGCAGCCATGAAGAAAGAGAGGAGTCAGTGCTGCAAGGAGCTGCCCATGAGAAATCACTGACAAGGTATGAAAGCTTTACAATATGATAATGATGTGGCAGGATGCTGACAATAAGTAGAAGGGTCTATTCTTTCCCCCCAGCTGTACAATGCAGTCATGTTATACTGAAAACGTGGTATACATTAGGTCTGACATGCACTCTGGAAACCACGGTTGGAATTCACTCCTGGGAAACCAGAATTTCCATTTTAAATTCCCTAAGGCTCCCTAGTATCCTGTTCTCCCTTCCCTTCCTTCAGGGCCAATCAATGACCAACAGTGTCCTTTTGTAAGACATATCATGTTTAGATCCTCCCTCCCATATGTTTATGGTCTAAAGGTTTGATACAATTGGCCTGAAGGTCAAAGCTTATTCCTATACTCCTTCCATTCCCAAACCTTTCCCTCTTACAGGGTTGGAGAACTACTTTTTGCCTTCTGGAAAGCATCTTAGTGTCCAGAGCCAAAGTGAAGGTTCATGCCTGCAGGGGAGCCAGGCACTGTGATCTCATCCCACAAAGCACAATATTAACTTTAGGCACACAAATGCTTTTTCTTATTTGGCAAAAACTCATTATGCATTTTTTCCAGAGCACTACTACATAGAGAACAAAGAGCTCAAAATCACTGCAGGAGGGGAACTAGGAGAAGAAAGAGCATGAAGACTTTACCGACATCCTGGTTCTTCATATACAGGTATTCAACTAAGGTTTCTAGGCAGGCAACCACTGCCTGAGAGAGCAGCAAGTCTTTCTGGAATTTCAAGAGAAAGAAAGAAAGAAAAAAAAAAAAAAAAACAAACAAACAAACAAAACAAAAAAAACAACACCTCAGTCAACGGCTATTGCAAGAGGAAAATTTATAAAGTGCCAGGATCAGAAGAGTATGCAGCACAGGAAAATAACACCTTTCATCTCCTTCAAGGAATGCAATGTGCTGCAAATTATCTGTCACATCAAGGAGCCAGATAAAAGTACGATTACTTATTTTGAGACTAAAAATAATAAGTAACAGCCTCCAAAGAATAAAGATAGGAGCCCAACACAGCTTAAGAGTTAAATGTAAACAGATGTACTACCCCTGGAGCCCAGCATCACTCGAGCAAGTTAAATGTATGCTGATGCACTCACTACCCCCAAAGCACCTTTTGTCAGGGGCATGGTGGATGGACTGAGATTTGTTATACGTTTCCCACATGTGTCCCTATGGATGTGGCATCCCTGCAGAGAAAGAGATGGGAAGACAGAAATTGTCATTAGTACACAGACTTTCAGCTACCCAGCTGAGCAGCAGGGAGCACCGCATAGCTTGATTTACTTTCTTTCTCACTGCACTGTGCTGCAGCAAGAGCATATTCCCTCCTCCTCATCACATGTCTGTAAGGGGTGGAAAATGCAGGCACAAGAAAAAACAAGCTGGCAGCCCCTTTGATTCTGCAGCAGGGTGGTTTATCCTCAGGTTAATGTTCCTGCTTGAAGCCCAACACTACTGTTGTTCCAAAAGTCGTGTTTTATATACCTGCAACTGGACATGAACCAGAAGGTTCTGCAGAGTGACAACAAGCGAGAAGATCTGCTGCATGGCAAGGGAGTGCAAGGCAGTGTCCTGCAGTGAGGATGGCTGTGGTTGAGTAGCACTTGAGGCTGTGTTTTGGCCAACAATCACCAGCAGGGAGGAGGAGAAGTTCTGTCGCAGGACAGCTCTCAGGAACTGCATGATGCTCACTAGACAGGGAGATGCTTATTAGTGTGTCAGTGTTTTTCTCTGCTCTCCCCTGTGTGTTGGTGCCTATGCAATAGCATGGGAGAGGGAGACAAGAGAAAATGTGAGCTTAATACCCCACCAGAGTTGTGTGGCAGCTGCTGACAGCTGTAGACAGGAATGGCAACTTGAGTTTCTTTGTTCATTTCCTTTGAGACACTAACACAGTTCACACTAAGTTCCAGATGTCACTACCAACCTCCAAGAAACATTTATCCAAACACAGAAGAACTTCACAACTTCCCTGTTGCCCTTTCTCACCACCAGTTACACATTTACAAAGTTTCCAGATTCCCTCCAGCACCCCCACCATTCCATTCCATTGTCACCAGTTCTCCCTTGTTGCTTGTATCATGGTACTAGTGGCTGCTTCCAGACGAATCCCCCTAACAGATGCAAAATACCTAACAGCAGGACAGGCTTCTTATTCCTGAAGATGACTGCATTCAAGACTTCTGTAAGGTCTACAGAGAGTGTCTGGTGAACCTAGAAAAGAATTAAATAGAAAAAGTAGTGCTGGTTTGGAGCAGATAGAAGGCTCCATGATGTACTTCTAGTTCTTAGACAGTATCCTATGATGACCACTGAAAACCAAAGGGAACAGCAAGAGGGTTTCAGGAGGCTGACACAGAAGGGAGAGTTACATCATCGGACCCTCATGTTTCACTCACCACTAGCCTGAGCTGCACAGCTTCCAAACCACAGTCCACCTTGTCTGTCTTGTTCTCACTACTCCCTGCAGGACCTCTGGCATGTGGCTGTCAGCCTGCCAAGCACATGAATTGGCAGAAACAGCCACCACCAAGGTGGCTCTATCTTAGCCACAGAGCCAGGCAGCCAAAAACCAGCAGTGGCCAGAAGCTGTCCTTGTCTGCTGGAGCTGGGCCTGCCGAGAGCCCAGGGATAGGAACTATTGCATGGGTGAAAGTGGCAGAGGAGTTTAGGGATTTGGGAACTAGGTGAAACAGGAAAGGTTGGCTTGAGAGGGAAATCTGCAATACATTGTTTTCTTCACAGAACAGCCATTCAAGAGCAATGGCATGAAGCCTCAGAGAACACCAGAAAGGTTCAAACTCTTCGATAAGCCAGAGAGTGTATATGGGAAGGCAGGCATAAGGATCATAGGGCTGATTCCTTTAAATAATCTTCTGAAGAGAGAAATATTCCACAGAGAACTAAGAGTAGCTTCTGCAACATGGTGGCAGTGGCTACTTGTCTTAGAACTGACAAGCCAAAGCCTTTAACAGCCTACCATACATGTGCCCTGTTTATTCACAGAGTACAGCCCGCAGCAGTAATACAGTTAAGATGTAAGTTGGCTATGGCCAGACAAATCCTTACTATTAACATCAGCCTGTGCTGAATGCGGCCATTTCTTGAAGCCATTGTTCTCCTCTAAAAAAACTGCAGGCTCAGGGAGACAGCCCATCATCAGCTCACATTCACAGCCACAAAGGTGCTCTAATGAGAGCCTCCAGGATGCTTTGTGCAGCTCCAGCTATACTGAACAGCAGAAAGAAGCAAGAGAAGCAACTCTTCTGCTTCTTTCCCTTCAAGAGAAGATTAGAAACACTGACAATTAGAAATGCTGAAGATTAGAAACACTGAAGCAGTCTTGAACCCTTTCCATTTCCCAGTTGTATCTGTAGTTTCTGTCCTCATCTCTGGTGCAAAAATATTTCTGGGTTGTGTATCACAGCTCATCAAGCCAATGGTATTGATAAAACCAAGCAACAGGCTTATATGCCGCTAAATGATTGCACTTCAAGGATCAATACGAACTGAGAGCATCACTCCCAGAAGATGAAGCTCAATACTTGACACTTGACACTAGAATGTCATTTCGGACTGGCACAGCACCAGACACAGCCCTGTCTTGGAAACTGAGAAGGCAGGCTGTACTTAGCAGCTTGCAGAGCAGGGCCAGGCTGCATTCCTGTACAGCTGACAGTCTGTACAAGTACCACACTCTTAGCCCTAAGCAGAGGCTGCATGCTGACCAAGTAACGGGTGCAGACTTGGTCTGGGCTAGTCTTCTGGAAAACATCTTCCCTCAGCATTAGAAATCCAACCCTTGCTTTTCTGTGCAGAAGCATGCATGTCCTTAATGTGATTTTATCATCTGCAAATAGGCATACCAACTCCCAAAGAGCATACTCTGCAGGGCATAACTGCAAGAGCAGAGCTCACAACTCATGTCGTGCTCTCTAATTCCATATCAAGAGAGGTCTGGGTAGATATTTCAAAAAGAAACATTTTTCCTTGTATTGGCATTGGAAAATGCTTCCTTCAAAGCTGTAATTCCATTAATAGCTGACAACTCCAGCTTAGATATCTTGTTGGTCTGCAAAGCATCAAATACTATGACAGCTACCCACATTAGTAAGAGCTTGCTAATATTGAACACTTACTTGCCAATAATAGGTTCTATTTCACTATTGATCATTTTAGTAACAAAAAAGCAGTTTACAACATGGGAGCTGTGCCTTTCAACCCCTGTCTTCCCTTGAGGAAGCTTCTAAAATTTATTTTGCTCTGTCCTGAAGAAGAAAGTGATCTGGATCAGGAAGGCTGGGTATGACTTCTCCCCACGGGATTTGTGCCCCTCTTCAACTCTTCAGTGATTCGTGTCTCGGACCTTCAGGGTCATGCTAGCTTCCAGTACTGCTGGAGAGGTGCAGTAGGGAATAACTTGTGGACAATAACAAAAGAGAAATCAACACAATCAGATTACAGGCCAAAGCAAAACACTTTCCTATATATGTATATATATATATTTACACACATATTTCTTTTTAAGGTTTATCCATGTGCTGACTCTGAACACTAGAGTGGTTCTAACCTCAGTATTGTAGCGATGCTGATAAAGCAAAAGGGATGCCACCAACAGCCACCCAGAGCACAGCAAGGCATCCTCAGATGACAGGTAGGCAGGTCTGGAAGAAGGGGACCACAGCCAGGTGCATTCCAAAACCTTCTGCAGGAGTTCTAGCAAGGACACGTTGGAGAGCAGCACGGCCACTGCTGCATGAGAGGAACATAATCAGAGAGGGTGATGGGACAGCACAGGTTAAACCAGCTTGACAAGCACAACAGAAGTGCAGAGCACGCCCCTGCTACAGTGAGGCAGCCCAGCTGCCACAGCTCATCTGAGTAAGGCTGTCCAGCTACTGGTATTCATCTCCCAGAGCACAAGCAACTGCTCAGCCAGCTAATCAGCTAACAACTCAGCAGGAAAGTCAGAGCTATTCCCTAATATTGTTTAGTTTTTTGAACTATGACAATACCAGGATATTTCAAGCTAGGCCCACTGCTGTGTTTATGAACAAGAAAAATACAGTGATTCTGTCTTTCAGCAGCCAATTCTTGAATCATCCGGAGGCAGCAAAACCAAACCAAACTCCTCAACCTAAAAAACCTCATCTAAAGTACGAAATGATATTTAATTATACTGCTCTGTCTGGATACAGAAACATCCACCTTACCTGCTGAGACAGTTAGAATACAGTCTCTGATTGTCAAGCTACAACCTCACTGAAATTAACTTAGCAATCAATAAAATCTTCCCTCACCTCTCTGCTGACTACAAGGTGTTGTCTGATGAAGGCTCCAGTACAGAAAATTCAAGGATGGCTGCAGGAGGTCAGTGTCCCTTGGCCTGCATTTCCCACAGAGATTACAGACTGGAAACAAAAGAACAGGTGTAACAAGGACACCAACTTAACAGAGCACCTCAGGAAATGAAAGAAGTTAGTGGGGAGGGAATTCAGACAAAGTGAAAATAATCAGAGCATGGTACAGACAAAGCAACAGGCATCTGCTCTACAGTGTTTGCTTTAGAGTGGACTTTAGGTTATCTGTTTCCACAGCGAAAAAAAAACCTGCAGTGTGAGTTATCTGTTTCCACAGTGTGAGTTTGATTCTAGTACTAGAACAAACATAAACAACAATATGACTGTCTCTCATGGTGACCAGACTGGGGAAAACCATGGAGAGTTGTGCTCCTCCACTCTCACCAACTTTGCTCGCACTAGGAGTAAAATGTTATGTTTGTTGTAAGCACCAAACACTTAGCAACAATGCTTAGAAAAAGTTAGGTAGGGAAATCCAGGACTGCAGGGCTCAGCAAAACTGTCACTGGAGATCTTTTGGAGAGCCTATAATTTGAGTAAGCAATTCTCAAAAAACACCATCAACATGCCCCTTCCATCCAAGAGGCCTCATAAGAGAAGAGTGTGTAGCACATCCACCCCTAGAGAGCACAGTCGGGAGGCCAAGGGGGGAATAAATGGGGTGGCTGGGGTAGGGAGAGAGTTGTGTGGAAAAATACAAAGCAGAAAGCAAGAGCAAAAGGGGCTTGTGACTCCTGGGAGAAGCTGAGCTGTGTTCTAAAATCACAGCAGCTAAAAAGGCTGGAATAAACAGGCTGTGGTTCTTCCATGCCTCCAGTTCCCTTGGCTAATGAACATCTGAGAAATGCCGTTTCTTTACAAGGGCAACACAGGCAGCCCTGAGATATGAAACATTTCAAATTGAAGGGGATAGTCCTTCAAAGTCTGCTGGAAAGACCAATTTGTCAGAGCAGGGAAGAGATGAGAGGATGGATCAGCTGAATTTTCCTCCTAGTATCTATTCTTTTCTCACAGTCTTTATGAACCTCCAACAGCCAAGTAAGAAGGCAGAAGTCACCAAGTAAGGATCACCAGACAAGACAGCAGGCTATGGTATGGTAAACAAACACAGCCTGCTCTTCTGTCTTTGGGGTGGAGTGGGCAAGCCCTGCAGTTCATTGGGAGCCATATACTCAGGATTCACATTGCAAGGAAAGCCCAGTTTCACTAGACTGCTGGTTCCTGATGGCTGATTAACAGGACAAGACTGTGGCCTGAACCCCACAAGACTGTTACAGCAAGGATGCACAGGAAAGGATGATTCAGGAAGCACACCAGCCATGCAGTCATGTGCCAAACCAACAACAGTCACTGACCCTGAAATCATGTCTTGGTCAGGGGAATACTTTGGCCACCTTGTGAGGTTTCAGACAAAAAAATGTATTGTAAAAGCAAGAGGAAGAGAACCTGGGCCTTGTTAACTGAGTTAGTTACCACAACTCTTTACAATGCCCTGGCTATGAAAGCATCTCAAAGCAACCATTACTATAACGCAAGGTCAATCCTCTCTCAAAGAGCAAGCCCCTAATCATCTTACGAAACAATTAACAAACACTTCCCTGGGAGAAGATGGATGCACATACTCACCCTGGTGAAGCAGCTTGAAGTCTGTGCTATCCAGCTCCCTTATGCCCTTGCTCCGCAGCTGCACCAGGAAAAGAAGGCTCAGCAAAACAGGCAGGTTCCTGTTAGCTAAGAAGGGCACAGACAGCTTAGCTCGTCAGTGAACTCCAAACTTATACCTTAAAGTGTGCCAGGAATTGTTAATTTTCTGGCTCTGGAATAAGGACACATACACACACAGAGCCCCAACTTTATTCTCATCTCTAGAGTCCCATCTGAATCAGGTCCCCTTTCTGTCACTCTGGCTTGGCCTGAGTCACACCTGAATCCCGCCAACACCATTTTAGGAGCAACTAAAGGGGGGGAAAGAGGCTATAGGGTCATTCACACCCATCATGAGCTATGTGGGGAGCACGTTCCTCACACTTTTAAAATCATACTGCTAATAAACTAGAAGTCATTAGCCCTTTCTAGACTACTCTCTTCCTGCCCACTTGCCCATCACTGTTACACTTCTGACAGCAGCCCAGCTGTACAGCATTTGTTCTCCTCCATCTTGTGAGACTGGAAAAATGTTGTCCATCCCATCCCACAAGGAAGGGCAGAGATAGAAGGGAGAACCCCATACAGCAGGCCTGTATGTAAGGAAAATGGGGCTACTTAGACCACCAACCCCCAGGCCAATCATCTCCCTACTGTTCCCTTTTTTGCAGTGCTGTAAACAGGTAAAGATTTTGTATTGTATACAGCCATACCTACAGCAAGCAACTACCACCTCCAGTAAACGTTTTCACAAAGGCTCAAGAGTTTTCAATTTTGAGCAGGAAATATTTATGGATGTCTTTAATGTTACCATATTCCTGATGGAGTCCCACTGTTGGGCCTGTTTCTTGTCTAAAAGCAGGCTACTGATTGAATAGGGATGAAGATCCCCTGGACTTAACTACCCCAGGCCTCACAGATAGGTGCCTGTGTGCTGGGAGACAAGGAAGTCTGTCTCCAGAGTACATCTGGTGTTTGATTTTCTGGATGGGTTGGCAGGATGTCAGTTAACAAGTTCAAGATGCAATACAAAGAAGAGCTACACATATTAGTACCAGCAGAAGGGCTCAAATCTTGCAAAAGCTCCTCTAGCTCAGTGTCCTACCTCCATCACCAGTGGTTTGGAGGAATAGGTCTGACTCCCACTATAGGAAATGGATACTTTGCCTCCCCACATTTCCTGGTATTCTTAGATCAGCAACAGAGGGATACACAAGCTCAAATGCACACAATTCCAAACAAGATCAGATCTAACAGATCTTGTAGCCTCATGCTCTACCATGCTCCTGCTTTCAATGCCCCTCCTCCAGTCTACTAACTTTGCTGGAGGTAAGGCAAAAACACTTTCCTTCTTGTTGTCTCCATCCCAACTGCTGCACAACAAAACACTTGAAACAGAGCAAAGCTGTTAAAAGCATCAGTGGCTCCCTCAGGAACAAGAAAAAGTTGTGCTAAGTCCCTATCCTAAAGGAGCCAAGGACATCCTAGCACTGCTCCCTCTTTCAGTTCAAGCTCACATACTGGTTTGCACAGCACCTTTTTTAGTGGGACAACAGTTCCAACATCACAGACAAGGCTAGGTAAGGAAAACAGGGATTTCCCCCAGTCACAGCCTTGCGCCCTTTGAGAAATTTAACAGACTTATAAGATCTGGTGATACCATATCTCTGCTTGGGGATCAATATCATGAATGATTCAATCCTTGCTCCTGGTTTCTGTGTCCTGGGAACACCCAGCTGTTTTGCACAAAGAAGAGGCAAAAGGGAGGATGTCTTTCAGCCACCAGTTGGGCCCCTATTCAAGCAGGAAGATTTACCAGTACAGCTCTCCATTTGAACATTATACAAGAACCTTGCCTTGGTTTAACAATCACAGTTTGAAGCCAGAACAACCTAAATTAGAAAAAAAGGCTCACACTTCAAAATGAATCTCTGAAAAAGGAAACTAAATTAGTTTAGTTCTGTCCATAAATTTCCTCATGCAGGTAAGTAATAAAGCTACATCAGCAGTTCAAAACCGCTTTATCCCAAACTGTGTCCCTACAGCTAGCTGATCTTACAGCAAGACCAAGTCACAGAGGTGGGGTCACCTTGTAGAGTGGCTGAGCTGCTCTCTACCAGCAGCTGCTGCAGAATCTGTAAAAATCGGCTCCGAAGGAGGTCACAGACAAGGACATCCTCATTTCTTTCCAGAAAGGTCCTTAGAGTCATCAACACCTTCCAAGCCACTTCCACAGAGCCTGAGCAGACCAGGTCCTGCAAAGGAAGAAACAAACACATTACCTTTCTACCCTGATCAGGCAGAAGTCACCACTATTTCATACCATTATACTAATCTGGTGCCTTAGGAAACAGCCTAATAAAGCACCATTAAGATTAAGTATGTCCTGATTAAATAGAGAACTGAATAAAGCAGAAGGAGTCATGTCTGTTAGGCACCTCTGAGTAATATCCCATTTAAAGAATGATTTGGCTCTGTAAGTGTAAGGGTAACATACATTTAAGGTCACAGTTTTAGACAAGTGAGACCTAAACAAGAGAACAGAATCTCTGGCACCTCTGCTCTCGTTGTTTTGAAAAATCAGTTTGCATATTAAAGATGCTTGCCTAAAATCAAGCTTATGAGTCAGCCAGAGTTCCTAACTTTCAAAAGGCTGGCAGCCTTGTCTGTTCAGTAGTAAGGTAACTAAATTGCATGAAACATATGTGAGCTGGGCAAGCAATCAATCACAGGAAAGGGGAGAGTCATGTACACAGCTCACAAGCCTGCCTCTTGACTACAGGGCTTTGTCTGGAGTCTCTGAGCTGAATCCCACAGCCAGCAGCCTTAATTTGGGCATCGTGTTCATGTTGAGGTATCTAACATTAAATTCACTTACACAGCATGTACAGAGAGTTGTATAAATATCAGAAAGAAAATGCCTGGTAGTGCTGACATAATATGACCATCTCAACACATATTAGGTCAGCACTACCTTTCCTCTCTTCCTGCAGTAGTCCTGGCTACTGCATTGCAAATGGTAGAGTTAAAGAGGTAAACAGGAAACTGGTCTCAGCAGCTGAGCCTACAGCCTGCCTGGACAGCTTGCTGCCTCTCCCAGCTGCCTTCCCCTATCACACAGCACTAATGCATCCAGACTTCAATGATGCAGAGAAAATGGCTGTGGGACCCCATACCCAAGGAAAGCAAATAAGGAGAGAATAGGCTGGCTGTGCCAGAAAAAGTTCTCTAGTTCTGAGCCAAATTCCTGCCTCTAGCAGAGACTTCCCCAAATAAAGGTCAGGGGGATGTCTGCACAATCATCTCTGCTGACATAGATCTGCTTCATATGACATTCAGGAATGTAATCTAACATCTCTGTTCTCTGAGAGAGCACCTCAGACCTGGAGCAGAGAAGACAAGTGAGACAGTGTGTCATCATGACTACATTCAATCCCAGATGAACACACAGAGCACAAAATAACATGAACCAATGGCCACAGCCTTTCTGGTCCTGGCAAATGCACCATTGTGTTAATTGGTTCCTTCCTACCCAGAAGCTCAAGGTCTCAGATGAAGTCACTAACCATCTGTTATATCTAATCCAGACAATTATTTAAAGCAGATAAGCAAAGAAGTCATCCTTGGAAGGACATTCATTTTTGTTTCACTGTACCATGCAGAGGCCTTTCCACTCCACTAGTGCATTCTGAGGCTTAGGTTATTCATCTCATAAGTTTTCTTTACATCTGACAGTGTATTTATCCCTGCATATTGCACTGTTTTATTAGTCCATCTAAATTCAGATTGATTATGCTCTTCCACAACTGAAAGGTGAACTGTCAAAGCCTGTGACTTATTACAACTCACTTTAAAGAGTGGAACAGAGGTAAATGAATTTATTTCTCCAAGACCATATGGCAAAGCAGAAAAGGGAAAGCAGGAATGTTGTACCATTCAGGGAAGGGAGACACCATTTATGTTTCGCTTATTGACAGACCTGCTTCAGTTTACGGAGTGATAGGTTCCAGAACTACTGCCAAAGGTAACAGTGCAGACAAGCCTCATGGGACACTTCACCTCCTTAATTTGTCCTGATATGTAAACTCATTGCTCACTTTTACTAATGCTCTGCAATGGTATCAAATGCCTGGATGTTGTTCCCTACTCTGCAGTATCATCCCTACTGTGAAAGAACTGCCCTACGTGAGAGCCCTCCTGTCAGTCATTTCAGTAACATCAGATATTAAAATTTACTCCATAGCCTCTTAGATCAGAACAAACATGTTCTGTAATGCCCAGTGGATGCCCACTCAGAGTCAAGCCTTGCTTCCTCTTACTTCTTTACCATCTGCTGACATGGATTTGCCTTCGCAATGATAGTCAGTTTTAATTTCTCTAATGGACTGGAGAAGAAGAAATATCACAGCTCTTAGCTTTTGCCCTTACAGGCAAATCTCACGTTCTGTGGAAAAATAAGCAAATATTTACTATGTAACTGGCTCAACAGTCATGGGACAGGAAGCCACTGATGGGGAGGGGTGACAGGAAGGTGAGAGCAGTGGAAGTGAGACAAGACCTCTAAGGTCTTTTCATCAGGACATGGATTGTGTCATGATTACATGGGTTAACAGAGCTCATTACATCAGCTAAAGGCAAACACACTAGTCTGCCACCTCAAGGCCCCTTTCTCTCCTGCACTCATTAATTTTCCCTGTCATAAGACTTTTATTTTATCTTTTAAGAGCAATGAAACATGTTATCTGCAGTCCTGAAAACTCAAGAGTACTTCAAAATTCTCTGACAAGAGTTTCCAGTTAAAACCAGACAAAATGAAAACCTCAAACAAACAGAAAGCTGTGCCCTCAAGACCTGTTCTCTGCACATTGCTTTTTCAAAGTTCTTGTTCATTATACCCTTCTCATCTATCAGTAACAAAGCATTGCTCCCAAATTTGCAAAACAGCTTCTTCAAAGGCTGGCACTAAAAAATCTGAAGTATCCAGCTGTATATCTGGATGGAGAAAGGAATGGGATTTTTCATTACATACATCAACATAACTCTTCAGATCCCTGTCCAGCCAACTCTCAGAGGATCCCTTCCTGTCACAGTAGATGGATGACAGAGAAAGAGATAACACACATACAAGGTCCCATTTCCCACATAAGGCTTCCCTGGCAAGTGGAAGTCTGTGTATACACACATGGCCCCTTCTATTGAAATTCTTGGTTTCATAACATCACTAAAAGCTTTAAGAACCAAAAAGCCGCCAAAATCAGGGCCAGTAGAGCACCCCATCTTGTGAAAGCCACATACCAGTAAAATAAGCAAAATGCTGGAATTGCTCTTCAGTATTGGAAGCAATGGGTTAGCACTGTTCAGCTGATCAGATGAGCCAAAATCAGTTTCTTCTACCTCAGTCTGCTTGCAGTCTTCCCAGGAAAACCAGAGTTGGAGGACTTGGTGTCCAAATCTCCCCATGAGTTCAGGGTAGCGCAGGAAGAATTTCAGCAGGAGAGGACAATGGACATAGACCAAGCTCAGATCTGGAAGATTATCCAGGATCCTTCTTATGGTAGACAAAGACCTCTGGTAAGAGGGAAAGGGGAAGTGAGGCAGAGAACAAAATAATCACTAACACTGAATATAAAACACCTGAAGTGATGAGACTTTACTGCAAGAAACAGTCACACTGCCTTTCCAACAGACAATCAAACACATCACCTAAACATCATTTTGTGAAGCCCATTTGCATCACAAAGGCTAAGAAACCTTTACGCTTTATACAGGGCTCAAAGCTGTGGTGCAGCAGCAAAGAGCCATATGGGAACACTAGAAAGGCTGCTGCAGAGGCTGGAGATGTGTTTGGGAGACCAAGCTATGAAATTCATTACATTCTCTTTGTGAATTCACAGCCTATCCAACGCAGTTACACTTCCCACACATACACAAGTTTATTCTGTCATATCTATATTCCCCTGTGGATTTTCATAGTTAACTTTCCAGAGCGTAGATGCATTGCACAGTCTTCACTCATTCACTGCTCACCACCTATGCCAAAATACTTTCTAAAAGAATGTTGATGTAAGTGGGGAGAAACCTTAGTTTCAACAAAAAGGCTCTGAGAGGTAGGAATGAAATCTTTTACCACATCCAGGGCTTTGGTTTTGTCCTGACAGACAGCAAGAAGGTAAAGTGCAGCTCTGAGTATGTGTGAAGGGGGACAGTCTCCATGGTCCTGTGCTGACAGGAGAAAATTTCTTACAGCTAGAAATAATTCTGTATCTGGAACAAACCTGCATTGAAGGAGATTGGAGTGGAAACATTAACAATAGATATGCTTTACCCACCAATACATGGTATGTAATGGCCACAAACCCACTTGCTTTGTATACTCTTGGCTCACCTGTCCCCAAAGGTGTAGGCAAAGTATAAGAGTAGTATGAAACAGTGCTGGTGACTGCAAAGAGACTGATCCAAAAAGAAAGGCTCAGGGGTTTCAGACAGGAGGAGAAGGCTTTCAGCAATGGTGTAGTTTGACTGAGGCAGACCCTTCTGCAGGAGCTCAGACATCTCCTGTTCTAGAAATAAAAGTATAAGCAGACAGGAAATAATGAGTAATGTCTTTGGAACAACTCTACAGTCTGCATAACCCAAGCACATCTCTATGATTTGGCATCAATAGTGGTGTGAGACCTGATTTAACAGAGCTGGCTTTAAGGATGAAAAGACACTTCTGTTTGAGATTCTGAGCACTTTGCTGATGCTGCCTGTATGGTGACCAATCACTGCTAATGGGAAAAGTGGCTTTTCTGATGTAGAAACTTTCATCTAATTTGTTTGGGACTTATCTATTATGGAGAGTTTACAGTACAGACAGGAAAGCTTTACAGAGTATGCCAGAGGAAAATACCTTAATCTGCAGATATGCCACTTGACTGTGGCAAGTAATTTTGTTTCAATTAAGCATGCACAGCTGTGCTAATAAATACCCCAATGTAAACAAAACCATAGGCAGATGAAATGCATTCTTTCAGGTAGGGTTCCAAACTCCTCAAAGGCATTTTTCTGAGTGTTTTCTGTGCTGGTCCTTGCTGGACCAGCTTAAAAACAAGCTGGGGAAAAAAAATCTCTCAAGCTATGTGTGTCCTCCCTTCCCTTCTCCTTTGTCCTTTTCTAATTTTTTTTTCACCTGTTGCCTAAACAGAGAGTGGCAGGGCCTCAAACTAAATGAAGCAATCTTTCCCCAAACTTGCCCTCCTGAGAAGAAGTTCTCGTCTTCTCTGTGGCTGAGTAAAGGTTCAGGCATAAGCTGCAGAGGAAGCTGGAACAGGTGTGATTCAGGACAGGATTACTGTGAAGAAGAGCAGAAAGAGACAGTAAAGTAGGCTAGAAATATCCTCTTCCTACTTCTACACACACTGTCTGCCAGAACCTCATTTTACTGAATGATCACATACAAGCACCTGCCCCATCACAAAAAGCTTGGTTGGCTCCTAGGCTTCCAGGAAAATTATGAGTTCCCAATGGACTGCCAACTCACAGATGTGGTGGGTGTGTGCAGTGACAACAGTGAACATGTTCATACCTTGGGCCAATGTGAATACAGTGGGGTACTCTCACAACCATCACACCTTGTCTACACAAGGAGTCCTATAAGGACAGGACCCCTAAGACTGCAGAGAATGGGGGGTGTTTAAGGGTAGCTCACAATATATGATTCCACTTGCAAACAACACTTAGATTTTTTAGCAATGACATTGCCAGGGATGAACACTGAAGAATGCCAAAATACTAACTAAAAGGGTGAGCACAGCTATTTACAGGTATTTCTCTCTCTCCAACCATTTCCTTGCAGAACAGGACATAAGCAGACATCTGTAACAAACCATCCCTGGTACAGCACAGTGCTCTATTCAGAGACCTAGATCACTCCCACCACACACCATTCACAGGCACAAATGCCCCAACTTGAAGTTCCACACTAGTAAACTGGACTAGGAGTGCTGTGTGTTTTGTTTACTTTTTTTATGAGGTGCAGTCACAGGGAAGAGGAGGTAAAATATCTCTGCAGACCCACAGAGAGTCTCCCCAAATACTCCTCAACCTTGAAATCATAGCCTCTACTACAGGAGATCTTTTGCAATCCCTGCTACTGAAGTTATCCCCCTTCCCCCCATTTCTCATATATTATCACATTATGAGGAACAACAACAGTGATAGTAAATGCTCAGGAAGCCAGAGCTCAGATGGAACTGATGCTACTGGTACTTCTCTTCAGAACACCCACTGATCTGACTACTCCAAAGTCAAGCTGCTTCATCTCTGTGCAACTCACAACAGATCACAGAATTCTCACAATGCTGTGTTAATCCATCCACCCCCTACCAAACTGCTTCTCCCTTCTCCCACATCAAGCTCTTCCACTGTCAGTAACCATCTACATTTTTCAGTAAGACACAACCATTCTTGAGTCTTTCAGCCTCTTGTCTTGCCTAATCAGGTGTATTAGATAAGGCATGATCTACTTTCCCATCTGGAAATTTTTGGCTCACTTACAATGCACACATCACAATACCTCTGTACAGAGCAAAATCTGGCCTTCAGCTCCAGTGTCAGTCGGATGAAGGACGAGGATGCTAGACAGAAAGCAAGACAGAGATGTCAAAGGAGCACAGAACATGTATGATAAGGAAAAGAGTAGGCAGGTCCCAGAACCACCCCCACACATCTCCATACAAGCCTAGTGAAGAGGGCAGGCCATCTCATTAAGAATACATATATTAGGCTGCCTCTCAGAGAGTAAACTACTCCAAGTTTGGTGTGAGGAGAGTATCTGAGATTCATTTGTTTTCTCAGAAGGAGAAGTGAAGATTTGCCTGTTTCACATGTTTAGAACAGAGGAATTGTCTACATCACCTCTCTGATGTGTGAAGAATAAGGCATACATAGACTAAACTAGGGTTTCTACATAGTAAAATCCCACCAACAATTCCAGCATAATCCCTGTCTACAGGAACAGCCAATTCAATTCTGAATTATTCCAGAGGGAAGGATAAAGCTGACACAACATTCTTATCCAAATAAAACCTGTCCCATCATCATTGCTAGACCAAATAATTTTCCATCTTGCTGAACATGACTATTCACTCTATTCTTACTCATATAAACTTGTAATAGAATCCTCCACATAAAGTCTCAATGTTAGGCTCATTGCCTCAGTAATATGCAGTAGCAGCAAGTTCTACCTGCTAAGAACAGAGAGAACATGATCCCACAATACCCTCATACCCAGCTTCTTGGAGAACTTATTCCGCATGCTTGGCACCACTGTAAAGAGGGTATTGAGCGTTGAGACGAAAACCTCCGTCACTGACGGGCTGACAGCCCTTTCCAGATAGCTCTGCGGAAAGATGAATTCATCAGGTGCACAAGATGCTATAAACACTGAAGGCAACAGATTCCTTCCAGCCTCCTGACTACCCAGAAAGTCAGATCTCTAAATCCAAACAAATGGAGTAGCAGTTCTTTTACCAAAATGCCTGGCAGCAGAGCAGGCTCACAGAGCACTTTGAACACAACTAACACTCCCCCCTGCCAGCACTATGAGCTGTGCTGGTAACTCTGCAAGGCATCACACCAGACAAGAAACTTCTGGATTCCAGCAGGCAACCAGTGACTGACATTACTGCCCACATTGCCCTGGAACTTACTGCTCTTACAGTAAATTAGCCATATGGCTAATTAGCCATATGGCTAATTCTCCTATACAACATAGGACATATGTTTAAGTGCAGCTGACTTCAACAACACTTAACACCTGTGCTCCAGTGTTTCACTGAGCACTGGCAAACACAGGCATTGAGCTCTCTATAGAATCCAGCCCTGAACTGTTTAGAACAGAATGACTCACTCACTCTTGTTGAAGGTCACTGGACAATTTTCTCACAGTCCATTAATTTTTACCCAAGTTCAATGAGCAAGAAACAGCACACTGACTCCAGCTTTGCCAAATTGGACATGCACTGCACCCTCCTGTCAGGGAGGAGAACAGCAGCGCCACTGCAGCTGCCTAACAAGAGATTGGTTAAGAAAACAACCAAAACATCTCCAAGCTCCTAACAACTGCAAGAATCCATACACCTGTACTTGTCACAAAGCACTAGCAAACTTTACTAAATGTTAGGAGCCACAACAAAAGTCCCACTGTTTTGACAATTTTGCTTGAAGTGTCTTAGGGACAGGCCTGTATGGAGCACTAAAGCACTCATGAGTCTCCACAGCTACTTTTTAAATCATGTCACAGGCCTTACTGAGGCACAATGCTTAATACTGCCCATGCAGACTGGGCAGCCTCATCAGTACCTTCTGAGAAGAAGCATAGAAATTAAATTGCAGGTGGAAACCATGGCTGCTCTCTGGGACACAGGCAAGTTTTGAAAAAGTGGCAGAAGAGGAAATAACAGTTCAGGCACCCTTCATTTTCTGACACATCTAGAGCTGCCATGGATCCCACAGCATAGTAAGTAGCCTATGGGATTGAAGAAAGACACTGACATCCACATGGAAACGTTATGAATTTCTGCACCCTCTGAGAGCATACACTACCTTTTGCATGAGCTATGTAATTCCATATTTGGCTGTGGAAAAGTGGCAAATGCCACAGTTGTTCTCGGTTTACTTGACGTGCCCTCTTCCCCAAAAAAACATTTGTGCAACCCACTCTTGGTGCTTGAAAGCACCCTTCCAGGTACCCATGGAACAGACCAAGTTCAAAAGAACTCCTACCATGACCATGGGGATGCAGAGACTGTCACAAATCCTCAACAGGAACTCAGAGAAGTTGCTTAGTGTGTCTTTGCTCTCAGAGTTGGGGGCAGTGAAAGCATTCTCCTGGGCCATGAAGTCACCCTGGAATTCCACTGCTAACCTACAAACACATAGTGGATAACAGAAGAAAGAGGAAACCTCCTCACTCTATAAAAGAAGCCACGAGATACTACATTTTAATCACAATTTTCACCATAAAGGACCCACAAACAGTAAGTTGGAAACAGAGAAATCTGGCAATCACACTCAGTTACCTCTTGAGTGAAGCTATTGAAAGTCGTCAAGGTTGCACAACAGTACACATTGGGAAAGGAAGACTTAGTTTCTGTGAAGAAAGCATCCATTGTGGGAAGATCTGGTGTGGCAAGACTGGTTTTCAGGCATACCAGAGTGCCTAATGCACAATACAGCAAACCTTGTGAAAATCAGCCAATGGGCCATTTAGATGATATAAAATCCATGACAGAACCTGAGTGCCCTCTAACACGACCCCAAGACTCTGGGTCAGTGCAGAAAGGCATGTCTGATTCTGACTGATTATCTCAGCCAACCCAAGTGATGCAAGGCAAAAACTAATTTGGCCAGACCACCCTAAAACCTGATCCTGATTCATCCTGATTCATACTCAAACTCATCTACCGCTGTCTGATGTGCAGCTAAGGGTGCCAAATAACTCTGATCCAGCGAAAGAGGTAAAGTTGGTGCCTATAAACCCACTTCTAGTAACAGGTCACAGACATGAGCAAATCCAAGGCCAGCATCTGGAGTAGATATACATTTGTTAAATGGTTTATCCCCTCTGGCAGTGAAATCACATAGCACAGGAATCTGGTTTCACACATACCTTCCAATAGTTCTTACATTACCAGCAGTTTTGGTGAATTTTCAAGCAGTCCCTCAAAGCGCAAAGACATGAAATAAACTGATAAGTCCCAGGGAAATTTCATGGGAGACATATCCAGGTGTCACAAAATTTTCACTATTAATACATATCCCCCACTCTGCTGTTTCACTGACCAGTGCCATGCACTGAACTCACCTGTGATATTTCTGTGGTGGGGCTGGGTGGAGGAACATAGTGGCAAGGACAGAAGAATGAACAGACATGGACACACACCACCCTCCCACCTTCCTGACTTGTCCTCACCTGCAAGCATTTCTGAAACTTTCCAGGGTATTGAGCAAGAACTGACCCTGTCTCTGAGGAACTCTACCAAGACTTCTGTTAGCTGGGTGACTCTGAGACACTGAGAATAGGAGATCACCCTGTTAAAGGAGAGAAGTATTTAAAATCTTATATCCACTTTCAGAAAAAAAAAGCTTTCTCCTCTGACACCAGCAGCAGGAGGAACAACAGATTTCACTTCATTCCTTCACACAACAATTTTTTACTACTGTGCTTTCCCCAGAGAGATCAGAGTTAAACAGCTTGTGTGCTCTTCCTAGGGAGGACAGAGTTATAGACCTATTAATTCTGCACTGCCCTGTCTTTAGAGTCTGTATTAGCATGATTTGATCTAAATCATGGCTTAAAATCTGAGTTTTAAGCATTTCAGCTAATGGAGCTTTAAATCCTTCTGATAAAATTTTGTACTTTTTAAAACTTTCTTTCTTCCAAATACTCTTTAGACAACACAGAATAGTTTTTCTCTTTGCTTAGCAATGAAATCCTAGAAGTTCTTCTACTTTGGCTCAGAGTTTTAAGCAGCTATCCATGTACTAATTCTTGTTCCCACACAGCATCCCACTGAGTTAAGCCTGAAGCCAACTGAAGCATCAGAGTTAATAATTTGCCCAAATTGGGAACAACTTGGAACTCAAAATCTGCCTTTAAGCCTTAACCTGTTGTGGTGGTCTTCTCCATAACACCAGAGGAGGGCACAGCTACATACTGGTGCCTGGCAGTTCAGAACTCCATCTCCATTTCATGCTGAGATACCTTGGCAGAAATATCATCATTTCTCCTTTTCTCCCTTTAAACACAGCCTGCATATCCTCACTGTCTAATTTCCTTCCTGTGAAGCTCCTAATTCTGAAAGGGACACCTAGGTCTGTGTGTGTGCAAACTGACTGGCCAACATCTGCCTATGGGATAGAAAGCACTTTTGCCGTCTTCAGGCAGAGAAGGCCCAATATCTGGTACCACAGAACTTGGGTCTAAAATTAGTTCATGAATTTGTAGTTCTGCTACTCCTTTGAGCATTGAGGTGTTCTTCTCACTACTGGCATGAGATCTAAACATACAGAGCTCTAAGCCTACAGCAAGAAGGCTTGGCCCTTGTCTTCTCATCAGCCATCTGCACGTGGGGCTCTTCTCAGAAGTGCAGAGGTCCCAGCAGCACATCACACTAACTACAGATGCCAGGAACAGGAAAGGATTTATAGTTCAAATAGTGGCTAACAACTCCCTTGCTGAGGGATCATAATGCATATATGATGACACTCTTGATCTGAATGTAGAACAAGAAATGTTCATTGCTAAAAAAATAGATTAACCAATGCAGCCTAAAAGGTGGGGGTGGGAAGAAGGGGAAGTTCAAATGACTTTGGAGTACTGGACACATAAAGAGAGTAGCAAGAGTAGCATGCTCAAGTAGTGCCCCACAGAATTTGACTGATTAAGAAAGATATCATTCACCAGCATCCATCTTCATCTGCTTCGAAGTCTGGTACCATCTTGAGGCAAGAGGACCAAAAGAAATAGCAGAGAAGCAAACAGCCACGGGGATGTAAGCAAGGGGATGGAACATATATAAAACATCCACAAAGGAAGATCATCCCTGTCCTGCTCAGTCCTACCGACAAGCAACAGCTTTTGACTTACTGCATGCCTCTTACTACTCTGTGGTGGAGAAAGGTCAGCACATCGCTTCAGCACTGCCTCCAGAAGCTTCTGCAGTTCTTCATATGGGACTGGAGGGGAGCTCAGATGGTCTTTCCTTAACAAGTGAAGACAAAAGACAAGATGCACAGTCCCTGCAGGGGACATTCCACTAGGAAGGCAACACCATCAGAAATAACTGCTCTTCTGATGGAAATATGCCACTGCCACTTCTCTCAAGCAGAGCATAGTAATGTCACAATATCTGAATAGTGCCTTCACCCACACATAAGCCCAAACACACCCTCAGTGCTGTGTCTGCTCCCAATACAGTCAGGAAACCCACGACTATCCAGAGTCTTATGTTTATTATTCTTATTGATGTGGATGGGGCACAGAGTGACAAAGCCACAGCAACTGCTGTACAAGCCTGCCTGGAACACTAGGTCCTTGCTGCAATGACTTGTTGCCTGCCACAGCTTCATTGCTCCGGCAGCTTTCCTGAGGTGGGTGGGAAGCTGGCTCAGCTGTACCCACGCCTGCCTCAGCCACAAGTCCCACTGCAGAGCACATTCACCCACACAGCCATAGGGGAACTGCAAAGCCCAAGATGGTATCAACAGATCTATCTGAAGAAAAGTCTGCAAATACATTCCTACCTACCTCAGGAAAGCGGCCACAGCTTTCACAGCCTCCACCGCCACCTCCAGCACAGGGCAGTTCACTGTCTCCATCAAAACATCAATGGCTTCTATACATACACCTCGGTTTGTGAATAATTTAATTTCCACTGGTTGCCTATGCAGATGAAACAAAGTAAGCAAGGAGAATGTTGTCAGAGTGAGGTAACTGTAGTGCCTTTCCCTCATTTCAGAAAACAGACAGCTGAGCCATGAGATTGCAACCATGCTTTTCAGTATTGAGAGCCAGCTGCTCTCAAGGAGGTACTCTTACAGCTGAGCAGGTAGAGGGTTTGCTATAAAGAGGAAATTTCAGCCAGTCTAAAGCATTACCATGATAAAACATCCACAGCCTGGATAACTGTGTGACTATTCCAAAACACTGACACTAAAAGCACAAGAAAAACAAGTTTTGCAAAATAAAGTGATCTCTGTGTGTAGGACTTTATGTTCAGGCCATCTGCTCTGGCATTTGTGAGTTCATCTAGCAACTTATATTTTTAAGTATACAAGCAAACATCACCATCCTAGAATAAGGATAATGCCATGAGAACAGCTTCTCTCACCACACTTCTAATGCCAGATGCTGCCAGGACAGGAATATTCACAAACTTGAAATGTAATCAGGAAAATAAACACAATCCATCCGTTTTGACAATTCTTCTCGACAGTGAGCATTTTGGTCATCTGTGGCCCAACACCTTTGAGCATTCAGCATGAGAGCACAGAGGTACAACAGGCCATTATTGGATAAAGCTGTGTAAATGGCAGACTGTGCTCATTTGGCTCCTGGCAAGTCAGGTACAATTGGGAGGGCAGGGAGAAGACGGGCAGACAAGAGGCATGCCAGAGGGTCCCTCCAAAGTGAAGCAAGAAAAGCAGCACAGCATTACAGGAGTCAGATTTGGGAGCCAAAACTATTCCCTGTTATTCAATTTTCACAGTCGTGCCTGACTTAAGAAAGCCAGGAGCACATGCTCTCATGCACAAATGGGAAAGTGAACTTCAGTAGAAATTACACTAGTAGCCCAGTTACATGGCAAAAAGGGAACAGAGGAAGAACCACTCTTTTTAGTCATTCAGTGGGATGGAACCCAGCTTCACAGCCACCTCACATTCTGCTGTGAGAAAAAGCTGTGAGGTAGGCATGGCAAGGAAAAGGACTTGGGGAACTCAGGCATCAGGAGCCAAGCCACAAATGATGCACTGAACTTCCAAGTTGATTCTACTCACACTGGGTAATTCTACTAATCCTCTGTATTTATCTTCTTTAATCACTGACCTTCTGAAGTAAAACACATTACGAAGAAAAAAGTCTTCACTGACTCATGTAGGGAAGAAGGAATGGAGGAGTACTGCTGACTCACTAAGATGCATAAACCCACTTTCAATATGGTGCACTGTGATATCTTCGGGGCCTGGGGAGAAAGTGTGAAGGGCAGTACTCTTGCAGCTTCCTGCAACCTCTCATCTTTGGGCCCTAAACTGCACCTGCCACTTTGATTATGCTGGAAGAGACAAGAGTCACTCCAGGGAGAGCTGCCCAACATTCCTGACTTACTGCCAAGGGGAGCAGTACCTCCTGCGTGGACCTCACCAGAATGTGTGGCCCACTTACACAAGAGAATCCAGCGGCAAGCTATAACCAAGATGAGAGGTTCCAGCATAAGATCCCTTTCCCCACTATGGGTAATTTTAAATAAAATGTGATTTCTAAGGCAAAGCTCAGAGAAACAGAATGGGTGTGTGAGAAAATTAGAGCAACTGCACAAAGTGTTCTCTTTGTTTTACAAGCATAAATGCTGTAATTAGTGTTCCCCACATCCTGGTTTTTCTTTTTGACAGATCCCACACTGGCATCACCACACTGTTCTAGCACTGTTGCTTTTTCTTCTCCTTTTTACCCTGCCACTTGCTACAAAATTGACTATGACATTTCCAAAATTCTGCTCAAGGGCTCTCTTGGGGGATCTAAGTGGCAAAAACGAGACTCTGTCAGTAGCATGACAGGATAGGAACGAGATCATAGAGGCAAGAACAGGAAGCACAGAAGAAAAACAAGCCAGTGTATATTATTTCTTAGCAGAAAACAAGAGGAAAAAAGTGACAGAAGACATTAATATTTCAGCCTAGAATTTGTTTTTGCAGTTTGAATTTAGCTCAGATGATGATAGAAGACCAGAGGCCATAGAATTTGCATGCTTTGTTTTGTCATACAGGCACACTTAGCGGGAGCTGGCCTGTTCACATATGCCTGGACCTTCCTGGCCTTCTCTCCTGCTCTGTCTACAGCTGAAAAAAGATTTCACCTCCCTGACTGGCAAGGAAGCAGGAAGAGGAAGATTTAGTGGTGGACATAAGCACAAACAAGACAAACTGGGATGTTTGGAAACAACCATCAGGCCCTTCTTTGCAAGAATAAAGGAGATGAGACTGTTCAGCACAAAACTCTTCTGTGTAGATATCTGGTCTTGGAAGAAAATCTTAAAAAGCAAAAGCCCCACAGTCTCCATTTTGTGGTACCAAACTCTGCCTGTGCAAGCCTGACAGGGTACTCCCTTACCGTTTCAGTATTTCAGTGAAGAGCAGAAGCCCTTGTTTGTGCAACTCCACATTGTTCAGCAGCAGGACACCTTGGAGACTCCTCACCAGAGATTCAATGCCTGTACACATTCAAGACAAGTCACAGAGATGCTTTTAATGTTCCAGATTCCAGAAAGGAAGCAAAATTAATTTTTAAAAGGAAGAAAGATTTGAACAATTCTTCTTCTGAGCTACTGACAGAAACAACTGTCCAAAACTGTTGAGTGTTCACTCAGCTCCCTCATAATATGCCGCAACCTTCACTGATGGAGGTAAGTCCCAAAGAACAGAAGGAATTTAACCATTCTTCCTAAATCTACTTTTGGCATATCCACAGAAATATTTAATAGTAACTCAGAGAGTGTCAAGCATGATAACTGGTTATTACAATGAATTAATGCTCATCAGAAACTCATTAGGACAATGACACTATAAATTCAAGCTATGTTGGACATCACAAACATGTCTGATAGGTATTTATTTTCAGTCCTTTATCCATCCTGACTGGAAATTGTAATTGTGTGTAAAGCACTGGAATTCAGCTAGAGGCACAAGAATTACTGCAGTCACTCTGCCAGAAAGGCTGATGACTCACCATAGACAGTGTGACACTTGGAGAAGAAAAGACGCTCTTCAGTCAGGAGGAGCAGGCAGCAGTACACTGACCAGATGAGGATTTCACTTTTGCACAAGAGACACTCAAAGAGGAACTCTGCAAACACACACACAAACAAAGTCACCCTGGTAAGAGGCAAGCTGCTCACAGCATGGCACAGCTGCTCCTAGAACAGCACAGAGGAAGGAGGAGGAAACAAGGAAACATAGCAACAGCCACAGGGAGAACGGCTGTACTATGAAATGGCAGGAATGGAGAACACAGCAGATGCTCAGGGGTATGCTAGTCTTCAAAAAGAGGTGACTGGAGAGCAGAGACCCATGAGCAGGCATCTTCCCAGTAGGAAGGAGCTGAACTGTGGATCTAGCCTTTGGCACAAATGAAAAGCCACAAAGCAACCTTTACCACAGATGCAGTGACCTTTTTTTTCCTCATGACTTTTACATCTCCCAAAGAATTTGTATCATGAAAGTATTTCTGTCTTTTGGGATTACAGAGAAATAATAAACCGTCTCCCGTAGCTGCATTCTAAAGCTAAATCCTAGACCAAAATCTGAGCAAACTTACAATATTTGGAATGAGATGGAACCCAGTTTGCTTAGGCTTGTATCTAAGGTCCTGCAAGAAGGACCTTGACCTCAGGGACTTGGACAAATTCTCTCTGTGGAAACTCCATTCTGCTTGATGACACCTGCTTCTAAACTTTCAGTTGAAAACATACTCTCCCCTTCTACTCCTAAAATCACCTGGTATAAAATGGCCACCACATTATGCCCACCAGTGGATTTCATGGAGCCAGCCTGATTCCTAAACCAAACAGCCAGGGGCAGCTTTGATATTGGGGAATGAACAATAAGATGCTTCTGCATTTGTTCACCTGGGACATCTGCATGGATAAAAGCAGGAGCATATCTGCTAGGAGAGTGAACCAGCACCGCAGCCATACAGTGAGAACTCGCTGCCTGTAACATCTCATCTCTGGTCAACAAGAGCTGTTGGGAAGCAAAAGTCAAAAGGAGAAAGGAAGTCAGCTATGCAGCAGTGAGTAGGAAACAGTTTGTTCTACTTTTTAAAATTTAAAACGTAAATTAAGGTCTCTCTTTTGGTATTTATTTCACAGATTAAACCTGATAAGGTAAGATAAAACACTGAACCAAAGAGACTCAAACAAGCACATGAGAACGATAACAGAGCAGATCATGAGTAAGAATAGTTCTGCCCCCAGGCTTAGTCATGCTGGTGCTGCATGTGCTGTGTCAGACTGCAAGTGTAAGTGAGTAAAATCAGCTAAGGCCAGGAGTAAAATTTTCCCCATTCCAGGATGCAGGAATGAACAAGAAGGTGATCAATAGAGGTATCCCCATTTCTCAGTGCAGCCTCTATTGCTGGTGTTGGTAACAGAACACTCTGCTTTTTAATATATACAGTGCCTTAAATAAAGGTTCATTACAGGCCAGCGAATTATTTATCTGTACCTACAATTCTCTACTACTTCAGCAATCACCTTTTTGAGAACAAGTGGCAGTGGATTTTCCCCTTCTAAAAAGTCAGGGTTCTCAGTCTCCTCCTCTGTCTTTGAATTATTCATAAGAATAGACACAAAATGGTCAGATTTCAGCAGCTCCTTTAGCAAACCTGCAAAAGGGAGAGCAAGAACAAGCACCATACTGAGCAGCACAGTGAGGATTATATTAACACATGAGTATTTACAGACTAAGAATTGTTGCCAACTTCCTCCCCTCTCCTGGAGGGCCTCACCTCCAGTTTAGGAAGCTGCTTCTCACTGTGTCCCCAGATACTGCCACGCCCCCCATGTCTTGCAACCCCTTGTTGCTGATACTTTTTGCTGGTCTGATGTGCTCTCTGTTCCTTCTCAGAGTCACACACGTACAGGGGTGCATCTCAGGAGCTCCCTAATTGCATTATCTTCTGCTAGTAACCACACCTTTAACTGTTTCTTGAGAGCTCCTGACCTGCATTCTTCTCCAAGCAGTCAGTTACCCCCAATGACAAAGACATTTTCCCTAGAACACTTCATAGAGAACAGGAATTTATCTTCTTCTATTTTCACAGGCTCTTACAGAAACAGCTTGTTCAGCTAAAGGATACCCACACTCCAAAAAACTCCCTCAGTATAACAGCACAGATCACTGCTATAGGTAATGATGAAAATCATCAGTACACATCAGTACAAACTCACAGGGGTATCGTCTGAGCTACAAAATTCTACTTTCAAAGGATTCATAATCTATTTCTAGCAGTTCAGTAGATAAGCTGAGGAGCAATCCAGTTCCCGCTTGCCACCTTCTAGAAAAATTAATTCCCCGGATGGTTTACAAACAAGCAATGTCAGAAAGGCTGAAATTGTGCTCCCCAGCAACAGCTGAAACATGCAGTTGGAAGGATAACTGCAAGAAAGTGCCACTTCTACATTAGCTCTTAATCTAATTAGCATGATGTCCCACATCTAAAGACTGTATTTTTTAGACTCCATCCCACTGCTCTACAAAACCCACCCGCCTGTGCACAGTATTTGCATTCAGACATTTTGAGGGATGATCAGGCCATAACACAAGCTCTGAAGAGACTGAAGATTAGTCAGTGCTGGGCAAATGTGAGGCATCAGGGAACACGAGGGCCTCGGGGTGCTCAGCAGCAGGTCTGGGCCACTTCAATGGAGTAACAGAAAGGACTGATGGCTTTGGACAAGCAGCAAAAAGATCCTCTATGGAACAACCCACATTAGAGTATCTAAATCAGACAAGGATTTCTTCCTCATTCTAAGCCTTCACTTGCACCTTGCAGGTTCTCTCAGCGATGCCTTACCCAAACAATTAACCTGCAGCTCCTTTGTCTGTGCACACCCCAGGGTATTCAAGAAGACACCACACAGCCTTTCTTCAAAGTGTCCTGAGAGCCGTTCTGTGCCAACGGGAGAGGAATACAGCTTGCCATACAAGTAGCAGACAGCAGCCTTTATACCTTCATTTGGGTACGTCAAGCCCATCAGCAGATGATCCACTAAATTATCTAGTATGAGGAACAGGAACAACAAACATTCACTGACATTTTAAAAGCACCAATCTATTTCCCTTGAAAACTTGCAAAAGCCTACTGGCCAGACTGGTGTATGCAGGTTAATGAATGCCACAATCAGGTGATGTGCTCAGCACCATCTGTCCCTCTGAGCAGAGGTACAGTAATAAACAGCTAGCGGAGCTCACTGTTCACCATATGAAGACTCATCATCCCAGCTCCCTCCACAAACAGTTCAGCTTGCTCACCAGACCCCTAAGCACTGGATCAAGATAAAAAAACCTAAATGTATGTTGCCTGTGAGGCAGACCCACAACCCCCGTTCACAGAGGCTGCTTTTGCCTGGCTAAAAGCACAATAACAAACTGTTATGAAGGTTCTGACCTGTATCCCAGGAGGCCTGAATGCCACTCTGATTTCTGGACAGCCTTCTTGTGTGACCTTCATGAACTCATCTGGGGGACAGGGGAGTGCGTGCATGAATGTGTACTAGGGCTGTGAATACCACCCTTCAGTGGGACATGACATACTACTCACTGTGCTTTACCACCAGTATATCAGCAAAGCCTGGGATGGCATCTGCCAGCTTGCCCAAGAGAGAAAATGTGGGCAGGCTGCTTCTCATGGTAGTTGCTTTGCACAGCTGTAGAGGAGACAGAGAAGGAAAACATTTCACTGATGAGGACACAGTCCAAAAGCAGAAATGCACCCAAACCAGCAAGTTCTCAGTGATGCATAATTTTCCAGAAGAGGATTTTTTCCCAAAGACGGGCCCTCTTCACTACTTGGGATAAACCACAGGAAAACCCCGAATACCACACTAAGTCTCCAAAATGTCTTTAAATGAATTCAAGGAATTGGTTGCTTGTTGATCCTTTTCCTCTTTCTCCCCTCCACCTCTTACATGAGCAAATTGATTTCTCACCACGTTTGCTATTTTCCTTTTTTTTTTGTACCCCATGGCACCATCCTAACTTTAGGATCAAAGAGAGTGAGAGCCTATAGCACAGGCTGGGAAAGCTCCTCATATAACTGAACAGTAAAGTAGGAAAAGAAGTATCTGAGGAAACAACACAGCTTCATAAGAGCATATCATGAAGCCCTATGGCTGCGAGGCATCATGAGAACAATATAAAAACTCCACAGTAGACACTAACACTGCCAACATCACAGCTGGGGAACTTGCATTAGGACATCCAAGGTCAGCTTGGATGGGGCTTTGAGCAACCTGGTCTAGTGGAAGGTGTCCCTGCTGATGCCAGGAGGGTTGGAACTAGATGATTTTAAAGGTCCCTTCCAACCCAAGCTATTCTATGATTCTGTGTCCCCACTGCTACATCCCTGTCTTGTAGTGCCACTCATTCCTCAACCTCTGAAAGACTGGAAAGAAGGGGAAGAGAACTCATATTCACTGACCTCCTTCTGACTTTCATCGAAAATGCAGTGTAAGTACTGTTCTGACTTCAGCTCCACAACAAGCCTCACCAGAACTAGGCAGAAAAAACAGGATCAGTAATACACACACAAGAGCACTCACAATCCATCTTCCATGGGGCTTTGGCAGACCAGTGAGCAAAGAGCTTAGAAATTAAATGAGCACAGACGTGCTGAGAGAGCAGGGTTACAGCAGCATTCCCAGCACTATTACTTCTGATAGCCCAGCTCAAGCTCTCTGAGGCATCATTCCAGCAGTCCTGCTTCAGCTGCACTACAAACCCTGCATGGAAATGAGCTGCAAGGGACAAACTGAGCCTCAGGACAGCAAGTAAACATAAGGAACCAGGAAAGGAAGGGGGGGAAAACCCTAGCCTAAAAGCATTTAAAAATATGGCAATTGAATAGACCAGACTTCCTACTGTATGAAAACTGGCCTTTAAAAATGCATCCTTCCAGAGAAGATATCAGAACTGACACTGCTGAGGATCCTTGGATTCACACTCAGAGCTCCTCCTTCGGCTGCCTACTGTCCCTAAGATAAGTGAAGTCTATCAGCCATTCCTCCCCACTGCAGATGTCCCATACACCTTACCAGAAAGCAAGGCTCCAGTCACCACAGTGGTGCTGTTCACCTCCTCAGCCCCAAGCAGGTGCTGTTATTATTGGTTCACTGAAACTGCAGGAACTCTGCCAGCTCTGTACTAATAAGAGGAATCATCAAGAAATTATGTTTTCCAGGCAGTGGCAACACATCACCTGGGGTTTCCCTAACAAAATCACAAGGGAGTTGCCTGATGCTGGCAGGCTGCCTGTGTCTCCACACATACACCAGCAGGCAAGTTGCAGCAGGTAAAGTTCCTCTTCCAGTACTTTTAGAACTGGCACCTGAATGTTCAGCCAATAAAATTTTGGCAATAGCCCCTTTACTGAGACACTGCACACATTTCTACACAGGATTTGGTAAGGCTGTCTTGAATGTAGCTTGCTGTCATGGCATGACTCATTTGGAAAGCCTACATTTTTGATTCGTATCCTAGGAAAGCATTCTAAAAAGAAATATCAGAGACTTTTGGGTTCACCATTTGTTGGTATATCCAAGGCAACACTAGACCTGCTTCAGCTACAGAGCTACACATCTCATCAGAAGCATGTCTGAGACAGGTGATGTATAGATGATTTAATAGCCCTTTCTTGCCCCAAACTTTCAGAAACTTAAAATACTTTCAAGACTTAGGCAACACTAATTTAAAATTGCTCTGTTAGAGAGCATCCATCTCTCAACAGACTGGTAACATGACAGAAAGACTCCTCCACTTTTCAACCCCATTTCAAGCAAGTGTCTGGAAACTAAAATCCCTCTGGAAGAAGATTGTAATAGGTCTTTCATGGCTGGTCATGAAATGCGTCATTGCACTGCTGATATCTCTAGACTCAGCAGAGGGGCCCAGGGTTAACTGGACTGCAGAGATTCCTTTGTCAGCCTTGCAGACATTTCCTTCAGTTTTCAAATAAGGGACTGCTCACAAAGAGGAATCTACACCTGTATAGAAAGCAGTAGACCCCACAGGCTTCCATTTGCTTTGACAATTTGGTCAGGTCCAAAGATGCCAAAGTTGAGGCACTGTTACCCGTCTGATACTAAATTCATGACACACAGAGAACCTGTGAGAGAAATGTTAAATATTTTTAAATGCACACACTCCCCTGCCCCCCAGTATTGGAGCAGACCACCCATTTTTGTTGCATGAATATAGATGGTCTTCCCCACTGAAGCTGTGTCGAAGCTGAGCATCTCACTATAGGTATCAGACAAGACAGATTCTCCCCTTCATAAACTGCCAGTAACTCAGATGTGGCATTTGTCTCTCACCTTCAACTAAGAGGTTCAGGGCACTGCTGTCTTCCACAGAATGCAACATCCCTACAAGATAAACCACAACAGGTCATGGAACTCATTTCTGCTTCTGATTACCAATGCTGTAATTCCTTCTTGTTAAAAAGAGCTGATTTTTTTTTTTCAGAACTGTTTTGTTTTCCCTGCTTCATATAACACCAGCCTGACTTTGTCAGACAAGGGTGGATATTCTCCAGGAGTATCACAAAAGATGCCTCCATAAGCAGGACACAGGGACATGAGACACTCTGTTGTCTTGCAAATTTTTAATGTGCTTTATAGTTGAAGTCAATGGCTCCACCTATGTCAGGGAATATGTAACTACAGCTGCCACCATGGCATCTCACTGTGTGTATCCAGCATTACACATCTGAAACAACACCTGGAATGACAGAAGTTAAAGTCCAGCTGTGAGTTTTGCCCTTTGTGTTCTCCTTTCTTATCAGTTACTATGAACAGTCTTCTCCCTCCACAGTACTGAAAACCCTGAAACCAAATCTGAACACCAGGTTTAAATCAACCAGAAACTAGTCCAACATTAAATTGAACCTGAGGGCATCACTTCACAAGTTAATTTTACAATGAGAATATAAGATTGGATACATCAAAATAAAGCACTGTCTCACTCTACTACACCCCAGCAGACAAAAAACTCTACCTCCCAGCCCCTTCCAACCTATAGCATCAGGCATATGGTTCGGATCCCCACTTCTGCCACACTAAATCACTTGTTTCAATACATCCAATCAAACTACCTCCCCTCTGAAGGCTCCATGATGTCTCAGAATTTTGACCAACTAAAGCAATGTTATGACAGGGGAAGAAATTACTTATTTCATGCCTTATTTGCCCAATCCTTAGTAACTCTTTATAAAATATTTGTATACGGCATTATTGAACATTACAATATTAGCTGCATGAAATTCAGGCTTATCTGAAATACACCACCTCATACGTAACAGTCCACACTCCACCTCTCTTAAGCCTCTTTCTTCTGCCTGTGCTTATTCCAATATTCTTTCTCCAAATGTATTTTCCTGAATTCACTGTTAATACTTCCTCCACAGCACTGCTCAAACTTTAGGGGGGTCCCTCTTACATTCTTGTACTGAACGATCCTTGGTTCATCCAAGCTCTACTGAAAATGAACATGCCAGTGTTTGTAGCCCCACGCTTAGACTGGGATTCCAACTGCTCTAAGAGTTACACCAAGTACAGCAAAACCCAAAGCTGTCCTCAAACTACCCAATCATAAAGAAAATTCTCTTCTCAGAGAATTATTAAATCAGACGAGCATTGAAATGCAAGCACAGCATCCCTGTCTTCTGGGGTATTTTGTGTTAGGGCCATAAAGTGTAGGCTTGAAAAGGCCACAATCACTACTTTTTTCACTACTCTGAAGGATTATGTGTGCACACACTATTAAAAAAAATTGTGCCATTAAAATAATAAAAACTGCATAAAGTTCTGTTTCTAACAAAGCTGCTTCCAAAACGTGCCCAACACAATTTATGGGCAATCAACTGTTTGAACAATTCAGTGTGTCAAGGCAGGGATAGGGTCATGTAGGTTACTTTTCCCCAAACAAGAATTATCTGTGATGTGCAAATGAGCTGGTGGGATTGAAGGAATCTGGTATATCTGCATTTTGAAGGCATTCTTATTTCTACCCTCCACCTTTCCCTTCCTGCCTTACTGTTCCCTCATTTAGACCATTATTTCTTCTCCATGAAGATTTTACATGATTCAAAGACATTTCCCTGCAATGCAAACAGAAAACAATAAGGGAAGTTCAAGATTATAGAGACTTACTGGAAAGACACTTTCTGACATCCTGCCGAACACTAATTTGCTGAGGTTGACTCACCAGAAAGCAGTAGGTTTTAGTTGTACAGCAACAAAGATTTCTACAAGTGTAAAGTGATGGTGTAAAAAAAATCCTACTACCTAGATTTGTGGTTTGCACTTTCAATATTAAATCCTGCAACACCTTTTTAAGCTCACACTTTGATTTCCATATGCATCTTCATGTAACTCCAGAGGCATGAGAGCAGAATGGAGAGCATTCAGGGAAGAATAAAATGCCAGGCACTCCCTGTTCTCCAGAAGGACTTTAAAGATACTTTGAAAAATCGCAAGAGCTTTATGAACATGCCAATCCTGCACCTTGGGGAACGAGAAAATTAATTAACCTATTCTAAATCAGTGACAGGCAGTTTTCTGCAGGGAGTAATTACACAACAGAATGGCGGAAGTATGGAGGAAGGCACTTCAGTATTCTTTTGCTCCCTTTTTTGGCTTCAAATATGGGGAAGCTTCACATGTATTCAACAGAAGGTAACTCCCTGCTGCTGCAGCAGGCCTCAGGAGAGCTCTTACCAAAGAGAGTTCCTATCAAATGCATGCACACCCTCTCGTCTAGTGCCAGCAGCTGGACGACTGGCAGCGCCTGCCAGGCCAGGGCATCCTGGAGACGGGACAGGACGTGCTTCTTGCGCACCAGCTACGGATCAAACACAGCAGCCCGTTAGGCCTTGGGCCCGAGCCCCGCGCTGCTCCCACCACCCTGAGGGGAAAAGGGCCACCAGGCCCGGGTGCCGAGGCGACAGCACTGGCCAAGGGCCGCACCGGCCGGGCCCGGCCCCAAACTGAGCGCCGGAGAGCGGCAGCCCAGCCGGCGGGGCGGGGCCCGCTGAGGGG
>WBNO01011354.1:165822-185000 GCA_013400575.1 Peucedramus taeniatus
GGCCGCCCTCCGGCCGCGCGGCGGGCAGCACGTGGAGGCCGTGCGGGCGGGCAGAGGTGCGGCCGGTCGCGGGGCAGGAGGCCCGGGGAGCTGGCGGTCCGGGGACAGCCGGTAACGGGGACTCGATGTCTGGGGTCACCCCCGCGCCGTGCTGGGAGCCAGAGAGGCCGCGGTTCTGCCAGCGCCAGTCGCTAACACCGCTTGTGACCCTCGCTGCCCATGTTAACGTTTAGGAGCTACTTGTGGTTTGCAGAAATAACCCTGATACGTGCTCTTCTGGTGATTTCTTCTAAGTTTTTATTAGTCTGTTAATTTGCACTGGTAAGGTGTACTGATGTGTTTCATTTTGTGTTGTCTTTGTGGTATAAAACGCCTCAAGACTGCGCCATAAGTGCACTACTGCTGGATTGTAGGGTGTAGATTGTGAGTAGATACACATTTGATGTAAAGCATATCTTTCTTACTTTTCACCTTTACTTTGATACAAGAAGAATCCTTACTCTTCTAGGAGTAAAATACAATGATGTTTCTTCTATACGGGCAGAGCAGATTAGTCACTTCAGAAATCAGTATATGTGGTGGACATGATGCCTGTGCAGTGTTGATCGGACCAAAGCCTCCTTTGCTCCTATTGTAATATTCTTTACTTTTTCCTTTAGAGTGAGGCAGAAGTGAATCCCAAAGCTTACCCGCTGGCTGATGCACAGCTCACCAAAACGCTGCTGGATCTTGTGCAGCAATCCTGCAACTATAAGCAGCTACGCAAGGGAGCCAATGAAGGTGAGACTTGAATGTTAAAAAGTGTGCTACAAGTCATAATAGGGATTTTGTGAGATGCCATGGGTAGAGACTGTCTTTTCTCTGTATCTGTGAATCACTCATTTTATATAGATCTGGCTATTGCAGCTGTGTGTCTCCTTTCTCTTCCTTCAAGCCTGCTTTAACAATATTCAGGGACAGAACTAAACTGTAATCTTTTTGACATTTATATGTAGTTCTGGTAGATTCCCAAACTGTGTTCCTGGTGCATGGTTTGTAATCCTGCGTGCTTCAGTGCTGTGGCACTGGGGTTACCAGATGCCTAACCAGTTAAGAACCATAAAATATTTGGGTTTGAAGGTACCTTTAGTGCAACCTGCTCACAGAGTGGCTCCCTTCACAGTTGTCTGGGGCTTCACCTAGTCAAACTTGTAAAAAACTCACAATTCCTAAGGATAGAAACTCAGCAATCTCTTAGAACCCATGTCCCATGCACTAGATCTTCTTCCAACTGATGCCACTTTCAGCATCTCCTGAAGTTGCTTTACATTAGATGTGCTTTCCAGAAAGACCTAGACTGACTCCAGTTTCTTTTACAGCCACCAAAACACTGAACAGAGGAATAGCAGAGTTCATTGTGATGGCAGCAGATGCAGAGCCCTTGGAAATCATCCTGCACCTCCCTCTTCTCTGCGAGGACAAGAACGTCCCCTACGTGTTCGTGCGCTCCAAGCAAGCCCTGGGCCGGGCATGCGGCGTTTCCCGGCCCGTCATTGCCTGCTCCATCACCATCAAGGAGGGATCACAGCTAAAGCCTCAGATCCAGTCTGTACAGCAAGCTATAGAAAGACTGTTGGTCTAAGTGCCCATGAGTGTGTGTGTGTGAAATAGGAAAGTGCAAATTAGGGGAAATTAATGTTTAGCTTCAGTTGAGATGATAGTTTTGATATCAGTGTTCCATTTCAAATTGCCACGTTTTTGTTTAATAATGGCTTAATTCTTAGTGTTTCCGCCTCCTATCCCCCCACTTTTCTATTACTCCACTCCAACACATTTATTCTCATTGTATTACTTCTTGAAAAGTGACTGTACAACTGTATTTCCTGTTTTATGTTTAAAAGGACAGAAAAAAAAGTCCCCGTCCCCCCCTTGTCTTCCTGTCTGCCTGCTCAGGGCTTTTTTAACCACCCGTCAGCTTTCTCTGTGGTGCAGGATTTCTGCTAAGCTTGAGCCTCCAGCAGGTGTGAGTAACTCTGCCTTTCTGAACGGTTTAGGCTGAGGAAAAGGTTCCCTGTGTTCAGGCTGCTGGAGTCAGTAAGTTAGGGAGCAGCACAGGCAGGTATAAGGCAGGCAGCAGCTACTGTGTAGCAGCAGACTGAGCCAAGATCAGCATGCATAGCACAGCCCTTGTTCTTGAGAGCAGACAAGAAACTTCTGTAAGAGATGCACGGCGAGCAGAAATCTTATGGCAGTACACAAGGGGAACTCTCTTAACTTGATTATTTTTAAATACTGACTTTTTAAGAAAAAATAAAAATGCTGCAAAGCTAAAGAGAACTGTCATTCCCTTGGTGAAGTATTTGCAACTAACTGGAATGTTTCTGTTTGTAAAGCTAAACTGCTCCCAGGTTGCCTAAAGGCTAGTGCAGTGCAGTAATTTGTTCTCCTTCAGTTTCCTTTGTGTGGATTTTTACCACTGAGGTTGGGCTTCCTAGAGAAGTACAAAACACATGGCAGAGAGCAGTCTGTTGTGCCTCCTACATCTGGCACTATAAAAAGTGCCATGCTTTTTAGCTACTGCACTCTAGTCACCTGACAGGAGATGAACCCTTTTAAGTCATGGCCAAAGAAACTGCAAACAAGTAATTTTTCAGATAAATTAGTATGTGTCTCAAGAAGAGAATGCTGTATCATCTCATGTCCTGGAAAAGCAGCATGGAGCACCAACAGCAGTCTGGATTAGTGGTAGTTTTATGGACCTAGTTTTAGTTAAATACATATTGTATAATAAATGCACTTCTGCTCTGATCAGAAAAGTTTAAACCCCTGTGTTGGAATATCAAAGCTGTTTTCTATTGCAGGATGCCAAAGCAAAACAGTGTGGAAACTATTAGGTGCAATAGCAGAACAGAAAACAAATTTTCCTGTAATGTTTCCACAGAGGCACTAACTTCATACCTTTAGTAAGTACATCCCAAGCAGATGAAGTCAGCTCATGAAAGACTGAAGACATTGTTTGTATATTTTTGTAAATGGCTGATACTAGTAATCCTTGCTGAGGTGAACTTGATACAAATACTTCAGAATACTTTTATTTGTATGAGGTTTAGAAGGGCTCCTAACTTGACACCAATACTTCAGAATCATTTTATTTGTATGAGGTTTAGAAGGGCTCTTGTTCCCTTCTACTGATGCTGACTGTTGAGTTAGTTGTGTTTAGAACTACAGCTTTGCCAAGGATTTGCCCTATTGTACCAAGACAGATGATGTAAGAGAAAGCACACAAGGAGCAGAAATAAAGGATACTTGAGCAAGCAAAACTGTCTTTTTCTGCTCTGAAGCACTCCATCACCATCCCTTTTAAACTTCTGTTTAATGTGATAGCCTGCTATTAAAAAGAACAAAAAAAAAAAAAAAAGAAAAAGGCCAGGAGGCAGATCTAATAACCTAGAACAAACATGCCACAATCATCCAAAGCCTGGAACATAGTGTGCCTGAGGGTTAGCAAGCCAAGAGAGATGTTAACAAGGGTATTTGCAGAATTCAATTCACAGAATTACAGACAGGATAGTCTCACTATTCCACGCTTCAAGCCTTGCTAAGACAAGTGTGAACAGTAACTTTGTTTCCCAAGGGCAAAATAAATAGAGTGCTTAGGTAAATCTTTATTAAAAATAATCCAGGCTGATTGGAAGTGTAACAGGTGATGTAGTTTCAGTACTACAGAGCTCAGTGCAGGCGAGCTGCTCTCTGGAGGAACTGTGGAGGCAGAAGTGAGCAGTGTGCTGACATAGCTAGGACAGTCAGTGCCAGAAGGGTGGTCACAGCTGGCTCCACATGTGCCACACTACAGACTGGTCACAGGACAGGTTGTGAGCCACACACAGGAATCTCTGGACACTAAAAACACTATGCAGACCAAAATGGACATCTCAAGTGTCCCGTAGAAATATTTGTGTCCCGTAGAAATATTTGTGTCCTGTAGAAAGTTAAGGGTTTCACTCAACAATTAGTAATTTCCTAAAGCAAAAGCAACAACTGTTGATTGGTTTTAGTCATCTTGCACTGCAAGACAGGTGCGGAATGCCAGGGATGGAAGTCTAAAACCCAAAACACCCAGCTGCAGCCTTCATAAGTATGACTAAAAAAGTAAAAATACTGTATGTAACAAGGGCTCTCTCCTCAACTTGCTATTCTTCTATTTTAAAAGCATATATTTGAGTACAGAAGCCTGCACAATAGTCTGACTCATATTCACTTAGGTGGAAAAGCTCTATGCCATCTCAGTAATTTAATTGGGATAAATGCTTGCAGCCTTCCAGGGAACACAATTTGTTTCCCATTTTTAAGCCAGCTTCTGCTATTACCATTAAAAAATGGAAGACCTGTGTGTGCAGATTTGTTAAGTGCCAGCTTTTTCCCCAAGGGATTAGATACTGCTTCCCAGTAATGATTTTTTTCTTTTAAGATCTGCTGGTAATATTTGTAACAGTGATGGTGGAAAAGATTTGATTACTAGTACTGATACTGGCTGTTTTGGAGAGTAATACATATTTAGCCTCTGTTAGTACACAGACTCAGTCTGCTGCTTGGATTCATGTGATGCCATTAACACAGATCATTGTGTTTCCTTACACTGAAGTGAGTTCTGCTGTCTTTGTGATGCAGAGATAGCACAGTCAGTGTTGCAAAGGAAAGGGTCCAAACTTTTATTAAGAAAGCAGCAAGGCACAACTCTGTCCATGTGCAGTGAGTGACCTGAGTTCACAAGGAATTTAGTTCTGCCTTTAGCTACTGTCAACAGAATCCAACTTTGCAGAGATGTTTCACAACTAAGTAAAAAGTTTCTCCACTGTTAGACAGTGCAACATTTAGTTGCTATCTCTTTCATAGCAAGATTAAATAGACACAGTATCCATGTAAGACAATCAAAATTCTAAGCAGAGGGAAGTAAACCAGAGCCTTCCTCTCCAGCTTAGCGCTCATTAAAGTATTCAGTTAAAGCATCCACGAGCTCCTGCTTCTTGCTTCCATACCTCAACCCCAAAAATCTACATGCATCCTTCAGGACAGGTACAGTGAGTTTGCCGAGAGTGCCCTCCTGCACAAGACTTCGCAGCTCATCTTTTGAGACTTCTACCTTGGGCCTCTTCTCAGTTTGACCATCAGAACCTAGAAAGGTACATTTTAGATCACAAAGATTTTAAAAATTAGAAAGACATCAACGTTTCTTACACATACCATAGTTAATGGCCATTAGCACGTGGTGCTTTAACAGTCACACACTCACAGACCTAGTTTTCATGTTTTCTTTTAAGAAACAGGCATCACTATGGAAGTCATGCAGTATTTCATTGATAGGAGTGATCTTAACTGAAGTATGAAACTGTGTGTTCTGATGAAAACATCACCCTCCAAATGAAACTTTTAAGGGATTCTCATTGAGACAGCAGAATGCAATGATTCCACAGGGAGCTCAGCTAACTGACACTCACTTTATGCAGTCTTTCATAGGCTCCCAAATTACACACGGACTTCAGCATTACTTACACACTTAGCCCTTAAGATACCCATCTTGGACTTGCTGAACAGCCCATACATAAAAGTCTCACCAACACAAACCAAAAGCATGAGTGATTTTACCATTCTGTTGTAAAACAGAAAGTTGCTAAAATCATATATACATATTCTGCAATCATTTACCCACGTTACTTCCTACACTTCACTCTGCAGTTTGTCACTCCAGCAACTCTCCAACTGGATACCACAATATTCTTTACTCTCTAAGAATCAGTACTGGATATAATACTTCATTGTGGAGATCGACAGAGTTGTTGCACAAGCTGCTTTTTTAAACTATGAGATAAACTGAAAACACACAAGCTTCTTAACAGAATACAGTCATTGTATTTTGTGTCTGCACCACCATTACTTACCTTGTTTTCGCTTTACAGCCTTCCCATCAGGATTGTAGTCAGGGGGATAAACCAGCTGCTTAAACTCGTCCACTAGGTTGCCCAGCCTGTGGCTCATTTGTTCAGACTTTGGCACTGGCAAAAGATAAAGATTTGCCCTCTCAGAAACAGTGTGATCACAAGAAAGTCTGCAAGGCCATCCCAGATGAACTATCAGCTCACTTGGTAGGAAAAATACAACACTCATTCTACAAAACCATTAGCATATGGAACCACACAATACTTGTTTCTGTAGGATCATGTTAAACATTCAAGAAGGGACTCACAAAATACAAACCAGCCTACGTATGTCAACTCCACTCTGTATTGGGAAGTAACACCAGTTCATCAAGTGCTCAGCTGTAACTCTAAGGTCTACCACCACCAGAGAGACCCCCGGGACAGAAGAACACGTGCACAAAGGGGAACTAACACATGTTAATGATTTGGGGGAAATGATTACCATGTGCATGTTTCTTCTGAGAAAACCTACATAAACAGCTTTCTCTGTACTAGAGATACACGATTTTGGTGGAGATATCTCTTCATGCATCCAGCACTGTAATAAAGAACACCTGCTTCTTAAAGCTGCATTGGTGCTAGCAAGTCCGACTGTTTTTCAGTAACATCACCAGACACAACTGTGCTTCTGCAATAACTAGTCTACAAGTGTCCTGCAAGCATGCAAAAATGCAAATACTTGTGTTACGATACACATGCAAATGAGAAATTTACAGCTCTTGGTAATATCAAGAGTTTGGACATCTGGAATGCTGCGTTCAGTTCTGGGCTCCCCAGTACAAGAAAGATATGGAGCTCCTGGTGGGTCCAGCAGAGGACAAAAAAGATGATTAGAGGACTGGAACATCTTCATTATGAGGAAAGACTGAAGGAACTGTTCAATCTCCAGAAGAGATGACTGAGAGGGGAACCTCATCTAAGTATCTGAAAGGAGAGTGTTAAGAGTACAGTGCCAGGCTCCTGGTGGTGCCAAGCAACAGGACAAGAGGCAATGGGCAGAAACCAAAGCACAGGAAGAGCCATCTGAACATGAGGAAAAACTTTACTGGGAAGGTGACTGAGCACTGAAACAGGTCACCCACAGAGGTTGTAGAACATCCCTCACTGAAAAAATAATTGAAGAACTACCTGGAACTAACCCTGTGCAATGTGCTGTAGCATAACCCTGCTTGAGCAGGGAGGCTGAACCAGATGACCACTGTGGTCCCTTCCCTCCTGACCCACTCTGTGGTTATACAAGACACTTACATAGAAACTCTCCCAGTCCCTAGGTGGCAGCACTGCCCCCAGCAGAATAATTCTCCTCATTTGGCCCATTTATCACACTGAAATATTAATGAGACTCCTGAAGAGAGGAATTTCAGAGAAAACATTTCTCACCATAGGAAAAAGGTGATTCAATTTTAATTTTGGATCGTAAAGTGAGCATTTTTTCTTTACCTTAAAAGTGACAGCAATAGAAAATATGGTTTCAGTATTTCAGAATGGACTCATCCAGAATCCTACACAGCAAAACTGCACACAACTGAAATATTTCTTGAAATACATTTGGGTTTGTAGTAGCACATATTTGACTTATAACAAAGTCACGAGTCCCCTACCCTGCCTCCCTTCACACCCACCAATAGTTCTCACTTGTAAGATCCTCAGCTTGTTCTGGTTCCATCATATCCAGTGCCAAAGCCTCCAAATTCCTGAAGTGCTGCTGCAAAACTGGGTTCTCAAAGCTGTCAGCCCTGTCAAGAATCCCCAAAAATGTCAATGCACGCTGCCAAGAAGACAGACAAAACACTTAAGATCTACCACCAACTTATGTCAGAATAAAACTTCCCTCCTTCCCACACAACAATCCATTGCATCAGAACTGCTTTTCCTCTTTGCAATTTACCTCCTGAATCACTAACCTGTCATGTATCAACCACATAAGAATGCTGTGTGAGAGTTAGGAAGTTGTATGAAGCAAAAGGAGATAGTGGCATCATACTTTAATAACAGTTATGGTGGCTTCCATATATCTAGGAAAAAACTCTCCCATGAAAGTACTTCATAGCATTTATGCCAGCTATAAAGAAAAAAAGGCCTAACTCTTCTTTCTAAAGTGCTCTAATTTAAATGATCTGAGTCTGATCTGCTGTAGAGTGACAGAACCACAATAAAATGTGATACCTCTGCAACAAATGACAACAGGCCAGAGAACAAGAGCAATTCTACAAAGAACTCCAGAACATGCTACATAAAGCATTGTGGTGCCTGCGTATCCAGAAAGATTAAGAATAAAGTTTGGACAAAGCGACTGCAAAGAGAAGCAATTTCTATCAAAATACATCAAATTCTGATCTCAGGAACACCACAGCTGAACATGTGCAACAGAGCAAGCAATGGCTGTGCTTTCTTCACCATGCCACCCCTGCACCCTATTTATCTCCAGATACCTGTATTTGAACCGCAGCTTCTGAATGATTTCCTTCATTTTGTCTACCTGCTCTCGGCTGGCTGGCACATTTTCTGTGAAATCAACATTACGTTTGTCATCTGCGTAGGGCAGAAAAATCATGTGGAAACCTACACAGAATAGAGGGAGGAACACAACAGTTACACAACAGTCTCAAAATAATTTATAGAAAAAACAAGATTGTTATTATCCAGGTCTGCTGACTCCAAACTAACTACCTGTTCTGTTGTTAACAACAGCAATCCATAATACTTCCAAGTGCCTACAGCACACACAATCCCAATCTCAATGTTTGTAACTAAAATCACTAATGGCTTTATGAAAGACATTCAGACTAAATTCATAGCTATGAGTTGGATACCAGTGACTTGCTTTATACACAGGACACAACTAGTCCACCTCTCCCACCTCTTACTGGGTCTGAGCTTGAAAAAGATTTGTTTGAAAATCAAGTTATTGCCCACATTATTCTGAAATACTTTACTTTGTACACAAGCAGTGTTACTTCCCTACTTTACATTCTCCCAGATGATGTTTTTGCACTTAAAGAGATGAGAAAATGCAGAACAGCAGGAATCTGCTCCCTAATCATTCCCCACTCGTCTGATGTGGCATGAGGCTCACTATATGTGAAATTATTTATTTAATACTTTACAATGTATTCAAGGATACAACATAATTCAAGAAAAGACATTCTGGCTAGTCCTCAAACAGGAAAAAATGGCTTTTCATTTCTATATCAGTTATTTGAATCTGCTAAAAAGAGGCAGAAAGCAGGGAAAACATTCTAGACAGGTCATACCTGAGCAAGCACTGATGTGACTGGGGATTTAAAAATAGATTCAACATCAGATGCTTACATTGACAAAACTGAAGAAAAGGAATGCTGGAAAGCATTTTCCCCAGTTTTAAGGGGGGGAGGGTAGCACTAAGAATATTTTCCCTCAATACAGGATGCCATTAGACTGACTACATCCATTCATGCAGGGAAAGGTGGCATCTCTTCCCATACCTGGAGGGGCTATCTGCACTTTCTGCTCATCCAGCTCTTCCTCCTGTGGAACCAGGGCCACAAAGCGAGGAGGGACGTTCCGGCGAGGGGTGTATCTGCACAGCATCATCATCTCCCTCTCCAAGCACTTCATCAATAGGGCATTAAATAGCGTTGTACTCCCTGCAAAGGAAAGAGTGGATTGGTCAGACTGACAGCTTTGCTCCTTTGTTCTGGAATATAACCTTAGATATTAGTTTCAAAACTTGTGACTTCTTTGAAATGCCTGTATTATTATGGAGGTAAAAAGCAAATTTTGGAAGGGAGAAGACTCAAAATGGACAATGTTAGTGAGTCTTTCCGGACCAGCAGTGAGATTTCTGGTGGAAGAAGTGAAATCACTACTATCTGAGCAATGGAATATTGTGAAATTTTGTCTAAAAAGTCTATTTTTGTTTGGTGGGACATCATAATAGAAGCACATCACAGACCTTTTGAGGAAGTAACACACTAAGAATTCAGACTTCAGTACTCTTCCCGAGGCACACGTTTGCCTCAAGTATATCTCACCAGACATGCTGGTCAGGGAAAGACTGACATACAAAGAACGTGGCTGAGCCAGGAAACTGCAGTTAGAGAAGCAAGCATAAGGGCTCTTCTTTAGTCAGACACTGCCAAGCCTTTGGTCATAACTCAGCCCTCTTTATGCACTGCTAGACTGAGGAGCTACAGGTTTTATTCTCACTTCTGCAGATTTGGATATATTTCTAGATAAACAGATATATAAAAAGGCAAAAATAAACAGTTCTAAATGTCACTGCCTTCTCTCTTTACAAGCCTGTAAAGCGCTGTTAATTCAACTATACTACCAGAGTATCATGTTTCCACTCCTAGCTGATATGGACTTAAAACCAGCAATTATCTCCCCTGGTTTGGGGTTTAGGTTTTTCTTTTTTCGTTGTTGGTTGGTTTTGTTTGGGTTTTTTGAACCATCTTTACCTTCTTGTCAGGTACTAGGATCCTTCACTTTCATGAATGGCTAAAACAAGTACTTTGTGACTACATCTGCATGGTTTAATTGGCTGCTTGTCATGATGGATAAACATGAAGCACAATTGGCTCTTCTCTATAGAAGACAACAAGAAATATCTGCAGCTGAGAGGGGCAATAACAATTAATTCAGTTCTTCTTAACATCAGCAAGTTTTTAAGTTAGACAAAGCTTTTACACTCAATGATCCCCACTCAAACACACGATGGATCAGCAGGTTACACTAATGCAAGGTGGTAAATCTTCTTTTACCATCTTTGCTTACCTCTCACCAGGGACTCCTCAGGATAGATGAACTGGGAGGGCCTGATATGGTGGTGCTGTTTTAGCATTGAAAGTGGTTTGAAGCCAATCAGAAACAAACCTGGAGAATCAAACTGTTTTAACTCTTCTGTCTCCTCTTTCTCCAGCACAATCTGTCGGTTTCCATATGTCTAAAGCAGGGAAGAGCAGATAATAGGGCTGCCAGCATATAAAAAAATGAGGATCAGGAGGCAGGACAGGGCAGGAAGTGCAGGAAGAGGATGCAATTGCTGTGCTCCACTACTTAAGAGAAGGTTATACACAAGACAGTGTAAACCCTCATAGTAGTGCACACTGAAACGGCAAGTGACAGTCTGTGACCTTATCCCAAGGGAAATGCTATCTGAACATAAGCAAAATGCACTTTTCTAAGAAAACGGGTAAGCCCTGATAAAGAGAGGTGGTCGCATCTGATCTCTGAGAGTTCTTCAGAGCTGTCCCAAAAAACCTCTGAGCAACTGATCTGGTTTTGTGAGTCCTGCTCTGGCCCAGGTTGTACCAGACTTTCTCAGAGGTCCTGTCCAATTGTAAACTTGCTTCAGCATATGCATGTCAGCTACCTGCTTCTGACAGAAATAGTGACTGAGAAACAATGTTTCTGTAGCACCACTCATGCATCACAACATAAAAACCATATTATAGTCCAGCTGCTGAAGGTAGACATCAGGGCTTAATGCTCAGCTGTTTATCTCCTATACTTTATTTCAAGAAACTAATATACGTTATAAATAGATTAAATACTTCATTTTAAGACAACAACTTTAAGAGCTATTAACATGGAAGAAGACACAAAGAGTACTTGTGACAGTATACCTAGCAATACATAACCTGTTTTGAAATAAAGCTGTGCCTGATCACAATGTGACACTCAATTTACATCATCCATACTATCAAACAGGAAGGTAAAACAAAAATTTATGCAAAAAACTCCAAAGGTAACCTCCAAAAGGTTTTCCAAACCTTTTGTTTGGAAAACAGCTCCAACAGCTCCAACTCCCATGTGATTCACACCTGTATGTTTAACAAAACCTGTTCCTAACGAATCAAAAGTTGACGGCAGCGGAGATGGCACAGGGTCATACAAGGTCAGGCTCTGACAACCTCATTCTGCCTTACAGAAAGAAAGGACTTGTGTTCCTGACAGCACTTCCACCAGCAGCTATGCCTTCCCATGACAGCCAGGCCAGGGAGACAACCCTGCAGAGCTCACAACACGACCAGCCTGTCCCCAGGTGCATAAAGATGCAAGTATTTCTGTATCTCATCTCGAAAGTGCAATACAAACAAAAGCAGCAATGGAATGGGCATCTCCCTCACACATCAGAGAGACAAGAAAAAGCAGGCACATAACCAATATGTTACCTGAGCCCTTTTAGTGTCACTGGGCAGGAGCAAGCTGCCTGTTTTTCCACTAAACATCCTTGTTTTGGTTTTAACTGGTTCATTTGTTTCCCGATAAAGCTTCACCGGATGTGGTTTATAAGCTTTTTGAATAAGGTTGTAAACACCAACAGAAAGTGCAACATCGTTGCCCAGATGCAGATTTAGCCTGTGTAAAAAAGCAGATACAGACTTGAGATTCCTGAAAAATCACTACTGCAGAAGAAAATCAAAGTTATTTCCTTTGACCTCATCCTGTTCTCCTCCCTCAAAATCCCATGTATCTTTGGAAACATACTATCACTTGAGTCATAATCTCACTTGAATAAAAATATTCTTGCAATATCATCATTTCTTGTCATGAAAGTTATCTAAGCACATGTAATTTACCATATTTCTCTGACCTTTTTTTTCACTGAAGGGCAGCTATGCTCAAACAGAGCATAGGACAAGTCCCCATCTGGGTATCCCAATTATGCTTATTGTAATGTCCATGAATCCTCACAGCTGTTTGTACAGAAGGCAAAATTCTCCCCTCAAAAACCAAGACAAACAATACCAAGATTTAAGAAAAAAATGTAAATCCAACGTTAGAGAAAAAATTACATGTAGAAGTTTAAAAAACAGAGGTAATCTTCAAGTTAAGAGATTTACTACAAATGTTACTTCTTCTCTTGTAAAAGGTATCACTGGTTTGGGATTCTTCCTCCCCAGCTATTAGAAAACTTAAGGAACATTCCCAGAAAAGAAAATAAAGCTGCAAGCAGGAGCAAGAATGCCAGTGACAACAGCTCAGGTTGAAATACTTTATAAATATTTATTGGAAAAAAAACATTAGGCATTGAAGTCCATTCCCTTACTGTGCTTCCACATCATTCTGCTATGTACTCACTCCCAAAAAAACAACTGCTATGGAGCATGTGGTTCCAAAAATACTTTCTATCTGCTTTGTCAAGATCCCTTTAATCTTTCTTAAGTATCTCCAATCTTTTAGTAGGAGATTAGAAATATCAAGGCTGTGTGAATCCATGCCAAGTACCTAGACAGTCTGGCAGCATATAACTATTTAGGATCAGGAAAACATACCTAGCATTCACATTCAGATGATTTTTTTTAAGTTAGTATTGGCAAGAAAAGCCTAATTTCAATCAGATTTCACTATACACTATTTTTTATGTTGCAACTTTTTAGGTAAGTACTTGGCAATTATGTAATTTTTTTTAACAAATTATAATTTCTGGCCAAGCTCAATACAGGACATATCACACAGAGGAAAAAAGAGGTCCAATCTGCTCATCCACAAATATCCTTGGAAACTACAGAAGAAACACCAATCTTAGAAAATAGCATAAGGTGCCCCTGCTGAATGATGTACCATAACTAGGCACAAACCTGACTAAAGTCCGTTTCCTTGTCTCCTTTGCTCGTACTTTCTTCATGAGATGTTCCAGTTTCTCTGACTCTTTAGGTTGGATCCCAAGATCCTCATCCTCTGCTACATTTATAATATCCCTGTAGAACAAAGAGATATCAAACCCTCCAGGCTTCTTCAAGTGCATCAAGTCCAAGATGATATCTAGAAACAATGGAAGAGGCAAGAGCAGGATCAGAAATGGCTTTTTTCTTGCATCAGCACGTATCTCAGCACTCAGATTTCTCTATCTACACAAATAATTTAAGTAAGAATAAGCTCCAAATTGTCATCTGTACCAGACCTGAAATATTCTGCAGAAAGGGGCGACTCTAGGGCAAGAGGCAAAACACATTCTTTAACTTCAGTCAAAACAGTGCAGAAAAAAAAATGTTTCCTCTCTAACTAAGAATTTGGACAGCATTGAATGTGAAATGGCTCTGATAAGCTCCTCTAAAATATAATCTTACCTCAGGCATAGAGGGGAGTAACAAGTTCAGAAAAATCCCCTTTCCCTTAGTTATAGGGGCTAATAGGTAAGGGAATCCTCACAGCTTCTGGATCCAGGACATTTCTTGAATTTCAAAATCTCTGGTTACCTTAGCTACACAGTTGAACTAATGCTGTCTACTCTGTGAGCTCAGGCTGATGTCCTTCAGCTAATTAAAAATGGAACCATTCAAGTAATTTTCCTTTTGTGTTAACTTGGTGTTATTTCCCCTTCCTGGAAAATGGTACAATAACAAAAAAAAGTTTATTTTTTTGGCCCTGTCAGGTCCCCATTTATGCTATCAAACTAGAAAGAGATCCTAGAAAACAAGTGCTAGCTACTGGATACTAGATCAGAAAACATATATTCTAATTTAGATTAGATAACAAATTTCTAGTTTAGAAACTTTCAAAAACATTTCCCAGTTCTGATGATTTTATGTCTTTTTCCATCACAAACCAGCAACGCAGTTAAATCTGTTTCAGAGTTTCATCACGTCTGCTGTGTCTAAAATTAAAAGGGGAAATAATGACCTGTGTCTCTCAGATCACCAGCTCTGGTCCTGGCCAGCTTGGCTTTAGCACTGTCATTGGCATGGGGGTCATCCTCGTTGGTGAAGAGCATGATCCTCTTATGGCTCAGCTTGACCCGGACATCACTGAAGAGACTGGAGCAGGCCCAGAGTGCCTCACCCAGGGAATAGTCAGCGCTGTGGCCAAAGCTCTCCCGGAAAAGAGCCCGTCCTTCCTCTCCCCTGTATTGGTCCAGCTCCAGAACACGCTTCGCACCTGGAGGGGCAACAGCATTCCCAGGCATTAGGAATACTGACAGAAGTACCACGAGCTCTGCTAAGTATGCACCGGGGGTCCCTTGCAGCTGATGTCCAAGGAATGCTCCCAAGCACCTCTGTGGCAGAGTCCTTCCAAAACCTGGCTGAGAAAACTGTCCAGCATGGCCTAACATCTGCAATATCGCAACCAGTTACCACTGAAAGCACCTGCTAGGGCAAGAGGACACAAAATGCCCTGGCACCAACGTGGGGTCCTTCTGTGGGGAAGGGAAACAGGGATCAAAGTATTGCAAACCCCATCCACTGAATGCCAAGTGCTCAGCAGCAAAGGCAGCAAACTGCACCTGCTGCAGAGGCACAGCAGACTGCTGCACCACCACAGAGAGGAGGCTGAAATGCATCCTGCATCTCCACAGCATGCTGGGAAGGTGGAGAGCTCCTCCTCCTCCTTCCTCACCCCTCCTGTCAGAGAGAATCCACACAGAGGTGAGATGAAACCCACAGATCACCACACAGAGCACAGCAACACTCAGGTCATGTGTCCACAGCCTTGCTGCAGCTGAGGATTACTTCAGCCCAGCTAGGACTCCTTTTCCCACCTGTTGTCATGGGTTGCAGTGTAAGATATAACCAGGGGTGTGTTATTCTATTACCATCCCTTGGAACTGGGATGGGGGGTAGTGATGTCATCTTCTGTTGATAAGCCAGCTGATAAACCTTCAAGAGCAGTTCCCTTAGCTCTTCCACTAATGGGCCATTAAGTACCACTGATAAACTTCCATCATCCCATTTGGGAAATGCTCCAGCCAGGGGGAGGAATCAAGCCCCTCTACCTGGATAAAAAACCTGAAACTTGGAACACCAGATAGCCTCTTTCCACTGGACTCCCAGAGGAAGAACAGGCCCATCCATCACCACTGGACCTTCAGCAGAGGACTGCACCTTTTCTCCAGGACCACTGTTTCAACAGAGCCACAACTGCTACTCCAGGAGGACTGCAGCCACCATTGCAAGTAGACTGCTGCCAACACCCTGACCAACAGGGCGTCAGGTTGTATTCTGACTTTGTCAGTGGTTTTCTTTCTCCTTATTGCATGTATTTTGTTTCCTTTCTGTTTTATTTTCCCTTTTTCTAATAAATTGTATTTCTGACTTGAGGTGTCTCGCTGGTTTTGCTTCTCAAACCAGAACACCTGTCTAACAGCAGGTTCTGTTTTCTCCTGTTACTCTACAATGGGAGACAAGCATTCATTTTTCAGCCACTGCATTCTGCAGAGCTTCTTTCTTTGTCTTTCACTTAAGCTTATAAGTTATATTGCTGGAACCCAGGATATCCCTCTGGTTGTCCTGGATGGCTCGGGACCCTCGCAGGGGGCTCAGAGGCCTTGGCATGAAGCCAAAGATCCTTGTCTTTTTGATTTCGATCCATGGAAAAAATTAACAACCTTATATGAGGAAGCACAAGCCAGGAAAGTTGAGTGATAGTGCGTCACAAAGTAGAAAAGTAGGATTTTGGGGTTTTTAAAATAGGAGTTTGGGGGCCAAGATGGAAGGATTTGGGTGTGTCCTGTCCTTCTTTCTCTTGCTTCATAGCCTCCATCTTCTGGGTGATGTTGGCACTTTTGGATTGGTTTAGAGTAGAGGCAGACTGTGCAACATGGGTGATAGGTATTGGGAATTAACTATAGATAATGTTCACATAGATTATAGTATAAAAAGACAACACTGCCCAGAGGGCGGGCAGAGTGCCTCTGGCTGGCCTGACAGACAGATCATGGCGGGTCAGGGAAAAAATGTACCAGATAAAACAAACAACCTTAGAAACTGCAGACAGCGAGTCCTGACTCCTTCTTCCGCTACCGGGCTGGGAAAAAAGAGACTTTTACACATATCAGGGTCATCCTGACCTCTGAGACCCCAACATTATAGCACTTACAAAATTTCATTTGAAAATGTTTTCCTCTCCCTTTACTATCTCATTTTCATCTCCTCATCTGTCCTTTAATGTAAATGTTCATAATTATGTACTCCATAATCATCACCTATAGCAGCTCTTCCTTTTCCAGAGGACTGCTCTCCAGGGACAGCAAATACACAACTCTGTTCCTTTTGAACTGATGCCTTAAGTTTTAGCAAGTTAGCAAGTCCTCTTCACAGTCTAGTTAGACAAAATGATCCTTTTCCAGCCTGAGAACCAAAGGACACCATTGTAGCTTCAGGCCCAAAAAGTCAACAACAGCAAATTGAAGAGAGCAGTCTGGGAGGATGGGACTTCATAATCCAAAACTGAAATTGGACAATTAACCCAAACATGTAAATTGACCAAAACTTATAAAAGTGTGAAAGCTCATCACCAGGCATCCATCTTGGGTGGAGCCATGACTGGGCTCTTGTACTGCCCAAGGTGTACCCTTTGAAGGCCTTTTAATAAATACCTACTTTATTCCTTTAACTCTGTCTAGCCTCTGTTCCAGGTAGCCTCTCAAGGCATCAGAACAACACCCACCTTTCACCTGTGCTGTTTTTATCCTCATGGTGAGGCTACTGCCTCTAACATGGGAGAAAGGAAGAGCAGGGAAAAAGGAGGAAAAAGAAAAAGCAAGACCTATAAGGCACTATCTGCAGAAAAGGGAGGAGAACCTAAAGCAGTCCTGTCAGGTCTCTATTGTAATAAATTCTGAAAATAGGACAAGGCTCAATTTTTTCAGGAGAAGCCCCTGTGTCGTTAAACCTGCACCCCCAGTAAAGAAAATGAAATCAAACATCCTCAGAGATAAAGGCTGCTATGAAAAGCTGTAGACAAAATTCCCACAGAAGACTCTCAACTGTCAGACAATCTGTCACCACCAGCATGTATTCTTTGCACTTCTCCTACTGCCTTTCCAGCTCAGCAACCAGCACTTGTTATCAAGCAGATGGTATGTAATCTCAAGAAAATGAAAGAGCAAAATTTAAAAATTGCAGAACTTATTATGGAAATAAGAGATGGAACACCCCAAACAGGCAACCTATTGAACCACCTGTTCTAGCTGACACTGCTTGAACAGGAGGGCTGGACAAGATGACCTCCAAAACCGGATCCAACCTCAGCCATTCTGTGATATTCTCCATCAGCTGGAATCCGTGGTGCCCTAACATGGACACACATGTGTGTGTTTTCTGATGGACATTCAAGAGTTCCGTTGAGATACTCTAAGGTTTAGCAGACAGAAAGTGAAGCCGCCACATTAAAATATAAGAAAAGGCATAGAAAAGGATCTGAACAAACTCTAAGAGAAAATGCTAGGCTCTCATGAAGTTTCTAAGTTTTCAATAAATATCTAAATCTCTCCCCACCACCAACAGTAGATTTCAGTAAGAACTTATCTGATAGCTCTCTGATTTTAGAGAGATCAATTATTCACAATGCTGCTACACTGATTTCCTTATTCCATCTTTTTACACACGCTTCATACCACTTTACCTGGATTGTCCAGCTCCTGGAGAACAAAAATGTGCTTGAAATCTGCCGAGTTCTTGTTGTTTTCTGTACCATAGAACACAACACTTAACAGGTCCCTGTCACTGCTGATAATTTTGCTGGTATAAACATTCCGGATGCACTGAAAAAAACGCACCCAAGTCAAAATTAGAACAGTTTTCAGTAAGGAGTGTGAAAGTCTTGCCTTAGCAATTAGCAGTTTATCCATCCCTACCTGGATGGTCATGTCGAAAGGAGTCTCTGCGTCCCCGTCGGACTCGAACATGGCCCTAGAGGCATCCACCAAGAAGATGAGGCTGTCCCGGCCCGCAAACCTCTGCTCCGCTACGGAACAGGGGGAAACAGTTTTAGCAGCGGCCCCTCCGCCCGTGGAGCCTCCAAAGCAGGCGGCGGGCCCCGATCTGCCCTCCGTGAGGGGGTGGGGGGCCCTTACCGACCGCCTCAGCCCCCTCCTCCAATTCCTGCTCCGCCTCCTCCTCCTCCTCCTCCGGCCCCTCGCCCCGGTAGAACGACCCCCAGCCCGCCATGACTCCCGCCAGACGCAGCGCCCTCGCCGCACGGCCCCGCTCACGCTCAGCAACCGCCCCGCCCCCGCGACAACTCCGACCAATGGCGAGAGCAAGAATGAGCCGGGCCCCGCCCCTCCCGGAGGAGACGCCCCTCCCCCCCGCGCGGATTGGCTGCAGTGGGGCAGCGAAGGGCGGAAGCTCCCCACGCCCTGCGCGCGGCTCCGAGTCTCAGCCAATGACAGCTGGACTTTCCTGTCCCCGCCCCCCCAGCTGTAGCTCCGCCTCCGGCACTGTCGCGCAGTGACGGGGCGGCCCGACAGGCGCGGGGCGGCCGCGCATGCGCCCGCGCAGCGTCGCTCCTGCCTCC
>WBNO01011354.1:185072-203793 GCA_013400575.1 Peucedramus taeniatus
TGCCGCCCGGCGGCCGCGCCCGCGCCCCCATGGAGGAGCCGCTGGCGCTGCACCCCGTGAAGCTCTATGTGTACGACCTGTCCAAGGGCATGGCCCGGCGTCTCAGCCACCTCATGTTGGGTAAGAGCACGGCCTCCGCCTCCCGGGGGCTCGTTCCGCCACCGACCACCGCCGCCCGGCTTTGCCGCGCCGGGAAACGAGGCCGAAGTCACCGCCTCCTGCCCCGGGGGTGGCGTTCTCCTGAGGGAGCGGCCCGCCGGGGAAGGCTGCCTGAGGGCGCAGCGGGCGGCGGCGGTGTCCGGCGGGCGCAGCGCGGCTTGGGATGTGCGGGGCTTGCCCGGGGGCTCGGTGCTTGGGAACACGGCGGGGTTTGGTTGCGGGATTCCTGACCCCCTGAGCTTTGTCAGTGCGGCAGATCCTGCTGCTCTGGCTCCAGCCTCTTCTCCCCGACCCGCCCGTTGCCACTGCGCGGGTGGTGTTTACTAACGGCGGATTAAAAGTGTTCCTTGGCCCCTGAAGTGAGGGACAGCTCAGCTCCCGACTTCCCGGCTGCTGTGGTGCCACGGCCGGAAGGCTCAGCTGGAGAAAGGCGCCTGCTGTTCACAAGGTTATTGAGTTCGAACGGCTCCATGTTGTGGCGAGGCCGGGCTGGGCTGGTGATGTGCAGCCATCGCCCTCTCCTTCGGAGAGTTTGTAGGAGTCTGCTGTATGTCTCGTCGAGACTGTGTGCGTTTCCAACCGAACCTGAAACTTGGGATGGAAAGGAAACGGGTTTTGCTTAAAGTTTTGGAAGCATGAATTAGGAACGCAACAAGAGTGTTTTATACCTGTTATGAGTAGATTCTGACCCGTGTCAGACCAGCAGTCTGTGTGGGATGAGACTTCTCAACAGACTCAGTGTCTGAACAGATGGCTCTGTGTAATCTTGTTTTACAGTTTGTTGGCATTCACTTTGCTCATCTGCCCTATGAGGAGATTCTGTGATTTCCTGCAAGCTTAAAATGAAAGTCCAAAGAATTCTTAGCCTGAGGTTTCATGTAGGTCAACGATAGGTTGGCAAAGTTGAGAAGAAAATAGTACCGAGATCATGTGTGTTGTGCTCCGTTAGTCATTTAGCAGCAGCCACTTTGGGAGATGTGTGTTTCCTGCACTGGATAACCTCAAAACTTTTTATGTGGTCAGAATTGCTTCTGTTGTAGCCCTTAGGGAAGTAGCTTTTCACCTATCAGGTGAAATAGCCACATTTTATCGTGTGCTAAGAGTTATAAATCTTGAGATTACACGGGTGCGTGATTTATCTGTGTTTGAGTTGAGTAGAATTTAACTACTCTTATATCAAAGTGTTGGTCCAAGCAAAGACTGTAATAGAGAAAGGTTACCACTATAATTATCTCCATGCCAATCTTCACATAGACCAAGCAAAGGCTTTTTAGCTCCCTTCTTGCCTATGAAGTCAGTCTTGGTATCTTGTAGCTCTCTGAATTTCCATTTAAAAACACATAGTGCATGACTTCATTTTGATGCTTTCTAATCTATTTAGACAACAACTTGAAAACTTTGTGCTTCTGATATAGTTTGGTGGTAAATTTTGGTAATCTGAGCAGTGAAAATGAAAGCTTAAAAACCTGAACACTTCTGGGTAGGGGATGTGCTACTCACTAGTACCGCCTGGTAACTGAGTTCAGATGTGTTCATGGAATGTGGCCAACTAGGCCCGCGTGGTCACAGTGACAATGCAGACTGCAGAACATTTGAGATTGTGTGGATCCTGTGACATGATTGTTCATAAAACAAATCACTCTTTCTTTCTTCCTTCCTTCCTTCAAGTTGTGTCTTCTGTGCATTCACGCTCAGCTCTGTTCCAGATGATTTTGGAAACCTCCCCAAGAGCCAAGTGATAAAGAGAATTCTCCTCTTACCTCATACATAGACCCTTTTTGCCCTGAAGAACAACAAAAAAACTCTTTTTATTTCTCTGTATATCGACTCTCAGATGGTCAATATCAATTCTTTCCTTAGTGATGTTCATAAACTGTAGGTCATCAGGGAAAGTCATAGAAATTAAAGAGGAAGGCATTTCTTAAAGGATTTACACTTGGCATCTCTACTTACAGTATTCTTTTCATCAATGCCAAGTTTGAAACAATGCTTTTGCTTTGAGTGATAATCCTCTAATATTGCCTAAATTGAAATACATTGTTTTAGAAAGAAAAAAAAAATACAGTAATTGATTGTGCTAGAATCAATTTTTGTCAGGCTTGAAAAGAGCAGCTCAGGTCCCCTTGCCAGAGGGGGATGAATCCTGTCTTAGACTGACCACTGCGAGAGCATCACTGCACTGTGTCTTCTGTTGTGCTAAGAGGGTCCAGAGCTACTGTGGACTATGTCAGCACAGCCTTCAGGGATGAGCTCTCACTGCCAAATGCTATACTGACTTTTTCTGTACCAGTTCTCTTTGTTGTCATTTAATGATGAATCTGGAAGGGAAAGATGTTTATCACAGCTCGTAACAGGCTTTAGAGTGATTTAGTCTCATCCCTTGGACAGTCTTTGTTTTTCTTGGCAAGTTTACTCTTTTTCTACCCAGACTGATTTTATTCTTATTTTCTGTAAAATTCCTGTAATTTAGTGACTATTTCTATTTGGAAGTATACACGACCAAAAATTGTAGTTCAGTAGTCTTTCGTATCAGAAGCAGCACATTTAATTTTTAGGTTGCTTTAGATTGCATCTTCTCAATAGCTACTGTTGGTGCTCTCTCCCCCGCTGTCAGTCTGTGACTACATTTGTCTGTTCAAATACATGTTATAATAAGAAATGTTGACCTGAATGCAGTAAGCTTTCTGTTGCCAAGACAGAAAACATAATCCACCTGATTCTGTGGAGGGTAAAGAGAAAAAGAGAATAGTTCAGCTTGCAGTGCTGATTTTGAAATAGACGTCCAAAGGCAGAGAAATCTTTAAGGAAGATTAAAATCCTATTGCATCACAGGATCAAAGAAAAATATCTAGCAGCTCTCAAAGTTCTCCTGTCCTTTAACTGAGGTTATTGCTTTTGTTACTCACAGAGTGAGCTGGGAGCTTGGTTAACCACAGCAGCTCTGGCTCAGTATAGTATAAATTAACGTTGAGTGGACTGGGAGTATGTTTTGGTTGAAATTTTTAAATGGTGCATTCAGCTGTAGGGACTTAACAGCCTGGAGGGAATTGGAGCGAAAGGTAACTGCTGAAAGGAGGTGCCTTCTGCTTGGTTCCATTTTCCCAGGCCAGCACATTTCTCTGCTTCTCCTCCATCTGTTCTGAATAGTTTTGAATTGCTTCAGCATGATATTCTATTAGCTTTGCTCCCAGCATTTGTTGGGGTTTTCATGAAAATCGCGTGCGTTACTCTCCCCCAATATAGCCTACTTCTGGGTCTCTCTAGGCACCTCAAGGAGAAGGGAATTGAAGCAGGCTCCTCCCTCTCCGTTAGGTTTTTTTTTTTTTGCTTTGGTTGAGCACGCTGGGTAGCACATAGAAGAAAGTGCTTGCCTAATTAAGAGTAATTTTCAATTCAAAAAAGGCAGGAATCTTAATGGATTGTCCTAGGGAAATTACAACAATATGCAAAGCAATGCACTGCTAGAAACCCCCGTGTTGGCTGACCAAATTGTATTACTTCCGATTCCACAGGAGACCAGTTCACTACTTTTTTTTTAGAGTCTTTTATGGTCTTCTGGGGCTTGCATATACATTGCAGAGCACAGATATATTGTTAAAGATACTGAGCTTCCTGTTATTTCTTTACAGCTCAAAGGTGGGCATAGATCTTGCACTGAGGGTTGGATGGCCTGAACTCCAAATGGGGTAAACTAAATGCCCATCTGCACACAGTTCCTTCCCTCATGTCTCAGAACTCTTATGCCCTTCAGTATAATAATTTGGATTAATACACAAATGCCACTTTAATTTGATATTTAAAATGCACAGGAATAATCAACATTGTTTGGCCCTCAAGATTAATAAATTACTCTGATGATAAAAATGATTGGTGAGCATCTAGTCTCCCTTTTTTGGCCTTCCAGACAAATCTAAGCATGGAAGTAATCCCGTTTGATTGTATTCTAAAATTATATGGGCATGCTTCTTCTTTCAAAATACTCCTGTATCTAAATAATTACAGTCTCCTGAATTGATTTTACAAGAAACTAACTACTTTATTCTCCATGTTCCTGTGACTAAGCAGAGGGTCCTGGAATTGTTTATGTTCTATTTTTCTCATAGGTTTCTGGCTCATGTAAACACCATTAAAGTATTTGAGCTATGAATGTTATAAAGAAAATAAAACAGCAAATATAAAAACTTGTTTACTTGCTAGATGATACTCTGCCTTATTGAAACAACTTGAATCTTTGAGATGCTTAAGCACACAGATTTACGCGGAACTGGCATCTCCCCCCAGATTCTAGTGAGTATTTTCAGGAAGGAGCCACAGAAGCACATCAGCAAGGGAAAAATAAAAAAGTAAATAAACAAACAAAACCATCCCCAAACAAAAACAAGCAAAAAAACACTCAAAAAACATAGTGATCATGTTTTCAGAGACTGACAGGCTATCCCCCTAAACTCTCACAAACACAAGACAGTAGCTTTTCATCCATGTTCGTGGTCTGTGACAAAAACAAGATACCTTGACTTGCATCAGCTTGGAATGGATGCAGATCAAACTAAGCTGATTTGCTTCACATTTACTTCAGGCTGAGCTGGCACATGGGCAATTTCTCTGGGAGAGTTGATACCTGATAGCCTGGCCATATGCAGTAAATGCTGTGTGATTAAATGTGTACATCTAAATTTGCACCGACCTTTCCTGTTCAACGGCCTCTGACCCTTAAAATATTTAAACTAGTTAGCATCTTGCTGTTTCCTTGTTTTACCTGGATAACAAAATCACAGAAGAGGTAAGGTTTGAAGGGACCACAGTGGTGGTCCCTGGTCCAACCTCCCTGTGCAAGCAGGGTCATCCCAGGCACATTGCACAGATTTGTGTCCAGATGGCTCCTGGATATCTTCAGTGAGAGAAACTCCACAACCTCTCTGGGCAATTATTCCAGTGTGTCATCACCTGTACAGTAAAGAAGTTCTCCTCATGTTCAGGTGGCTCTTCCTGTGCCTCAGTTTCTGCCCATTGCCTCTTGTCCTATCGCATGTCACCACTGAGAAGAGCCTGTATCCATCCTCTTGATGGATACAGGCTCTTCTTGATACTCCCATCAGATACAGTAAGTGCCCAAAAGAGCATCATCCCATCAGGACATTCGTGTTCTGCATTATGAGCATGTGCATCCTTTGGGTTAGCTTTACTGTAGGCATTGAGTGAAGGGTAATGCCTGCAATTTAATGCTGCAAGAGCTTTTGCAGCTCCAGTGGAAATTACTGGAGAATCTCTATATGGTAATAGACAGCCTCAGGTTAAGAGTAAATGGCTTGGTTTTGGTGGCAGTACTAGGATACAGTTCTACCCACATTGCAGTGACCACAGGAGTTTGGAGTGTTGCAGCAAGGACTGGAAGAACAGGAAACATGATGATACTTGTCAGTATCCTGGATAGTGTTTGCAATCCCTTGTTAGAGTCCACTCAATTGACTACAGGATGTGAGCTCTATTGCACTGTAGGATTATTTGGGGAGGTTCATGACAAGCTTGAGCTTCTGGCTTTCAAGCTGGAAAGTGTTGCTGCAAGGCTCGGATACAACTTGTGTGGTGGCACTCACAGCAATGCTGTAGCCTTGCTTGGTCATGGTGTTGGGGCTGTTGTGTGTATAAAGCCTTCAGAGGCTCTGGGCAAAGTGTTTTGTGTGTAGTGAGCAATGTCAAGCAGAAGACAAAACGTAACTCCTTAGTGCAGGCTGCCCTGATTGCTCTGCCTTAGCTTATCAGGGGTGGCAGTGGTGGTGAGCTGTCACCTGTTCTGTGCAGTGTCTGAGTCTGGGAGAAAGGGCAAGAAGAGTCATAGAGGAAGGTCCCCATCAGAGGCAGAACTTCAGGAGGAAGATGATTGTGTCTGTGAATGTCTGTACATAACCTCTGACAGACAAGCAACACTGAGATTCTTGCTGAGCAGCAGGAAAGGGAGCTTCCTGAGTTTCTCAGAAACTGGTGGCCACTGATTTATTCATCTGTGGCTCAGTTTGAGTTGAAATGACAATAGCCAACTGTGAAGCCTGGGGTACGGCAGCAGCTTAGCAAAAGTTCTGTCTTGGATGTCACTGTTTGATGCATATGTGGCCAGTAATGGCAGGTTTCTTTGGCATGGGATTCCCACAGCAGTGTTGTCACTGAAGACACTTGCACTGCCTCTCACCAGACACAGTCCATCAGTGGAAGAAAGGGATTATATTTTGTCTGCAGCAGGCTGAAGAGCTACCACAGATGCCTTATTGTCAGCAGAGCTGCAGATCTGGTGTGTGTTTTCCACAATGCCAGTTTGGTTAATGACTTCTAGGAGCCAAGGAAAAATAGTGGGTCTGCAGCTTCATTAAGATTTTCAAATCAGTGTTGGCACAATCTGACCAAGCTGAGCAGCAACAGACAGACCTGCCTTGTGAAGATAGGCAGGCTTCACTTGCCAAAAGCTGTTCTGTTATTGCCCTGGCAGTTGCTGCCTTTGGACTGCTAGAGGCTTTATGTATAGCAGTAAAGATTGGACTGCAGTCCAAAGCAAAGTCCAATTCCTGAATTCTGCTTGGGTTTTGTACATACAATCAGCCAATTACTTTGGTGAAAAGGGACCTCTAGGAGTCCTACTCAAGGTATGGCCAACAAGAGCAAATTCTTCAGGGTCCTGGACAGCAGAGTTCTAAGTATCTTCAAGGATTGAAATCACATATGCTTTCTGCACTCCTGCCCCAGTGTTTGACCACCTTCATGATAAAAGTTTTCCCTGCTTCCTACTGAATTGTGAATTTCCCATTTTCCAGCTAGCACCTGTTGCCTTTCACTGTGCATATCTGAGTAGAGCAAGGGTCCCCTTTCATCCGTACCTGTTGGGTACCTGTAGACAGGAATACAGACTCTTGGCTTTCTCTTCTTGAGGATGAACACGCCAGTTTTCTCAGCTCTTCTTCAGTACAGTAAGTGCTCCAGCCTGATATGTCAGTGTCTTTTATATTGTGGGGATCCAAAGGTGGACACAGCACTCCAGATGTGGTCTCACAAGTGTCAAACTGGAGGACAGAGTTGCTTCCCTTGAGCTGTGGGCTGCAACCTTGCTAGAGCAGCCCACTGTGTAGCCTTTGCTGCAATGATCTTTTCACATGGGTGTTGTAATTGCACGAGCAGGTCCTGGCAGCACCTGTGACATTGTCAATATCTACCGTAGCTCTTTCACCTGCATCCAGAATCTAGGTACAAAGTGGCAACTCTCTGGTAGGTCTTTTGTTATTGTTTGCTGCAGGTGTATGTGATAGTAAATATTAAGATGTTCTCTTTCAATTTAGCATGCAAAGAACAAGCACTATTCTAATATGTGCTGCCTTTGAAATGCTTGGTTTCTCTGGTCTGAAGGATACCAAGTTCAAGTTTCTAGTGAAAAAGTTATTTATCATGAGCAAATGTTTAATAATTTGTTAATAGATACACAGAATGCTAACTAGGCAAAGCCAAAGGGTAGAGCCAACCAGAGGCCAGTGCTACCAGTGGAGCTGAGCCTGCAGGGCCAATGGGCTGCAGAGCTGGCAGCTCTAGAGTGTGAGGCTCTCTCATGGGGAGCATGTGGAGCAAAGGCCAAAGGATCACGAAGCACAACAGTGGGACATGCTAAAAGGCCAGCAGATGCTTCTGTACTGCATCCAGGGCCCTGAAGATACTACAACACAGTGTTCTAGTTCTGTCATTATTGCCACTCTCTTTTGGCCTTCATCCTACTCCAAGCCTACGTTTCTGTGCAATGGGTTGACAGGGAATGTGGTTGCTGCCTGGCTGTGACCCATGGAAGTGACAGATCAGTCCACCTGCTTCAAAACTACGTGTGCTCACTTCAGCTGATGTCTCTCTTGTCACAACAGCCTTTCCCTACCTCTGCTCTTCCATGACCCTTGTCTGAAGCAGGTACCTATTTTGCTTCAGACCTGAGTGGAAAAAAATGTGTTAGTGATTGCTTTTTCTTGCCAGGGGAGTACTCAATCTAGTGCTTGGGTTCAAGAGAATACCAAATGTTGGTATGCACGCAGTTTTTCTGTTCTAAATCTGCTTTTTGGAGGTTATGCACCTTGTTCAGGAAACGAAGTTACAGCACATCTTCCACAGCATGCACTGGCTCCCTACAAGCTCCCAAAGGGAGGGTACCAGGGGCCAGGCCTTTCATTTATGATAGATAAAATAATTGAGCCTAGAGCAGTAAAAGCTGGTGACCTTTTAGAAGGAGGTTTAATCTTGAGATCCTGCCATGAACAACAGAGAGGTTTAGGTCTTGTGCTTCTAGGGAACTGGAAACACATTTTCAAAGAGACCTTTTCTCTGAGACCCAATTGTATTATCGCTGTAGTGGTGCCTGAAGCAAGTCTTCACTGCTGTGTTCTGGAAAACACACAGCTTTATAACTTGTATAAATTTCAGTGCTGTGTTTTTCTACCTCAGTTCCCACTTAAACTCATTTTTAAGGGTAGGGGGAGAGAAGGAAAGGAGGAAATAGTAGAGTACATTATAGAGGCTACCGCCACTAGTCATATGTTTTATGTCAGACCTCTCATCAGTTACTGAAAAAGAGAACTGGGTACACTCTGCTGGCCAGCTGCCTGCAGTTATGAAATCTGTCAAATTCAACTCTTCTGCTCCTGATTGAAGACTCTAATTTTAGGAAAATGTTTTCTTTCTTGACCTGTAGAAAAACACCTAAGGAAGGTAAGCACCAGCAGGATAGGATGGCATTGCTACCTCTGCCTGCCAGGAGGGAAGAAGTACAACAGATATAGGAATTGAGTAATTAATTTGAAAGATATCCTGGATTTTTTAGAAGCAGCTCTGGATAAAATCTTTGTTGTTGCTGCCATAGTGAAATAATAAGCACGGTTCCTAAGTGATTGACAGAAAGTAGGCTGAAATCTGGAAAATACATTGCTAATAACTCTTCTTTTCTCTGCATACAGGGAAACAGCTGGATGGCATCTGGTAAGTGACTAGATTTAAATTGCATAATGTGGGTAAAACACTGGTGTAGGAAGTATTTTCAATATGCAGTTATATATGCTTCAGATCTTAAGAACATTTTATTGTGGAAGAGAGACCAAGGCACTTCTTGTTCCTGAATACAGATTGGCAGTAAGATGATGCACAGTCAGGTGCTAGTTAAACCACTCTGTTCAAAGCTCAGGGGACCCCATGGAAAAGGGTGTTGTTAGTAGCTGTTGTGTTTTTGTGCAACTTTGTACTTTTTCGAGGGTAAGAGGGTGTCCTTGTCCCAGGCACTTAGTCTTAACATTCCAGGCATGACTAAACATGATAGAAAAAGAGTAGGTTGGAAGAAGGTATTACAGGATCAAGTCTTCTGTCATCATATAAGAGCAGTATCTACATTCAGTCACAAAATAGCCCCTTAATTTCCTATAATTCATACCAAGAATTTTGATATCGCACAAAGAGGGCTTGTTTGGTTTTATTTTAGAGGCAAGAAAACCCCTAAACCCTTGTCCATCCATTTTCCTCTCCCGTGATCCATCTCCAGTGGTTGTCTGACCAGCTTCTCAGCCAGTGAGAAGCCTCTGTCAGTTTGGTAGCAGGGCTAGTTCTGTCTCTGAGGGCTGACCTCACCCTCAGCCCATTAGCTGAGAGAGGCTCATGCCTGGGCTCTTAGCTAAACCTGTTTTTTCCTAACTGCTTGCATAATTACAGTAGGCTTGATAATCATTGCTTCCATATCCATTCATGTCCCAGCAGATTCTGTTCCCACTCACAGAAACACATTGACCTTTTCTTACAGTTATTCCCTTCATTATGTCCTTGAGCTCATAAATTTATCAGTGATTTATGTGCTAGGCTATTTACTTCTTTCCTTTATTTCAACTTTTCTTTTTTCCTTTGTTCTCTGTGGCAGGCACACCTCCATAATAGTCCATAAGGATGAATTCTTCTATGGCAGTGGAGGGATCTCCAGCTGTGCACCTGTAAGTTAAACTTAATTTTCTGATAATTTTTTGTAAGGTTACCTGATTAGAATTGCTTGTGTTACTGTGTTTTAGAAAAGCAGCAAAAGATTTCTAAATTTAGACAGATGCTGAAGTCAGCTGCTTGTCATGGTTTCCCAGGGTACTGAGGGTAAAGGGAGCATGGACAGTGAGTTTAAGCCCAACTCAATCCAGGTTGGGGGTTGCTTCTTCTGGTAGAGTCTTATCTATCCAGAACACCTTTTGCAACTGCTTTGCCAGAGTGACACCTTGTCCAATTCTTAATCATTAAGATTAAGAAATCTTTAAAATAAATTAAAATTAAATTTAATTGAATTTTGAAATTAAATTGTATCATTAAGTGTTACATGCAGACTTCTCAAGAGTGAAAAAAAGCCCCAAACCCAGATGTTTCCTCAGACCTTTCTGTTCTTAGAGAGGTAAAATGTATGGGCCATGCTTCTAGCATGAATCTTGCCATAGCTTAGAGCTTTCAGCCCAAAGAGCCCAATTTACCAGCTGAAATGGAAGTTTCGTGTTCCTTCTAATTCTCTTGAGTGCAGAACAAGGGAGGCCAGCAGGGCTTTTTGCTTGATAAACATACCAAAAGTTCCTTCTTTTGTGTCTGGATGAACCATAATATCTTTATTCGTAGAGTCCTCCAAGAGAATTCAGCCTGATCATTTGACAGTATCTTCTGGATGTTCATTTTTACAGGGAGGGACACTTCTTGGCCCTCCAGACACAGTTGTTGATCTGGGGAACACTGAAGTCACTGAAGAAATTTTTCTGGAATACCTTTCCTCTTTGGGGGAATCTGCGTTCCGGTAAGTAACAGGTTGTACTGGAAAACCTGTATACCAAAAAGGTGCAGAATGGAGGAAGGTATTATGAAAGCAATCCAGCTCACAGAGCTTCTGTCTGCTTACTCTCTCTTTTGGTACTCTTCAAATATGGACTAGACTGATGCACCAATATACACAAGGAGCTACCTTCTAGGCTGGGAAAGCATTCTTCTGGGAAGTCTTTAACACTGTTTTGAAAAATCGAATAATGCCTGAAGTGTTTCTGAGAGAATCACCAGAGAAAATGAAATCTCTCAGTAAATAGCAGTTTGCCCTGTGAGTCATAGGTAGTCACTCTAGTAGAGCTGCCAATTTTCACATGAGTAGAAGCAAGGTCTTGACTGTTAAACATTCTACTCTGCTTCTCACAAGAATAGTCAACTGCAACATTTAGTGTTCTGGCTGTCTTTCAGAGTCAATAATTCCTGTGATTTCTCATTACTGCTACTGTGGTTTTAATTGAAGAAACCTGACCTTACCTGTTTTCCCAAAAATGGTTGCAATAAAGTCAGGGATGTGGAGAGATGTCATTTTCCACCCTGATTCATTTGAATTTGAGGGTGAATTGATGTCTGTATTTTACCTATTTGCCTTAGAATTCTTTGGGGCATGGGGAGGAAATGCTAATGTAAGATGTTCTTCATTAAGGGTATAAGTTTTTCTCTGTTTGTATGATTTATTGCTGAATCTGGGGTTTTTTGTTTCAATTTCTTTTTTGTGGCACAGAGGAGAGTCTTATAACCTCTTTGAACATAACTGCAACACCTTCAGTAATGAAGTGGCACAGTTTCTGACAGGAAAAAAAATCCCTTCCTACATCACTGACCTTCCATCTGAAGTTCTTGCCACGTGAGTATGGATGCCCCTCCTCTCCATAGCTGCTTCATGCTAATGCTTAAACATTTGACAGAGTCAGCAGTACCAGTTTCTGATGGATCTGTTTGAGAACCAGCATAAGATTAAAGAGAGGATGCAATTTTCTTTACATCAACACTTGCAACACTGTATGACAAGTGCTAACTGGCATTGGTGTTCCAAAGAAGAGAGTAGAAGGATGTTCTTCTGCCTTTAACTTAAACTAGCTGTTTTGTGATGGTCTCTTATATGTGACCAGACAAGCTTAGAAAGTTTCAGAAAACAGTGCAAGGGTTTTTTTCCCCCTCTTAGACAACCAGTATCTGTTAAAAGTCATTTCTTTAAGCACCATAATTGCAACAGAGGTGTCAGTTTGCTTTTGAAGAGGCAGGGGAGATTAAAATTAATGCTGCAGTTTTAAAGCTAGGATTGGGTGGGAAAAGAGGATATGCAAAAAAGGAAATGAAGAATTTCCTGCTTGATAATTCAGATGTTGTTTTTGTTTGGTTGGTTTTTTTTTTTTTAACTCTCAGCTAGTGAGGATCCCAGTAGGATGATGTGAGCTCTATCATTTAGGTGTTACTTCTCATAACACTGGTATAGCACATTATTTGTGAGACATGGGTCTTCTACCCTGGACTCTTGGCACTTCAGATCTCTCAAAATCAGACAAAGTCTTTAACAGAGTGAGTCTTACTGAAAGACAAGCCAGGTGCTACAGATTGCAACAGAAATTTTTCTGGGAGTCTTGAACCATTGTCTTTTAAGTAAGCTAGAGGCTATTCTTTTGGCAGGCCTCAGTACTGATGTACTTAATGGAACACTGCAGTTGCATAACAGGAATTTTGTTTGCACACTTAAGTAGAATTAATTACTGAAAGCTGGTTTCAGACAGTGTTACATTAGCAGTCTAGGCATGTTAGGACTTAGAACTACCTTATAGGATGATTATATGATATAGAATCATGTTTAAATTTCTTAGTTATTTAACAGTAAACTAATAGGTTAATATAGGTTAATAGGCTTTAGTTTGTAGTGGAAGTCTTTCTGTCAAATTTGCTTCTTGAATGTTGGTTTGGTTGCACTCTAGGAAGTGAGTGCACTTCAGTGTTAAAGGGGAGTTGTTGACCAAGTAAACTCTTTGAGATGTTTATTTCTTTACCTTCTCAGACCTTTTGGACAAGCTTTAAGGCCCCTCCTGGACTCCATCCAGATCCAGCCACCTGGAGGAAATACCTTCAGCAGACATAATGGACAGAGCTAACAGGAATGACCCAGTGTGCCCAGCCTCACCAGGCCTCTTCCTTTTTAAACATGAATCTACCAGATTTCTATTTTATAATTTCTCATGAGAATTAACTCTAAAGAAGTTATAAGACAAGTTTTAAAATTTCCTGGGGAGAGAATTTATCAGGGTGCATGTAAGACAATGCTACCAAAAATATTGCCATAATTTCTAATAGTATTACACTAATTTATAAAGGCTGTCTTGTCCAAGTAGGCTGACACTTTCTACGTAACTCCTGTGCTGGTAAGTGGAAATCTATTCCATGAGCATTCAATAGCCCATTACACAATTTGAAGTAAATAAGGGAGTGTCCTGGCCATCCCTTGCGGACTTGCATCTCTGTCTTGTCACTGCCTCTATTATGGGGGTATTTGCTGAGGTCTAGCAAAAAAAAAGCAGAGCAAGTATTGGTAGCCTAGGAAGTGAAGGTGTCCCAGGATTAGTCTGCATATTTCACTGACATTTGCTCAAGGGAAGAGCTGAACTCATCTGATTAGAATATTTGCAGTGGCACAGGTGTATGGGAAAGGTGATGAAGGTGAACCACGTGTCAGTGTCACACTCAGAAGCTGAAATTCAGTGGGACTTGCTGTGGTGGGAGGGAACCTGGAGCTGAAGGTTACCAAGAGCCTTGTAATGCCAGATACAAGAGTTATGTGAAAGAACCAGCTGAAAGAACAGAATCTCATGAGCAGAAGTGGTAGAGACAAATTTCAGGTGAAAGTAAAATGAAGTGAAATGTTTCCTTTTCTCACACATAAGCTTATCAGCAGATAGACAGAACCTTGTTAATGCAGAAGAACTGTTTTCTTGGTTTTTTTTTTTTTCCTTGCAAAGCCAGGGTTACAGTACAGTAAGGCAGGAGTAGCATGGCAACTGCATGATAATACCAGTTGGACCAATTCTGCCTTCAATATCCAATTGTAGACACAGTAGGAGTTCCAACAAAGTGCTGCCCTTTCCAAAGCAGTCAAACACATCAGGCTCTCCTTAAGAGAAGTGCTAGGTCTCCCCAAATGTACAGAAAATGAGGAAAATTAAGCTTTTCTGTGGAGCAACTGAGTTTCTTGGGGTACATGCAGAAGCAGTCCTGTCCTTTAGCAATACTGCATCTTCTAGTTTAAGATTTTAGAGCTTTGCAATTACTTGCAGTGGGAAAGAACAGGGGAATGAAAAAATAGGCACAATGTTTTCTTTTCATGCATATATATACAGTACTTTCCTGAACAATTTTGTAGCAGTTACATTTAGGAAGGAATATAAGAAAGACATCAAACAAACCCCAGAACACTGCTGATGCTCTGTAAACGGGGATTGCACATCCCAGATGCTGCCAAAAAAGCATCTATGCAAATGTACAGCCCTTTGTCCAGTGCTTTGTTGTGAAGAGTATTGCTGCAAGTTCAGTCCTGCATCTCAAACTTCTTGCACTGGAAACTTCTTACATACCTAAAGGAGATGTCTTTCCTCTACTGGGTTCTTTCTCCCAGAATAATGCAGATTGATAAATTTCTCACACTGTTACTCTGTGTGGACTGTAACAGTTGTATTTTTGAGGGGTTGGAATAGAGGAAAACTGCAATTTTGTCACTGTCAAATACTCTGTTGTCCTGCACCTTGTGGAGCCAGTGCACAGATGGGAATAGGGTATTGTCAGGCCATTCTGCTGTTTCATGTTTACCTGCTCTCAGTGCACAGCAGTGGCCCCTGCAGCCCACATGCTTCTTTTCCTTGTCATTCTCAGCTTGTGCCATCAACTTCTCCTTGAGCATTTCATTTGATGGACTGGACTCTGAGATAACTGTAGCAGTTACTGCAGATGGCTTTATACAAAAGCTTTCAATCTTTCCCCTCCAAATGTCCTGTTTGCAGAAAATGTCCTATGAAAGTCAGTTATGAATGCCTTTTGATGCTCCTGGAGGAAGGATTGGTGTTCGGTTTTGCTATGCCATAGCTTAGTTTTCCTGTCTAGTGTATGTATTATCTCCAGTCTTTTCCCATACATGTTTGTGAAGAGTAACCAGGCTTTCATCTTAATACACACATGACTGTGCCACAAAATGCTGTAGATCATGTTAGAGATCTTGGAGCTTCCTCAGTTGAGCAGGTACACTCGAGCTGGCACAGTGCAGCCCAGCATCCTGGTGTGTTTGTTTGGTACCTGCAAGCAGCACAGCTGTGCTTGCTTGCCCTTCAGCAAACTGTCACTTCAGGCACAGCTGCCTGTGATGGAAGCACTGGTGCCATGGTTTCTGCCCCACACACCTACACAATGAGGATATGCCCTGTATGTCTACCACTTTGGATGTACTGAGCCTAGTTTCTGCTTGGCTGCCTACTTCAGGACTTTTTACATCCTCTCGGGGCAGGAAAGAAAAGGAAGACATTCACCCCGAGCATTTTGCAATCTGCCTTTTCCCCTCCTGAGCAGCCCCTTTGCAGAGATAATGCTCCTTCTTTAAGGTCAAATTTCACTCAGCCATATATTGTTTGCAATAGTCAAAGAGCTCCTGGGCTCGGGACCTACTCTTGTGTTTCATGGCAAAAGAACTGTAAGAGGAAATCCTCTTTGCTTGGTCTTACTGGGTAATGAAACCCCTGTACCCTGTAGGACTCTTAGGAAACCTGTTTTCTCCAAAGATGGTTATGTGTAAATTGCAGGACTGTGCCCTCAATGTTCCACCCAGCTGAAAACAAACTAGACTGAGAAGTGTATGTAAATGTATATAGGTGATGAACTTCAGCCAGCTGTTGGACAAAGGGGCAGGGAAACTGAACTCCTGAAAGGGAACAGAACCCTTTTGCCCACACTTACTATTCTGTCTTGTATTGCTGAGGGGTTCCCCCGTGCCATTTTAAAAATGTTAATAATGTCTTTAGGCAGAAAGTGATGTTTTGATTTACTTGTGGGTTTTTTTCTATTACAATAAAAATAAATACAACACATTTTTTGATTGAATGCATGTGTCCACACAGCTGCCCAGGCAATGCAGCTGACCAGAAGTCATTATCTTCACTCTGGTCCCTCCTGGGAAGTGCAGCATGAGAAATTGTCCAAGCAGTATGTGCCAGGTGCTGCTACTGGAAGTAGTGGTGGCAACTGCCCTTTGCTTGAACTGGCCAAAGGCAATACTCTTATTTAAATCTGGGAAATATTTTCTTCTGTAAGTACTACAGTATTTAAAACCATACTCCTGTGGCTTGACACAGCTTGGATGAGGTGAATGAAGATGTTCTAACTGCACAGGTTTTGTTCAGCCCTTGGTCATCCAAGTCTACAAGTATGAAATGTCTAATGTCTGCTGTTGAAGAAGAGGCCAAACAGAGTTTTAACAAGGAAAAAAGTATTTTCTTGACTGCCTTGATGCTACTTTCAAAAGGAAAAAAAAAAGGAAAAAAGCAGTAGAGTAAGAAGTAGACTTCATGACTGGGTTCCTCTGGAGCTTCAGAGGGGATATTAAGGGGATTATATAGCACTGCCTGAAATATCTGGCTCTGGGGAAGAAATTAATTCTGCTTGGTTCAGCCTTCTGCATGCTTATTGATGGCATCCAAATGATAAACCACACAGTTTGCTGTTTGTGTAACAGTCTGTATCAGCACAGTACAGAATAGGTCTGGTAACAGAAGGGGATTGTAACAGAGATGTATGATTGTGGTTATTTTAGCTGTGTTCTTCAGATGTGGTGCTGGTTTGCTACCAGGTACTAGTATTGGCCCCACATAAAATACCTGGAAACAGGTATTTTAATTTTTTTAAATATTTTTTAAAAATTAAATTTTAAAACTAAAAGGAAAACCTTGACCTTAATGGCAGCTCTAGACAGCATGTAAGCCAATGCTCGCAGTTGCTTGCCTTCTAAACTTCAAACAAAATTTCCTGGCCTTTCCTGCCAGTAACAGAGGTTTTATTCCTGACAACAGCTGCTGCGTATCCCAGCGGCAATCAAGTGAATGTACCAGGAGTGGTTGGAGTGCGAAGCATTAAATAACCAGAACAGCCACGGTGGCCCTGTTCTCAGGGCTCACTCAGAGGGAACAGCCACAGCTGTGGACAGCTGTGCACTTCAGCATAAGGCAGGTTTATGCTCCCAGGGAAACCAAGTTGTCCTAGGTCCTCACCAGCTGATGCGAAATGGCCACCAAGGCGCTTCTTGTGAGAGGCGTTTTGACATGAAGAGACTCCCTAAAGCAGCAGGACAAGCTGAGAAAGCACAGCAGGTAATTCAGGTTTCAGGACGTTCTCCTGGGTAGCATAAACCCAATAGTACTGTAGGGGTGTGAAAATGTGAATGCTGTCCCGTATTTTAGCAGACTTCTCAATTCTGGAAAGTGCCCCGAGGTGGCACTGCTGCCTTGCAGCACAGGGATGTACCTGAGCTTGGGGAGAGCAGCTCCCGCTTCTGGGATGCCATAGTAATGTCGGTGCGAGAGGCATGAGGGAGGTCTCTCCCAAACAAGAAAGCTGCAGGTAGGAGCAGCCAGGAGACAAGACCATGGAGAAGCTTGGGCTACAGCAGAAGCCAGTGCTGCTACAGTAGGTTTTCTAACTCCACACCACTTCCACCCAGACGAGATGGGTCCTCCTTGTACCATGTCATGGTTTATGAAAACTAAAGGTTTGCTTTCCTGAAACCCTGGGAGTTCACTGTGTGTCTGACTCCACTGCTGTCTTCTGAGAGCCCTGGGCGTTAGCTCACGGCTCTGCTGCGTGGAAGAACAGTTCCTTGGCTTCTGGCATTCAAGCACCCAAATCCAGAAAGGCATCTCTACTCACCGATCAGCATGTCATGGTAGGCACACTTGGATGGATTCGTATTCTGGAGTCTACACATTAACTGATGATAAATGTGTAACCATACCTCGACAAGTCCTATAAATGAGCATAACCCTAAACTCAACTCAAAACTCAGCACCCAACTGCATACAAAGTAGCTGGGTGCTAAGAAACCATTCTGGGAGCTTCCCTGCATCTGAGAAGAGAGTCCCACAGAGATGGGAGCCCATAACGAGGGTCTGATCCAGAAGGCCACAGATTCTGCAGAAACATCAGTGCTAGGGTGAGTAATACATGTGATAGCCATCCAAGACTTCCTGACTCGCTGTGCTGTGGAGGCAACTCACAGAAACAGTATGGAAATAGCTGTTCTGGTGGACTCAACTAATGTCTCCCCCAGAAAGTAGCTGAGGATATTTTGGTAAACCTTGTCCAAGACAATGGCACAGAGGTGAATTATTCACGTTGTTTCTGTACATAGCCCTGCCACTGAGTGGGAGTGGGAAAATCATAAACCGCAAACAAGAAAAAACCAGAATCTGTGAAGCCACCTGAATGCTTCCTTTTGAGAGGAATCTGATGGAGAACTGTGAAAAGGGGTTGCCTGATATCCTGGAGCAAATTATACTGAGCAAAAATCAATCAGACTGTAAAAGGATAAATCTCTCCCCAGTTCCAATCTAGCTCAGCACACTGAGCACTGTTGGGGGAGAGAATGCAAACAAACTTTTGAGCAGAAAGCATTGGATGTTCCACATAAGCTGGTTTTGATTTTGGAAAATAATTCAGGAATTACTGTAAGAGATCGGGGGGGGGG
>WBNO01011354.1:204177-230213 GCA_013400575.1 Peucedramus taeniatus
CGGCGCGGGGCCGGGTGCTCTGTCTCTTCGACGTGGACGGGACCCTGACGCCGGCCCGGCAGGTAGCGGGGCGCGGGGGCGCGGGGCTCTGGGGGGCGAGGCCAGCGAGGCGGAGCTCGTCCCGCCGGCTGCGGCCTCACCCGCTGCTTCCCCGCCAGAAAATCGAACCGGAGGTGGACGCGTTCCTGCGGGAGCTGCGGGAGAGGGTGCACATCGGCGTGGTGGGAGGCTCCGACTATGCCAAGATAGCCGAGCAGCTGGGGGAAGGGGACGAAGGTGAGCGCGGTGGACGAGGTCTCCCGGGGGTCCCCTGTGCCCTGAATCCAACCCCAGGGCTGCCCGTGGAGTGGCTGGCCGTGCCCGGGCGGGAGCTGCTGCTTGGCTCCCTCTCCCCGTGTGTGGAGGGCAGGCAGGGATGCTCCAATCCCTGCCGCCGGCTCCAGCGTCAGTTTTGTACGAGCTGCCTCAGAGCTCTGACAGCTTCACGCCCCGCAGGCAATTTTCGCCTCCCTGGTGCTTCGTGGTGGGGTCCCGGCAGGTTCCTCGTCGCGTTCCACTGGGGGCATGGGGTAGAGTAAGGAGTGGGAGGGCAGGGGGGCAGCGCCCGCCTCCTCCGCCGTGTTCTCCTTCTCCGGCATGGATGACAAGCGCCACTGGGCTCCAAGCTCTGCCTCCCACTTCGTTAGTGGAGGGAGGCCGAGAAATTCCCGGCTGAGGCTGATTGCTGAGTCGCCAGTGCTGCGTGTCTGGGTTGCAGGGGGGGCTGGAGTTAGATAACCAGTAACCACATCACCCCGGCAGCCTGGCAGTGCAGAGGGCACAGCAGAGAGCAGAGTAGCACGTATGTAGCTGAAAGCCAAACATTTGTGAGCCTTTATCTTTGTCCTGCAACTGATTCAGCCCGTGACCTCAGTCAGGTCGTTTCACCCTGCATGCATCACCTCCCCAGCCGTGAGCAGAAGATAATCTCCTCATCCACTTTGCGGAAAGCAGGGAGCGTAGGATGGCCAGTGGATCTTTGCAGGGCACAGGAGCTGTGGAAAGCACAGTACTAAGAAAGAAAGAAGATGTCTCACTCAGTCCTCATCCCAGTCCTTTTTGTCCCTTTTCCCAGGCAGTAGTAACGTTACCTCTTATTTTCCTCCCCTCTCAGTCATTGATAAGTTTGACTACGTCTTTGCAGAGAACGGCACAGTGCAATACAAGAATGGGCAGCTGGTCTCCAAGCAGGTAAGTCCAGCTCCCTGTGCAGCCATGGCTCTCCTGCCCTGTGCACTGTGGGGAGCAGCACCTGCCCTGCCCAGGCAAGTGGGCAGCCTCTTCTCCCCAGTTGCTACCTCTTCCAGGTGGGCTTCATGGGAAGTCAAGCATCGTCACTCTTTCTGCAGGCCATTCAGGACCACCTGGGGGAGGAGCTGCTGCAGGATCTGATCAACTTCTGCCTCAACTACATGGCGCTGCTGAAGCTGCCCAAGAAACGGTAACGGCTCAAGCGTGTGCGAGTGGAAGTCATGACACTGATTTCTGGGGAGCTGAGCTCCAGATCTCTCCTAAAAAGAGCTGATCTACAGAGCTTGTCTTGCTGCAGGTTTTATCTTAGGGTCCAGAGGCTGTGTAGGATCACTGTCTCCCTAAGCTGGGCACTGTGGGCAAATAATGGAGGAGTGTGTTTGTTCTGAAGAGTCTGCACTATGTTTTAGCATAATGCCTGCTCTTTTGCCCCCTTGGATTTTCCTCCCTGGGAAGTAGGATGCAGCCACCATGTGTACCTCATTTAGGACAGTGGTCCCAGCTTGTTACTGGTCAGGGCATCAGGCATCACTGGTAGTATATGTTTCCAACGAGGCAAACAATGGATCTTAAGATGGGAAGTCCAGCCCCTGAGCACACGTTTTCACACTGTTTCTAACCCAGTGTCTCTGGCTGGCCCTGCTCTGCTCCCTATCCTGTGTTTGTCTCTGCTCTTCCCATTGAGATCCAGCAGCCAGAGGGTGAGCTGGGTTGGTACACCTCTGCTGAGGGAAGACCAGGCCACCACCAGGACAAGAAAGGGATTCTTCCATTGGATCAGCTCACTCTGTTAGCACAGAAAGAGAGAGAACCAATGGCGTGAAGGTGGAAGGGGGGAGCAGGAGGGCCTCTTTCAGAGGCAGCCTGCAGTTAAACCAGCCTGTTTGCAGGGTCACACCTCACCTCAGACCACAGTTTTAAGAACACGTGAGCCACCCAGAGCTGTTGGGAGCAGCAGCTCTGCCCTCCCCTTGCCATGGCTGATTTTTTTCCTGCTCTCCCCCTGTGTTTGTACAGTGAACCCAAGCCGGTGAGCCATTGGGTTGAAATTAACCTGGTAGAAGTTGCTAAACTGTGATCCAGATTAGTTGTTTGATATGAGTCACCACGTGGCAGTACAAGGACCAGTGAGGGTGACTAGGGGGACTCCTTGCAACAGGACTGCTGGCAGAACAGGCCCCTGAAAGCACAGGCTGGGACCCAGAACCCTCAAGGCTGTTTGATTGCCTCATTACTGTCTGGTTACCCAACAGACTTGGTAGAGTTTCAGCTCCCAAGTAGCTCTGTGGATTTAGCCTTATGGGATTTCTAGCAAAGCAAGGACTTTAACCCACATCTCCTGAGTCCTGGCCTGGGGTGTGAGCCACCAAACCCTTGGTGCCGCAGAGATGCTGTTCCCAGGCATGGCTGCCTGTGTGTCCATTCCATGATGTTCCTCACTGTGTCAGGAGATAGAAAGGGGAGAGCTTTTCCTCCAGACTCAGGGTGGTAAGCACTTTCTCACAGAGAAACAGGAGGGAGGGCTGGGAGGGACAATAAGCTCAGGGGTCCTCAGCTGGACAAGAGAGGGGATCTCCCTCTCCAGCACAGGAATTTCAGTCTATTTTCACACTGTCAGGGCTGCCATCCCCTGGTGTTTCTGCCCCACCCCTCGATAAGCAAACAGAAGTAGCTGGGTTTTTACCAGAGACGAAAGAAGGGAGCAGTTTTCTGCCAGCTCAGTGCTTTCAACCACCCCACCAAGGAAGCAGCTGAGAAGTGACCCTAGCACAAGGTGAGGGTGACAAGCAGGAACTGGATCCTGTCTGTGCAGGCTTAGATAAGAGCTGCAGTCAAAGGTGCAGCTTTTATCAAAAAAAAGGGGGATACAGAGACCCTGATTTGTGTCCCTTGAGGAGGCACTGATTGCTGCTCAGCCTCCTGCTGGACATCAACAGTGAGTTACGCTGACCTGGGCCATCCCACTGCCCCAAGGTACTGCCAGCTTCACCCAGCCCACACAGCATTTCTTAAGAGCCTCATGGGATAGAAGTGCCACAGCCTCATCAGGCAGCTGGTCCAGGCCAGGCAATAGCTGTCATTGCAGTTATCACAACATCAGAAAATGTTACCTCTCATCTCCCCTAAGCTCGTTGCTTCCAGCCTAGCCCCAGGGCACAGAGGGACTGTTCATTTCTCTTCTCTTACAGTCTCTTTTTATAAAACTTTGAGCTCCTTGGGACCTTAGGCAGTTATTGGTGCCTGATCTGAGCCTGTTGCAAAGCACTCAGGAGTGGGCATGGCTTATCGCCTCCTGCATGTTCCTGCAGAGCCTGGCTAAGCAGCCATTCTCCTGAAAAGGTTGTTTTTCTCTCCCTGCCCCAGTAACCTTGTACCTTTGCCCGCCCACAGAGGGACCTTCATTGAGTTCCGCAATGGAATGTTGAACATCTCCCCCATTGGCCGCAGCTGCACCCCAGAGGAGCGAATTGAGTTCTCCGAGCTGGACAAGGTACAAGGGCCAGACCTGGGCTCAGCCTCCCCTTGGCTGCTTTTGCACGACCACAGATCTCAGGTCTTACGTGCTCGCCCCCTTCCCAAGGAGAAGGGAGGCCCAGCTTCAAGCTGTGCATGTGCAGCAAGGGGGAGACAGGGCTGGGAGCCAGGAGACCCAAGGGAAGACACAGATGAATGGAAGAAACTTGATTTCATTGGGGACCACCAATGCAAGGGGGTGGGCAGCAGGATTCCCTGTGCTGTGGGAGAGCCCCAGGGAATGAGGCAGTTATTTAACAGCATTTACAGTACCCAAAGGTGGCCCAACAGCTGTATTCTCTCTCCCCCTTCCCCAGCCCCAACAGAGCTGGAACTAATGGCTTTCCAAACTGGGAGGGCCATGGCAGATCTGCTGGGCAGGTCTCTAGAGGATTTGGCCTGTGCTCATACCAGTTTCTGCCTGGGAAAGCTTTCTTGGCGTTGAGGGATCAGCTGGTTTTTGCAAGACTTTTTAAGCAAAACTGTAGGCTTTGGGTTATGAACTGGGCTGTGGGAAACTGAAGCAGTTGCATTTCATTGCCAAGGAAGATCTGGAATCTGCTCCTCCCGGTGGAGTGAGCTGCTGGCCTGCTTGGACACTGGGCAGGACTGGTGGAAGCTGGCTAAATGGCATGGCACTGAGGCCCAGTGCAGGTGGGGAGGGAGCATAGTTGCCCAGCAGACAGGTTACTGTGGATTCTGGGAGACTGCCAATATCCAATTAGTCAAACTCTTTTTTTCTTTCCCTTCCTCCTTTTCCTCTACAGAAAGAGCGGATACGGGAGAAGTTTGTGGCAGCCTTGCAGAGGGAATTTGCTGGCAAAGGCCTGCGTTTCTCTCGAGGTGAGCAGGGAGGGCTTCCTTGGCTTTGCCTTTATCATGTTTCCCATAAAATTCTGTGGAAGGGAGCAGGAATCCCAACTGTTCCCTCTAAGTGTCTGGAAACCCTGAGAAGAGCAGAAGGAGATTTTAGTGCTGGAGAGTTGCCACAGGGGAGTCATGTTTGCATCCATGATGTCTGCATCCATGTAGAGTAAGCCATGCTGCAGACTTCCCTCCCTGGGAATCAGCCAGACAGACAGGTTTCCATCCCATGACATTATCCCTGCCTTTATCTCAGCTAGTGGAGCCACTGCTGCCCAATGGATCTGTTCTGACTCAAGCATCAGTGGCAGAGGAGCCAGCAGAGCCCCAGGCACACACACTCTTCTCTAGGAATGGGACAGGAGACTAATGCATGTCTTGGCTCTGGGGTTTTCTTGGGACAGTTAGCTGCAAGGGAAACATCTTGCTTCCTGGAGGGAGAGCTGACAAGGAATAAGGAGATTGTGGCTCCCTGCCATGGGCTTCTGTAGGGCCACTTCTTGGGATGGTTCTGACAGCCAGCTTACCAAAGGTGCAGAGCTGAAGGAGGGGCTTGAGCAATCCTGGGCAGAGAGAAAAATGAGGGTGTATAAATTGTGGGGAATGATGCTGGAAGAGGATCCTTTGGAGGGGTGTGAGAGAAGAAGGTTCCATGTGGCAGCCCAGCCAAAGGACAGGGGGGTGATGAGGGTGTGGGTGACACCCCGGGCCCTCTGATCCTCCAAGAGCTTTTCTCTGAGAGCCTTTGCTTGCCTTCTGCATCCTGCCAGGGGCATGCTGTGCTGCCCACAGCACTGGCATACACCATTTGTCAGAGCAGAGAAAGACAAGGTCCCCACTGCTGTGTGCCCTGAGGCACGGGGTGTGAGAGCTGGACAATGGGCCTTTCTCCTTGGGCTTTGGGAAGCTGCCACAAAGAGCCCAGGCCTGTTGTATAAAACCATGAAGGGAAACTGTGTGCCCCCTGCTCCTCCACAAAGAAAACGTGGGGTGTCTCAGGTCAGGCATCTGAAAAAAGGTTATGCAGAAACTTAGCTCTTCTGCCAGGCTGGCTCCATGTGCCTTCTCCCTGGATTGGAGGATTCAAGGCCCAGAGGTGGTGGGAGGTCTCCCTGCAGCTCCCCTGGCCCCTGCTTTTCCTAGGGGAGTAACAGGGCCTCTTCACTCTTTGGTTTCTTACCTGCTCCAGCTGGCATCAGGAGCCCCTTCCTGCTGCCCAGCTCTGTTTAGAGGACTCGAATGCAGTGAAAGGCAGTGGTTTTTACCAGTAAATTGCTTTGGATGCAAAAAAAGAGGATGTCACCAAGTTTAGCTCCTGCTCTGATGCTGGATCCTGCTGCAAGCCTCCCCAGAGCTCATAGGGCACTTGCTCCCATCCTTATCACAGTGCCCTGTCCAGTTTCTCTGCTGCAAGGTGGATGTACAGACTCCATCCCCATCTTTTCAGGCTCCAAAGAGACTTGGTTCAAGGTCTCCAAACCATCAGGGACACTCCAAACAGCCAGGAAGGGGAGGTGCATGGCATCAGGGCTTGCATGTTTGAGCAACCTGGGGTGTCAGTGCCTCTCCTTCAGCAGGAACTGACCCTGTGATTATCTGTCTACTCACCCTCTTCCTTAGAGAGGTAGGGTTATCATTTAAAGAGAATGAAACTCCAGGATTTCTCATGGATACTCCAGTAGATTGCCTGGAGAAGACAAACTGACTGGCAGGAGACCACACATACCAGCTCAAATCCCTGCACCTCTGGCTCTGAGTGAGACCTAAGCATACATGTGCCCTAAGTTGCAGGCTTTATTTTGGGAAGAGCATGTCTCCTGTCTTGGTGCTGGGACAAGGGTCTCTCTGCAGCCTGTGGACACCGTGGGGCACACGGAGGATGGGGAAGGTGCTGCCTCCAAGCACCCCCAAAAAGCAGCAAAGTGCTGGGGTAAACTCTGGCTGGTGTAAGAGCAAGGGCTGGGAAGTTTGTTAACCCTTGGTGCCTGTGGGTGTTCATGTCCATGTACATGTTCTCTGGGAAAGCTCCCTTGCCACTCTCTGTTGGTCACATGTGACTTAGTACCTCTCCAGATGTTGGCAACCCTCACTAAACTCTTGTGTCAAGAGGTCACAGGTCAGGGTCATGCCCTGATTATGTCAATGGGTTGGTGGTACCTCCATGGCAAGGTCCTTGGTCCTTGATCAGTGTGCAGAGACAGCATGCAGGAGACCTCAGTCCCTGCACAGCTAAGGAGCATCAGAAGAGTGCTTTTAGAAGGGCCAGTGATGTCTGGCAGAGCCTAGGAGAGAGTTTGATGCCAGTCTCCAAGGTCATTGTCCCCTGTTGGGTCACAGAATGTGCTGGTGCTATCTGCAAGGCGTCACCCAAAATCTCCTCCCAAAAGATGCCTCTCTTGGGAAGAACCCTCTGGTTCCTGCTTGCCTGCAGGGAAGCTGTGCTAATATCAGCCCAGCCATGTTGATGTCACTGCAGCCTGTTGTCATAGGAACAGCCTCTGTCACTGTCCTAGCCACGTGCCAAGAGGAACACCAAGGCAGAGCTGGTGTTTGTGGCTGCTCTTTGGGGTGGGGGCTCCCCACAGACATCCAGCCCGCTCCCATCCTCCTGCCCATCCCAGGGTGGGGGAACACCCTGCCAGCTCCCAGCAATGTTGCCTGATGCCCTCCCTTCTCCTGGCAGGTGGCATGATCAGCTTTGATGTCTTCCCAGAGGGCTGGGACAAGCGCTACTGCCTCAATGTGCTCGACGATGAGAGATTTGACACCATCCACTTCTTTGGGAATGAGACAACCCCTGTGAGTATGCCCCACTCACCCCACACATGGCTGATTTCTCTCCTGCTGCTCCATCACAGGTCCTCTGGGTCCCATGGTCCCACTGGTGCCAAGACAGACCTTTAGTGTTGTGAGGGGGAAGATGCTGCCCTGTGCTGTGGGTTTGCGATGCTCTCGTGGTGGCTCTGCTGGCTCATGGGGAAATCACCTTGGATTCACTGTGCTGGGAAGCAGGTCCACCTCAGCATTGCTTTCCTTGCCCCAGCACCCTTGGGAGGGCAGCAGCCACTGCTGTGGCCTGCATGACCCAGAACACAAGCCCCCAGCACTTAGGAGAGTACTCCTCAACAGCAGGAATAGCTTCACCTTCCCTTTAGAGCAGTGAAGGATGATGCTTCCTTACTGCTGTAGATCAGCTTGGTCATCCGCTCAGCTCTTCCCAGATGCTGGCAGCCTCTGCTCCCCAAATGTGCCCATCCCTAGCTTCTGCTAGCCCCTCCACAGGCAGGGCAGGGGTTAACTCAGGCTCCTGGACAAGCTTTGCTGATCTGGGACCTTCCCCATCTTTTCTCTGCTCCTCCCCTGGCACTGAAGAGGGAGGCAAGAGGGAGGGAGCAGAATTCCCAGCCCAGCTCCCAGCCCAGCCTTGGGCCAGCAAAGCCCTGCCTGCCCCTGCACACCAAGTCCCTGCCTGCCCAGCCTCTGGCTCCCAGCCCAGCTTCCCACAGGACAGAGCAAAATGTAGATTCATGGATGAGGTTGTTCTGGCAAGACCCTGCTAATGCTGTCCCTATTTTCTATTCCCCCGCAGGGAGGGAACGATTATGAAATCTATGATGATCCCCGCACTGTAGGACACAGTGTCCAGTCCCCCCAGGACACGGTCCAGCGATGCCGCGAAATCTTCTTTCCAGAAAGAGCAAACGAGTGCTAATTGCCTGGTCCCTGCAGCCCTGCCCCAGTCCCACCCTCTCCCCCCACCAGGAAAAGCACCTTCATTTGAGGAATCTGCTCAGGGTAGACCAAAAAAGCACTTGACAGAGCTTGTCAGGATGGAACACGTGAGTGTGGGTGGGTGGCAGGAGGGGGCCTCGGCTGAGCAGCCCCTCAGCGCTCCCTGTGTGCAGCTGGGGGTCATGGCACCAGCCCCTCCTCGCCTCCAGAGAAACTTCTCTCTTGACAGTTCAGCTGTGGTGGGTGGTGATGCAGATGCTTTTGTGTTCAGAAAGCATTTGAAAGGGCCAAAGAGTGAGTGTGTGTCCATCCTGCACTCCCTCTCCTCTCCTTTTCCACTCGGTTTCTCGTAACACTTGTGCACGAGGGAACACGTGGCTCACCTTTCTCTCCCCCTCGCACCTTGGCCAGAGAGGCTGGGGCTGCTGAGGCTCGAGGCATTCACCAGAGCTGCTCTGAGGCAGGAGGCCAGGAAGGCAGTTTGCTCCAAGCCTGTGGTAGGAAGGAGTAGCTGAGATCCCAGCTTGTTGCACCGTTGTGCTTTCTAATGAAGAGGTCACCGTGTCCTTGCCCTCAGTGCCACACTGTGCCAGTCTCTCCCTGCAGATGACCTGGGAATGATAGCTTTAACATGGCTGGGCTGCTGCTCTGAGCTTTGCTCGGGTGCATAAAGAAACCAATTCTTCTCTTTAGCTTACAAAAAACACCTAGGGTTTGTTTTCTATATTATTCTCTATTTTCAAGTCAGACCTTGCCTGGCACAGCTGGAGGATCCTGGCACTTCATGCTATGGAACAGTTTGGGGTAGAAGGATTTCCACTGGTCTCCTGTATCCATTGGGCATCACAGAATCACAGAATTGTTAGGGTTGGAAGGGATCTCTGGAAATCATCTAGTCCAACCCACCTGCCAGGGCAGGGTCATCCTGAGCAGGTGACAGGAATGTGTCCAGATGGGTTTTGAATGTCTCCAGAAAGGGAGACTCCCCAGTCTCCCATGGCAGCCTGTTCCAGTGCTCTGCCACCCTCAATGTAAAGTTCTTCCTCATGTTGAAGTGGAGCCTTGTGTTTTAGTTTATGACCATTGCACATCATCCTGTTGCTGGGCACCACCAAAGAGAATCTGGCACCATCCTCTTGGCATCTGCCTTTGAGATGTTTATATGCATTAATGAGATCCTCTCAGTCTTCTCTAGACTGAACAGGCCCAACTTCCACAGTCTCTCCTCATAAGAGAGATGTGTCCTTATGAAACCTTACCCAGGGCATTCATATCAGACTGTGTCCCCTTCCCTCCCCAGTGCTCAGCTTTCCCTCCTGCTGCCAGAGGCATTTTCAGGGGGGCCAACACCAGCCATAGCTGGTTCACAGAGTTACTGCAGGTACCTGCTCAGCAGTGCCCTCCAAGCTTTGCTCTTCCCCCCATTTCATCCCACACACTCAGTTTACAAGCTCACCTTTAGGGAGACAGGATGTCCAGTGCAATTGTCTTATGTCCTGTTCCTCTCCCTGGATCTTTGTGGGTTGCTCCTTCAGCCTTTGACCTTCCCCCTCACATTGTCCTTTTATTCCCAGCAGTTGCATTGTGGTGTGTGGCCACAATGGTGACACTTGTCACAACTTGGTGCTCAAAAGGAGCTCAGGGATCCCCTCCAGGGAGATGTCCTGCTTGTAGCTCCCCAAGGTACACAGATCTGGTGTTTGCAGACTTGGAGAATGTTGGAAGTTTCTGCAAACCCTCACCCATTGGTCCCCAGGAGCCTCTCTTACCCCATCCCTGCTGGTTATGGCACTGCCCCATCTCTTGGTCCTGTTTCCTCTTCCCTTTTTCTTCTGTTCCTACTTTCCTCATCGTTGCTTTCCATTTTGCACTGGCAGCTGGACTGCAGAGAGGAGTTTCTCAGCTGGCCACCGCCACCTACGCAAGGCACCACCGTGCTCCTCAGGCAAGAAACACTGGTGCTTTTAGACCCAGGCAGGGTTCCCACATTGCCATTGGCAGAGTCCCTGGTGGCCCTTGGCACTGCTACCTGGCCACAGGAGCAGGGATACTGCATGACCACTGCTGGTGGGGTGCTGTCTCCTCCACCTGACTGCATCTCCCAGCTACAACACATCGGATCTCTGATGCAGCACATTTGCATGAGCACAGGTCTGCCCGGCCTCCAGAAATCCCCAGTAAATCCACAAATTCCTCTTTGTACCCAGGGAAGATTTCTGTGTGGGAGAAGAGGACCTGTTGGAGAAGCTTGTATGCAGGATACCCTTTTCACAGGTCATGCGTTTTGGCCCTCCACTGCAACCTTCATGGAGGAATTGTGTTTTGTGATTCCTTCCTCTCTGTTTCACTGTGGATCAGGTTATGTGTGAGTCTTGGGGAGTTTATTTTTCCTGTGAGTCTACTGCTAGCCAGCAGGACCTCTAGTGAGCCTGATGATGAGTGAAGAGCAGGGTCTGGCCCTGACAGCGTGGGGCACCATGGTGGCCTTGGGGGCTGAGGTGACTTGCATCTTTGAAGTGAAAGGCATTTCATGCCCATCCCTGAGACCCCTTTGCCATGGTGCTCCTCTCATGGTGGGTGCCCACAGCATAAGTGGGAGTTTCTCCCCATGGATGTGAGCAAGCAGACGTGGCAGGCCCCCTCGCCTGGGACTGTCTTGCTGTATGGATCCATATCAGTGTGAGATGGGCAGCTCCTGTCTGGCTGATGATAGCTGTTAAATGAGAAATATATTTAAATGCATAGATATGTATATTAAAACATTAAAATCAATCCTATTAAAGCCACAACACAAAGCAGCTGGAGGCAGTGTGTGCTTTGTGCCAGGCTGTGCGGGGTGGAAGGCAGCTGGACAACAGGCAAGACACACTTCAAAGTCCCCAGAGCAATGGGGGACCAGCCCCACTCCTGGTCACCCTTCAGGATGAGCAGCAGCCTCCTGTCCCAGGCCCACAGTGTGGAGCATCTCCAGCCCCCTCGGGGACACACTGTGGGGGAGTCCTTTCTGATGTCTGGATAAGTTCCTGGGTGCTCCAGGTACTTTGCCTGAGAGAGTCACTGTGACACATGCACACAGCACAAAGAGCCAGGATGGGCAGGGCTCATGGGAAAGTCACTTTTAATGGTTTATTGCCAATGTTACAAAGGTTGACACATGGTCAGACAGGCGGGAACTACACCAGAGTTGTAAAAACACCAACAAGTCTAGGGTTTTAGTTTATTTAAAAAAAAAAAAATCCAACAGTTTGCCTTGGCCAAGCTGACTGCATGTCCTGGGGATGCCTGGCTCCTGAGCCACAGTTGCCACAGCCCCTGGGAGAGCCAGGCTTCGGGTTGGCAGTGAGATGGGCTGGAAGGTTCTGGGGCAATCCCCACACCAGCGTGGGTGGTCCTCCTGAATCTGCAGGGCCCAGCTGTCCTGTGTGGCACCAGCCTTGCTCTGCTCCTCTCCCCACTTAGCTCTGTCAGCAACAGCGGCAGCAAAAAAGGTGGCAAACACCCACTCCATCCATGCTGAGCTCCTGCTGGCACAGTGCTCCAGGAGCTGCCTATCCCCTCCTGCCCTGCTTGGAGGGACCTGCTGGCACCCCATCGTTCCCAACCCTGCTTTGAACCCCTTAAGATGCTGGTAATTTCTGGAGCATCAGCACCATTTCACTGGGGTGAGCTCAAGGCCAGCCCAGTGCATGTTGCCCCTGTCCCAGTGCCCTCTGCCCCATTGCTCCCTGGGGCTGTGGGAGCCCACCTGGCCAGGGTATGGCAGAAAAGACCAAAACCAAAGATTGTGCTTTGTATACAAGACCCTGCCTATACCAAGGGCCTGGGGAGGAGGTGGCTGTGCTCACCCCATGGCCGAGGCTGCTCAGACCCCTCAGCCCCTCACCACCCCAGCAAGCTACAGACATGCACACACACACACACACACACACACACACGGGAAGGGGTCCCCAGGGGGTCAGGGGGCAAGAGAAGGAGGAGAAAGTGTCTGTCTCCCCAAAACCATGTCAGCACTGAGCCAAGAAAAGTGCATTACTGCCCAGCAGCAGCGGGGAGCACAGAGGTGCCAAGTGCCCCCTGCCCTGTGCCCAGGTGCAGCTCCCCAGGCACAGCACAGAGTGCCCTGGGTGCCCTGCCAGCAGCTGCCTCTTAAAACCAAATTTTTGCTTTCTGTAAACCAGTCACCTCCCCGTGGCACTGCTGACCTGAGATCTTGTGATGGAGGGATGTGGCTCAGGTGGGTGCTGTGAGCTGCCAGCGATGGGGATGGGTCTCAGCCACCCAGACCCCGCACAGTGATATGCCAGCCCACACCACCCTGCTTTGCCCCTGCACCAGGGCATGTCCCACTGCTGCTGTCCCACTGTGGACTGAGTGGGGTGCCCACCTTACCAGAGTGGAGTTCAGGAGGATGAGCCGAGCCACCCAGCCTCTCCCCACTCCCTCCTGCTCTCAGCACCTGCTTCAGACCAGTAGAGCTGGAGGGCTGGGGTGTAGGACTGGTTCCTCTATTCCCCATGGCCTCAGGAGCAAGGAATGGAACGTGGGGCTCGGTGCTGCCCCCGGAGCTGGGGGACAGTCAGGGAGGGCTCTGCTTCCCCCCATCCCCCTCGACAGACACTTAAAAACACACACAGAGAAAGGAAACCATAACCTTATAAAAGACACTGAACGCAAACACCTGCATGTTTGGGGGCAGCCCCAGCCCCGCCGCCGCCTCGGCTCCCCCACACCCCTTGTGAGCGGCTGGGCAGGCTTGCTCCATGGGGCTGAGCGGCTGGCGGCCCCCCTGGGCGCCTAGGAGCCGATGATCTGGCCAGACCATGTCTCGTGCTTCGTGTGGGGCGCCAGGTTGGTGAGGACCACCTCCACTGCCTGGAACTTCTGGTTCTTGGGAGGGATGGGGCAGACCTTGTATGTCACCTCGTCCCCCTCCACTGGGACGTACTCTCCCTCGATGCTGCAGGAGAGGAAAGGAGAGGTGGTGGTGGTGCCGCAGCCAAGAGATGGACCCCTGCCCCAGACCACCCAGAACAAAGGAAGGCACCTGACCCACCAGTTGTGCCTTGGAAAAGAAAAGCCACTGATGATGGAGGGTACAGAACAAGCAGAGACCCATGTCCACCCCATGGAGACATCCACACCCCAGCCCACAAGTCTCCAGCTCCATGCTGATGGCATGGCTTCCCTGGAGTCTTCCAGCACTGCACAGCCCTGGGACTTACTCAGACACATGCACGAAAATGTCCTCAGTGCCATTCTCTGGGGTGATAAACCCGTGGCCCTGGGAGCGAGAGAACTGCTTGCAGACACCCTTGAAGATGGGGCCAGCAGAGGCACGCGCTGTCCTACAGGAGGAAAGGGAAGATTTTTTACTGGTGGCACTAGCCCAGGTAGAGGCACAGGGAGAGATTTTTGAATGAACACGACGGTTCCGGGCCGAGTGCATGGCACCCGCCCACAGCACTCCGGGCAGGTGTGTGCAGCGATGGGCACCGCAGTGGCAAAGCGCATCCGGTGCAAAGGGCTCTGCAGGCACTGCAGGTGACCACGGCTCAACTGGACATTCCCAAACCCAAGCCAGGTACTTACGCCGAGTAGGTCCTGGTCCTCTTGGTGGGGAGGGGGCTGGGCAGATCCCGTAGCAGGAGGTTGCCCCGCTCCCAGATGCGGCTGCCCTCCCGCTGGAAGGGGAAGGTGGGCCACACCGGTGACTTGGGGGAGTGCAGGGGTGGCACTGCCGGTGGGGCGCTGGGGTCCGATGACATCGTGGGGTCAGTGGGCTCCTCCGTTTTGGGATCGGGCAGGTGCGCAGCAGGAGAAAGGATGCCCAGGTGTGTGGGCCTACCGCTGGTGACCTGGGGAGCAAAAGGGGCTGGGGATTGCAGGACCTTCTGTGAGGCTTTTGGCACAATTTGCTGTCAGGAATTGTCCCTTGGCTCCCAGCCATTTGTGGGAGCAGGGAGCATGCTGCCAGCCTCCAGCATTAGACACCAACCTCCAGCACTGGGAATTGCCCCAGGAAGCCTGTCCCAGCTTGGAGTCACCTGGGATGTTCCAGAAAATCAATCCCAAGGGAAGAACCTGGTTTGTTCAACCTTTCAACTGCCAGGATAATCCCACATATTTGAGATTAAGTCACTAAAAAGCACAATCTGGGAAAAGAAGCATTGGAGCATGGGCTTCCCATTTTGGGAAGGATTCCCATGCAGTGCCAGCATGCCTGGGCCTCTAGTCTCTGAGAACTTCCCCCATCCTGAGATTTCTGATAAAAAAAGTGAAGAAAAAGGGCTGAGACAACAGGTCAGTACTTCAAGGTCAGGGGTCTGAGGTCTTCTCAGCACAGGAAGTTGCTTCAGCCCCACAGGATTTAGGACACAACCCCAACCCCAGCCAGCAGCTGCTGCCCATCCAGGCACATTCCTACCTAAAGAAGGAACACCAGGAGACTGTGGTGAGGTTGTCAGCAGCCCTTATGCTCCTCAGGCACCTCAGTCCAGCCACAAGCACAACCTCCTGCTGCTGCCATCATCAGGCTCCACTGAAGGCATCGTGCCATTTGCAAGGAGTAAAAGCCCTAAGGGGCAGAAACCCTGCAGACTGAGCAATCACAATTGTGGACACTCTTGTCCTTGCTGAAGCACCCCAGCATGAAATTGGAGGGGTTGTGCATTTTTAAGTCTCCCAGATGCTCTGATGTGTGATCAGCACTGCAGCTGCTTGCTCAGAAAGGCCTTGCTCTGTTGATTTTTATTCCAATCAGTTGCTGCGTCTGACGCTGGTGCCTCTGTCCCAGGGCGCCTCCCACCATGGGTTGCTTGAGGGCACCTCTCTTTGGGTGCACTGGGTGGGGGCTCACCCATTTCCATTGCTCCTCAGGCTCAGGAGTTTCCATCACCTTGAGCTGAGGAACCTAATATCCCATGGATCCCATCCTCTTCCCCAGCACCCCTATCAGCCCTTTTCCACCCCACTGGGGCATGCAGCATCTTTTGGGACAACAGCTGCACACACCAGGAAACACAGAGAATATTTCATTTCTTTTCTGACTCACCGTGGCTTTTTGAGACACGAAGGCTCTGGGGGGATGCGCAAAAGGGGGTCACCTCCACTCTGAAATTAGCAGGCACCAAGGACATGGGAAAAGATTTCTAGAGCAGCTGAAGTGTCAAGGAGGGACCAAGCAATTCCTGTTTCCCTCACCCACCTTCACCTTCTTCCTCTGCCAGGGGCTGTGCCTGTCACTGGGCCCCCATGGCTGCCAGTCCAGCTTGGATTCTGCCACAGGATGCTGCCCATACAGGCCTCCGCCAGCCTCCTAACAGCTGCTCCCTCTCAGCCCTGCGGAGCTTCACCCCCGGGCCCAGGCAGTAGAGGCCACACTAGAGTCCTCCTCCAAGGCAGAAGCCACCACATTCCTCCTGCCCTCTGAGACAACTTCCAGAGAGTCTTTCCCTCTGCTGGATCCCCACCCACCCCCACACCAAACCCTTCCTGTGCTTCAGTGGCTCCTCTCCTCCATGCAGCAACTGCAGCATGCACAGTGGAGCCTGTGCTCCACATCCCACCCCACACAGGGGCTGCTCAGCTCCTGCTTCCATGCCCAGGTTCAGCATCTAATGCCCCCAAACCCTGGCTCAGCATCTCCTTCTCCCATTCCCAGGCTCAGGTTCACATCTCCTTCCTCCATGCCTAAGGAGCTCAGCAAGGCTCAGGGAGCACCCAAGCAAGACACCCCGAAGCCAGACGAGACACCAAACTGCTTCACAGTTCCCATCTCTGCCCCCATTTGACCGCGCTGCCTGCACTGGTGAGCAGCCTGGCCACTTTAGGGCAGCAAAAACTGATGTGATCCTTATGCATTTCTGCAGGATTTGTCACCTTCCCAGGAGGTGTCAGGACTGGAGGAGTGGGATGATTTGGGGGAAATGGCCCTCAGTTCTCTGCCACATCATGAGGCTGTCACTATGAAAATGGCCTCACCATGGTGCGCCTCCTCTGTGCAGCTTTCTCTGACAGAGGAGGCCTTTCCATTCCCCCACCAGTTTAGGGACAATGGAGGGTATTTAACCTGAATAAGGATGCTTGGAGCAAACTATTAATATGCTGAGGGAGTTGGTTGGCATCCACAAGGGGCTGGAAAAATGGAAGTTTCCCAGAGGCAAAATTAAAATAAGAGGCAAGGGGGCGTGCAGGAGAGGGAGCTTGCAGGGACAAAATGGTGTGCAGTGGTGAAGTGGCAACCAAGAATGGGTTTGCCTCAGGTTCACCTGTGGGACCAGCCCAGGCCCAGGTGCCCTGGAAGGCTCCCTGTTTTGGGGCACAAGTGGTGGTGAAGAACAGGAGCATGCTGGGCGCTGCTGAGGAGACAGACAGTCTGCTCCTGAGAGCTGAGGGCAGCAGCAGAGTGTGCCCTCCTGGGCTGCTGTTTGTCCCCAGGAGATGAGCTTGCTCCTTGTGGGAGAACAAGTGAGGTGCAATTCCCCACAGGCACTCTGAGGGTTCTCTGGATGGCCCATGGGAATGTTGTAGGGGAACCCTGGTGTAGGCAGGGAGCTCACTGGAATAAACACAGAGACAGGGCACAGCAAGGCTTCCTTAATGGATGTCCTGCCTGGACACGTCACGAAGCTGCCTGCTCTATCTCCTGCTTGGAGCAGGGGCTGGAGCAGAGATCCCTGTCCTGGAGCCAGGCTGAGGCTGTCTCACTCAGCCAGCAGCACTCAGCCTCTCCTCAGCACCTGGATCAAGCATGCCAGATTTAGTCAGCCTTGGGGCCCAGCAGCTGAATTCCTGGCTTTGGTGGTGCTGGTGAAGCTGAGTAGGCTCTTTGGTACATGGAGGACTCCAGGGCTGTATTCTACCTCCAACTTCATTTAAATCCCTGCTGCAAACAAAGGGACCAAGAAAATTAAACTCAGGGCAAAACCAGGCTGAAAGAAGAGTGGGGACACAAGTATATCTTCGCCAGTGTCTCCTTCCCCTCCCAGCCCAGAAGCAGATCAGGGAAAACCTCTGCTGTCCTCCTTCCCTCCCTACTCTCCACCCCACCATCCTCTCCCCAACCATTTCTCCACAATGCAGCCCCAGCAGGGGACAAGGAGGGAGTACCTCGGCACAAGAGGCATTTTCACCCTCTCCTCAATCTCCTGTGGTCACAGTAACCTCTGCGGAGGACGAGAGCGTCTCTCCCCACGTCAGGTCTCTCCCGGCCTGGCTGACACCACCCCACGACACTATGTCCACCCCACGCACGTATACGTGCAGGGACTAAATCCGGGTCACTTGAGGAAGCAAGCGGAGAGACTGCAGCAGCCCGGCTCTGCCGCGGGGCACGGGAAGCTTTTCCAGAGTAACCACCCTCCACCGCCACTGCTGGACCTCCACCTCGCTCCTCCCTGTCTCCTCTTGGTACCTTTGCTCCGAGGGTCTCCCGGGGTGACAGTCCTCCGAGCCAAGGAGGCAAGTGGCTGCAAGCCTAGGGCTTTCTTGAAAGGATGCTCTTTATAAGAAACACCTCCTTCCCTGTCCACCTTCTCTCCTCCTCCCCAAAAAAAACATCTCCAAGCCAAACCCCAGAGCCCTCTGGTGACAGGGTCTTCTTTGGCAGAAGAAGCCAGCTTTGCTTTTATATTTTTGGGAGGGCAGGCTCCTGAGCAAGCGGAGCTGACAGTCAGGAGCCCTTGCAGGCGGAGGCAGGAAACCCAGGCCAATTAAGGCAGACAGGCAGTAGACACATCAGCTTTTATCTCGAGATCCGAGTACCCCATTCATCAGCAGCGACTGAAAGGTCTGCGGTTTATCAAATAAAATCACTGTCTCTCTCCCCTTCTTTAAAGCCAAACACATTGACTTGGGTGCTGGCTGTGACCTTGTTTAACTAAACAGCCTTTCAAGGCCCCCTAGAAGGGAGGAAAGAGCCTTTTGAAGAGGCAGCGGCCTCTGTCTGCCACTCCCCGTTCATTAGTGGCAGCGAAAAAATCCCCTCACGCTCCCTCGCCCGGGCGGGGGGAATACATGTTTAATTAGCTTAATCGCCCTCGGTGAGTCGGCCCTCCCGTGCGGCGTTTCTTTGTGCTCCTTCCCATCCGCTGGAACCCCCGGGATGCCCAGGATGGATTGGCGAATGTGTGGCCGCTTTGCTGGCGGCCCTCACGCTCCGGCTCTGGACGTGACCTTTCGGCTGGCCAGGCCGTCGCCTTTATGGGTAGTTCCCTTTCACGCCGCCGCTTCTCTTTGTAAATCCCCAGCTCGGATGCTGCCCGCCACCAAGCTCGGCTCTCCCGAGTGCCACTGCTCCCCCCGTCTCAGCCAAGGAGCTGGAGGTTATTTTCCCTCTGCTGCCTTTTGCAGCAGTTTCCTGCACGGGCTCTTCCACGCCACTCTCCATCACGTTTTCTCCTTCCCTTCCGACTGCCAGTGGCCCCAGTTCAGGAGTCAGGTTTACTACCTCTCTAAACCCGCCCCAATAGAAAAAAAGGTCTCTGTGTGTCAAAAAGACGCCCCATCTCCACAGCCAGCTTCCAGCAGCCAACTCCTCACTCTGTGGAGCACAGAAAGAAATGCTCTGGCCCGCTGCCATTCTCGGGGAGGCTGATGCCCCCCCAGACTTCTCTTGTCTAGACACAGGCTGAAACAGAGAAGAGCTACACCCCTCCAGACGCATGAGCGTGTCCCCAGAGCTCAATGCAAAAACAAAAATCCCATTTTTCGGCTGCTGGGCATATTCACCTGCCAGTGTACCCAACAACAACACGGTGGCCAGCAGAGATCCCAGAGGGGCTGCCATGAAGGGCAGGAACCAGCTGGGGAACCGCGATGGCTCCAGGAAGGGGTTTCGGTGAGCAGGGTCACTGCAACGTTTGCTGGGCTATGTTTCTCCATTCTTCCTTCCTCGAAGAAGGCTCACAGCCTTGGTGTCTGGCAGATTTTTATAAATGCTGTCTCTGTCTGATGCTAATGAAAGCCTCTCAGCTCCCCCCTCTCCTGTTTTTGGACACCAGATCATGTTAAGAGTTAAATACCAAGCAAAGCAATTTTCTCACCTACCCTGCCTATTACAAATCCCTTTGATGAGACAAATTACTATAGGAAAAATAAAACTAGGCGGTTTTTGGGCAATGCACACTGACAGCATCCCCTCCCCAGCTAAACCAATCACACTCCCAACTCCAGAGATCTTTGCTGAGATAGTCTCGCCTACGATACAGCCTGCTTAGCGCTAAAATATGAATGTCACCTTTATGGATTGATTATAAAAAGCTCCCTTAGTCAGTGCTGGGCTGCCCCGTTCTCAGAGAGGCCATGAGGGAAAGCAAGCAGGCTGACAAACGCAAAGGAGAAGCAAAGGGAGAAACCATCATGGAGGCTTGATTTACCTTTTAAGCATGTATGCATAAGCATCATTCCCAAATACCAAGTTTGTGAGATTTGTTTGCTTTCTTGTGATGATTTTTATTTTTTTTAATTAGCATAGCATCTGTTCAAAGACATGGCACAAACACCTTCGTCCGTGTCCTTCCTTCCTCCTTTGTGGATTTAACTTGCCAACGGTTGGAATAGTGCAGCCAGTCCAAAGAAATCCCAATTCCAGACCCCATCACTATCAGCCTACTTTAATAAGTCAGATTTTTCACAAATTCCCTCCCGCTCACTCGGCAATCCGAGAGCTGGATCCCAGCTAAACTCAGCCCTCCGTGGCAAAGCCCTGGATTATTTGCCCCCAAGCCAAAGCAGACGCGCAACATTGCCGCCGCCACCCCCAGGGGAGTTATTGTTCCTGAGGTTGGTGGGGAATAACCAAACCGGAGGAGGGAAGTCACGCTTCATCCTCGCACCTCTCCACCGTCAAAAGGAAAAAGCAGGTTTCAAAGAAAAAGGTGGTCCGTGAAGTTTAATCTCCAGCTACAATAGCCCTGGCGCGCTGCATGGCCATTGTGCCTCCCCTTACTCACCTCCTTAGCAGCGACGAGCTCTCTGGAGCTGCTCTCTGCAGAGCATCGGTGCTCGGAGGGGCCGGACGTTCCTCCGCTACCTTGCGAGGAGCAGCGGTCTCGCCTGCAGCCCGGCTCCGGGGGGCTTTCTCGGCTGGCTGCCTGCCGGCTGATGGATCTGCGCTATCTGATGTGTGGATGATGTGCGCCTCGAACACACACACATCCGCACGCCTTCCCCTGACGTCAGGGCCGGGCCAGGGGGAGCGGGCAGGTGGGAGGGATCAGCCTGGTCATTTCTGAGCTAGCTAGGCTTAAAGGAGAAAGTCTGTATGGGGGGCCGGAGGTGACGAGGGTCGGCCCCGGGGGGCTGCGTCGCTCCGGTTGCGCAAAGTGACGCACACCGGTGGCACAGCCGGACGCGGTGGGGCAGCCCCACAGGCTGTAGGGACAGCAGGATGGGGTGTGCACTGCAGGCAGGGATGCAGACAGGGTCCCTCACAATGGGTGAAACCTCTCCCCTGTCACCCCAAGTCTCACTGGTGCCCTGCAGCCGCTCTTCCCGCCTGCCCAAGCACTCCCGGGTACTACAGTCATCGCCGGCGCAGTAGGAGAGAACAGGAGGCACATGCTGCAAACCCATCTTACTGCCCCATTCCCCCCGGGCTCACAGCCAGCCATCACAAACCCAGGTGCTTTATAAGGGTGTCATTTCTATCAGCGCACCGTGCCAAAAGATCTTTCCTTTCTGTTTTCCCCTGTGCTTGTGTGGCCGTGCTCAGGGGAGCCACCTCTGCGGGCAGAGGCCATGCCCTGAATTGGCCTGAGACTTTCTCTAGGTGGGGTGTAGGACCGTGGGACGAGGGCAGAATCGTTTGCTGATTCCATTGGGGAATAGAGCGAGGAGTAATGGGGTTTAAATTACAAAGAGCAAGATTGATGTTAGACATTAGGAAACACTTTCTAACAGAACAGACAGTTAATTACTCAAGTAGATTGCCTGGCCAAGCACCAGGGTCTCCATCACTGGAAGCTGGTAAGAACAGGCTGGGTAGGTGTAACTCAGGGGGGATTTAGATGATATCAGCCTCATTTTGGAGTTGAAAGGTAGTCGATATCAGCACTTTACCAAGCAAGTCCCCATGATCCTGGAATAAAATTTACAAGAACCCCAAACAACCATGGTGCAGTGTCAGTGCTGCAGGGAGCTGTTAGGGGCATCCTGTGACATGGGGTGGTCGCGGGTTGCTTTTGTTTCCTTAAACTCTTTCCTTGGTACATTCTGAGTAGCTGATGCCAACTAGACCCGTTCCACAAACAACCCTCAGGGCTGCAGGGTGGTGCTCAAGTTGTGTGGGAACCACGAGGCATGGCACAGAGTCAGGAGAGAGGGACACAACTGCTTCACCTGGCTGTATCCGCCCATCCATCCATCTGCCCATCCATCCATCCATCCCTCCTGGTACTGGGTGTTGATACGGGGCTGTCCCAAGGGCTTTGGCAGAGGGATGAGATCACAAAGCACTTGTCTCTCTCCTGTCAATGAATTATAATGCAGAAAAAAGCTCCATAGGCAGAAGAAAACAGCCCATGGCAAGGCCACCCAGAAGCACTGAAACTCCAAGTGCCAGTGGGTTCTGCTATTGCCCATCTGCTGTTTGTGGCTTTTCGAGTAGTTTTCCAGGACAGAAAAGGAGCCCCATTCATGCCCTACAGATACTACAAGTCTTATCTCTCCAGCCTACTCTTCAAAACTTTGCAAAAGAAGGGGAGGAGGCCCCAGCCAGCTCTCAGTCTCCACTCTGAATTTCTCCTGAGATGGCTTCTCCTTTCTTCGGGGACAACTTTGGCTCTCCCACATAAAGGCTCTTGATGGAAAATGCACAGGAACTTGAAGCACATTTGGCTGGAAGGTGACTCTGGGCATGTGCTGCAGTGGAGGAGGCAGAGAGTCTAAAGCAGGCATGCTTTAAAAATGATAAAAGGAGAAGAGGGGAAGCTTTGATCAAACAGAGTGTGGGAGTGGGGGTGCCAGAGATGCCTGCAGAGATGGAAGCAAAGGCAGGAGCGCGGAGGACTTTTTATGTGAGAAGATACATAATTCCTTTGGAGTCAATCAAAGGAGGGCCAGAACTGTTGAGATGCAAATTACCACTCACCTCCCCTAGCATCCCTGAGCCAGTTTTCTCCAAGAGCCATGGGCATGTGGGGACAGAGGCGATCTTAAACCACATAATTTGGGGGCTCCTTTCATTTTCCTCAAAAGTTCAAATCCTTCAGGTACCTTCAAATATTATTTTCCAGTTCTCCAGTACAATCAAGAGAATGAGAAATGTCTGGTATTTTCTCTGAGGGACAGAAAAACTCTTCTGCAATCCCTGGATTCAAGCAGGTAAAGATTAAAAAAAAAAACCAACCCAGCAACTGAGAACCATGCTCTGAAGTACTGGAAAAGCCCCAATACTGCTGAGAGAGACTCTAGAGACTTTATGGCTATGTGTAAAAAGGTACATACAGGCACTGTGGATTTCTGGTATTCACCATGTCAGTACTACTGGGAGGAGACAACTCAGCAAAACAAAGCTGTTCACATCATCTCCAACAGCAAGACACTTCAGCAGCAGCAATAAATATAGTGTAGCTCTGAGCACTACCATTAGCTGAGGCAACACCCATATTTTACAGAGCATAATTTGGCTTTTGTTTATATTTTTACATTGAAGACAGCACTTATGAAATATGGAATTCCTCCAGGGAGAAAACCTAGGTGGGAACAGAGCAACATCTGTCATATGTAGACAGTCCAGGCATGCACCACTTGGGATTGGGGAGGGGCTACCTGAAGAAAGTGAGACTGGAAATCATTTCCCACAGCCTGGGATGTTACTGGTGGAGGCTGAAACACTGACAGCCAGACTCGGCTCTGGGGTGATTATAGCCTGGTACCAGAGGCAGTGAAGCTCATCTGACACTGCCATCACCAGCCTGCTCTGCACACATTTCAATGCAGTTTCCCCAGCATGAAATCAAAGTACCTGCAAGTTTCAGCAAAATACACAGCTGCAGAGAGAAGAGGAATCTTATTGTCCTTACTGAGGAGTGGCCCACAGCATTCAATCCTTGCTGGCAATCACAGAGCTGATGCAGGAGAGAGAGATTCTGCACATCTTGCTTGGTGTCTGCACTTCACAGCACACGAAAGACCTCGCTCATAGGATCCAAGACAGTATGAAGTAATGCCTTGCAGACCTGCTGCTCACACAGCTGTTTTTTTGGGGCTGTGGATAAGGCTGAAGGGAGATGTGTCTGCTTTGTATTGGGTACCCAAAAGCCCCCGACGGGGCATGGTTATTAGCAGCATGGAAAATGTTAGCTCAAGAATGGGCTAGAAATGAAAGCATGATATGACTCTGTCCAAATCCACTTCTCTCCATCTCCCACATTCTGCCAGATATTTGTCTACTCTTCCCTGAGCGCATGCCCCTACTTAACCCTACAGTTCTTATATACAAGCATCCAGAGTGATCACCTTGCCAAAACCAACAGTGCCTAAGTTCTCTTTCCTTGTATCACGCCAAAGCTATTTCTTCTCCTGCCATCAGGACAGGATTGAGAACAATTTGCTCTTCTGAGTGAAGTAGCTACAGACACCTGCAAAAATTGCACTAGATAAAGGTCAAACCTCGCATTGCCAGACCTGCATGAGGCCAGGACAGAGCAGCAAGGGATGTGGCATGTGTGCCAGCAAAACTGTGCTGTGCCGAGATTAGCACAGCCGTGACTGGAGCGCAGGAGAAAGCAGCCTTTGTGAGGCTCCCTGAAGTAGGACAAGAAGAGCAAGAAACTCTGGGGATTTGGGTTGAGGTGTTCTGATAGAGTGGTGTCTGCTGTGCTGGCAGCAGAGCTCCTTGCTGAGACAGTAGATGCTGCTCCAAATGCTGCTCTTCCCAGGTGAGAGGGGAAATCTTGTTTCTGGGCCCCCTATTTAATACTGACATGTCAAACATGGGCAGACCAGCCACGTTTATTTCTAAAAAAACAACAACCCCACAAACTAATAGACCCTGATGAAATGGAATAATTGAGAAGAAATCAACACCTCCTTGTCCAAGACAGGTACTTTCTTAATGAGGCCTAACCAGGGTATTTCCAGCCTTGTTTCCCCCTTGCTTTTGCAGACAGCTCAACATTTAATGATTTCTTACCTAAACTGCTCCTTGCTGTCCTACCAGGCACTGCTGGGGAGCGTGGGGGATGACACACTTAGCCTTAGCATCAAAGCCCTGATGCTGACAGTGCAGTTTTCACTGTCAGCCAGGGATGTTTGGTTTTCCTGATAGATCTTTTTTTAAGCACACTTCAAACAACCTCCTTTCATTTTCCCTGACAAACCTCAGACGTTAGCACACCCCCTTGTTTTCTGCCATCCCTCATGCAGCTTCTCCCTCACGCTGATTCCCTCACTGCAGAACGCACCGAGGCCTCAAAAATTATATGATGGGTGTTGGTTTCTTTTTTGGCAATTAACACTCACAAATTATTCCAGCTCTGTATGGCGGCAGTTTGTCCCTGAAAAGAACCATGACCTAAGCATTGGGCAGACACAGCTGTGAGGGAGTTCCAGGTGCAAAGAGTATTATAAACCCCCCCAGGTTTTTTGGAAATGTGGGCAAACAGCTGAACGTGGGCTAGAAGGACATGGGCTATCAGAGAGGCAAAGACTTTCATCTCTGGGCTCCTGAGTGCAAGAGAGACATGGAGCTCCTGCAGCAGGTCCAGCAGAGGGCAACAAGGATAACCGGGGGACTGGAGCTCCTCTCTTGCGAGGGAAGGCTGAGGGAGCTGGGCCTGTTCAGGCTTGGGAAGACTGAGAGGGGACCTCATCAACGCCTATCAGTACATGAAGGGTGCCGAGAGTGTGGAGCCAGGCTCAGTTCAGTGGTGCCAAGCAATAGGACAACAGGCAATGGGGCAGAAACTGAGGCACAGGAAGTTCCACGTGAGCGTGAAGAATAAGGATTTTACTGTGCAGTGAGCAGCCCCTGGAACAGATTGCCCAGAGAGGCTGTGGAGTCTCCCTCACTGCGGAGGGAACGCAAGAACCCTCTGGATGCTATTCCTGTGCCATGTGCTTTGGGATGACCATGATACCAAAATGGCTGGAAAACAAACTTTCTAACACAATCTGAGGCATTAGAAAGAAGGCATTCTTTACCTACCTAAGACACATAGAAGACTATCTCTGAAAATTTCTATTCTCTATGTTATTTATCAACCCTGCTTGAGGAGGGAGGTTGGACCAGATGCCCCACCGTGCTCCCTTCCTATCTGACCTGTTCCGTGCTTCTGTGATCTTTGCTGCCGTATCTGGATTGAAGTTTACGAAAATGATAAATTAAATCAGAATAACCGCAGTTGAGAATTGTTCTAGATGTAGCAAAGGCGAAAGCGCCCGGGGAGCCACCTGCCGGAGGTGAAGGGGAAGGAAAGAACTACACAGCATCCCTGCAAAGACGCCCGGGTGCTGACCCCCTTTCCACGTTTATATTGGCCAAAACCAGCCCCCCGGGGATCACCGGATCCTTCCCCGCTCCGACGACAGCGGGGGCCGCACCCAGACGGGCCCCGCCCCGCCCGAGGACGGACAAAATGGCGGCCGCCCCGCCCCGCTCCGTGTCAATCAGGGCGCGCCACCCGCCAGCCGAG
>WBNO01011354.1:230274-261718 GCA_013400575.1 Peucedramus taeniatus
ATCCAGAGTGATCACCTTGCCAAAACCAACAGTGCCTAAGTTCTCTTTCCTTGTATCACGCCAAAGCTATTTCTTCTCCTGCCATCAGGACAGGATTGAGAACAATTTGCTCTTCTGAGTGAAGTAGCTACAGACACCTGCAAAAATTGCACTAGATAAAGGTCAAACCTCGCATTGCCAGACCTGCATGAGGCCAGGACAGAGCAGCAAGGGATGTGGCATGTGTGCCAGCAAAACTGTGCTGTGCCGAGATTAGCACAGCCGTGACTGGAGCGCAGGAGAAAGCAGCCTTTGTGAGGCTCCCTGAAGTAGGACAAGAAGAGCAAGAAACTCTGGGGATTTGGGTTGAGGTGTTCTGATAGAGTGGTGTCTGCTGTGCTGGCAGCAGAGCTCCTTGCTGAGACAGTAGATGCTGCTCCAAATGCTGCTCTTCCCAGGTGAGAGGGGAAATCTTGTTTCTGGGCCCCCTATTTAATACTGACATGTCAAACATGGGCAGACCAGCCACGTTTATTTCTAAAAAAACAACAACCCCACAAACTAATAGACCCTGATGAAATGGAATAATTGAGAAGAAATCAACACCTCCTTGTCCAAGACAGGTACTTTCTTAATGAGGCCTAACCAGGGTATTTCCAGCCTTGTTTCCCCCTTGCTTTTGCAGACAGCTCAACATTTAATGATTTCTTACCTAAACTGCTCCTTGCTGTCCTACCAGGCACTGCTGGGGAGCGTGGGGGATGACACACTTAGCCTTAGCATCAAAGCCCTGATGCTGACAGTGCAGTTTTCACTGTCAGCCAGGGATGTTTGGTTTTCCTGATAGATCTTTTTTTAAGCACACTTCAAACAACCTCCTTTCATTTTCCCTGACAAACCTCAGACGTTAGCACACCCCCTTGTTTTCTGCCATCCCTCATGCAGCTTCTCCCTCACGCTGATTCCCTCACTGCAGAACGCACCGAGGCCTCAAAAATTATATGATGGGTGTTGGTTTCTTTTTTGGCAATTAACACTCACAAATTATTCCAGCTCTGTATGGCGGCAGTTTGTCCCTGAAAAGAACCATGACCTAAGCATTGGGCAGACACAGCTGTGAGGGAGTTCCAGGTGCAAAGAGTATTATAAACCCCCCCAGGTTTTTTGGAAATGTGGGCAAACAGCTGAACGTGGGCTAGAAGGACATGGGCTATCAGAGAGGCAAAGACTTTCATCTCTGGGCTCCTGAGTGCAAGAGAGACATGGAGCTCCTGCAGCAGGTCCAGCAGAGGGCAACAAGGATAACCGGGGGACTGGAGCTCCTCTCTTGCGAGGGAAGGCTGAGGGAGCTGGGCCTGTTCAGGCTTGGGAAGACTGAGAGGGGACCTCATCAACGCCTATCAGTACATGAAGGGTGCCGAGAGTGTGGAGCCAGGCTCAGTTCAGTGGTGCCAAGCAATAGGACAACAGGCAATGGGGCAGAAACTGAGGCACAGGAAGTTCCACGTGAGCGTGAAGAATAAGGATTTTACTGTGCAGTGAGCAGCCCCTGGAACAGATTGCCCAGAGAGGCTGTGGAGTCTCCCTCACTGCGGAGGGAACGCAAGAACCCTCTGGATGCTATTCCTGTGCCATGTGCTTTGGGATGACCATGATACCAAAATGGCTGGAAAACAAACTTTCTAACACAATCTGAGGCATTAGAAAGAAGGCATTCTTTACCTACCTAAGACACATAGAAGACTATCTCTGAAAATTTCTATTCTCTATGTTATTTATCAACCCTGCTTGAGGAGGGAGGTTGGACCAGATGCCCCACCGTGCTCCCTTCCTATCTGACCTGTTCCGTGCTTCTGTGATCTTTGCTGCCGTATCTGGATTGAAGTTTACGAAAATGATAAATTAAATCAGAATAACCGCAGTTGAGAATTGTTCTAGATGTANGCGCTCCCGGGATCCATCCCCGCATCCCGGCCGATCCCGGGCCCCTTTCCTTCGGGACAGCCGGGACACCGCCCCGCCGGGCTCCCTGCCACACACTGCGGTGCCTTCCCAGGCCCGCCCTCGCAGCGCTCCCATTCCCGAGGCTGTCGGCGTCTCCTCGCCCCCCGCCACCATGTTCGTGCTGGTGGAGATGACTGACACTGTCAGAATCCCTCCCTGGCAGTTTGAAAGGAAACTGAACGAATCCATTGCTGAAGAGCTAAACAAGAAATTGGCCAATAAGGTAAAGTGTGGGTCACGTGTAGGTTGCTGCAGGCATCACAGCATCCCCGAGCGTTCCTTCCTTTTATTTGTGCCTGCTGAGGTGCGTGGATGAGGTGCCAGAGTGGTTTAGGTGTGAAGGCCAATCTCTGCCACTGTAAACAAAGAGACAGCCACGTAGCATCTCAAAGGGGACGTTTTTCTAATGGCTGATGTTGTAATGGGAAGATACTGAGACACCAGGTGGGGCAGAGGAGCATGGAAGAGAAGTGAGAGCAGCTGCTAGTTGTGTTAAAAAGAGCAATCCAAAATGCAGCCTGAAAAACAAATGCAAACTAATCCATCCAGTGGGGAATTTAAAGAAAAAAGACCTATATAAACAGATGTGGAACAATAATACTGGAAGAGAAATGAAGCTGTTAATAGCTGATTTGCTCTGTGCTTAGTAATTGCACCAGTAGTAAATGGTGGCAGTAAGAAGTTGGTCTTGGGTGCAGGATATGAAAAGTGTTTTCTGGTGGACCTGGAGATCAGAGTTTCTCTGTGCAGTCCCGTGTATGGCTTTCAACACAGGGCAGGTGCAAAACTCAAAATGCAGCTGTAAACATGAAAGGAGCTCAAAAGAGCAAGCTGAAGGGATCTAGGGTTGTGAATAGCAGATTATACAGGCAGGTTATGAAAAGCAAAAGTCTTCCTTCATCCACTGATGACTGGTAGACGTGTCAGATTTTGTAGGCAGTGAAACTGTCTCAGAAGTAGCAGAGAAGCAGAGTTTGCTTTGTGTCTCCCCAGAGCTAATACAATATAAGGCAAAGGCAAGTCTAGAGAGTGTAACTCTACCAAAAAACATGTTTAGCATTTGGACCAGCTGTGGGGCTGATAAATGATGGGGAGCTGTTTACTGTCATGGCAGCTCAAGTTCTCTCACTGATTTTCCCAAGGGTTTCTCTTTGTAGCAGTGTTCCTTCCAGTGCCAGTGAAAATGTGCTCCCACAACTTGGATTAGGGTTCCCCTGTGCTTCTGGTGGTGTTGAAGGCAGTGTTCCAACACAGCCTCCATCCCATCTTGCCACCTCTCTGTTGCTGCCTTTTGAAAAGGTGTGCATAATGTAGGAGTTCCATAGCTTGCTTGATTTTACCTGGTGGGTTGCTTGATTTACTGCTCTTGAATTTTTTTTTTATCAGGTCGTATACAATGTTGGGCTCTGCATCTGTCTGTATGATATCACAAAGCTGGAAGATTCATACATATTTCCTGGGGATGGTGCATCACATACCAAGGGTAAGTGCTTTTTCTCAGTTACATTGTGCTGCAGAAGGTTAATTAATGATCTGGAAATGTAAGCTGAGTCAGTTGTTAGGGAGAGTAACAACCTTAAGTTCACAGCCTTAACTCTGTTCCTGTTAGGAGGGCAAGAGGAACATGGTGAAAGTCTCTCATTTTCTTTGCTGTTTTGGGTACAAATACAGCTTTCAATAGCCAGTCCTTCTTGCCTTCTCCAGCAGCCCATCTCTGGCTGCTCTAATTCTACAATTAGAGCCACAAGTGTGGGGTAAGGAAAGGGTTAATTTCGTTGAAAGTTATTGAAAGTCTGCACATAGAAAATAAGTTGTAATAATTGGTCTGCATTTCTCTGATATTTTTTTCTTTTTGAAGCTTATTTTCCCTAGCTAGGATATGAAACCTCTTTCTAAATAAAGCATTTGCACAGCATTTAATGTTCTTGTACTAGCTGGAAGTTTTATGACACTTTTGTTGAAACTTAGACAGATCTGGTTCATCATACATTTCTAGGGATTTTTTTTAATAAGAAATAACTAGTTTCTTTACTTTGACTCTTGGCAAATCTGACTAAAAACTGGAAGTAAGTGCATAAAAGCAAATTTCATTTTTAAATTTAAAATAAAAGTTTAAACTGGTAAGAGATGCATTTTTCTGGTTTCATTTTACAGTGTGGAATCATAGGTTGAGCACATGAAATATCTCCTGTTAGAAGGGAACTGCACTGACTATATGTGCCTTCCATTGTCTAAATTTTAACTCCAGTAGAACTCATTTCCTGCAAATGAAAGCTTCTCTAATACTGAAGGAGGATGCCAGGCTTTCCTGCTTGCTTTAAGCTCCATTCAGCTTCTCAACTTAGAATTACTCCTGAACTGGGAGAAGAGAACTTTTCTCTCTGAGCTTGGGAAAAAAGTCTGCTTTCAGAATCTGGGGTAGCACTTTGATAAATCCTGCTGTGTCTGGTAATAACTCTTTCTTTAATGCACTGCCTAGTTTTATGTAAAAGAAGAGCACTGAGGAGGTACAGCTGAAATGATGTTAAATTTCTCAGAAGCATCATTTGGCTGAGATTGTCTTAGTGTAGCATTCTTGTAATATCAAATGCCATGTGGCTAGTTAGATTCATTTTATCTAGCTTGGAGGAAAAATCCAGTTATGTTAGAGAACCGTGTTTAATCTGATAATACTTGATGTAAAATATTTAATTTAATGCAAATACAGCATTGCAGACAAAGATAAAAGGCAGAAGTATTACAAGAAAGTATAATTTCAACTGATACTCTTGACCGTGAAGCGTTGTGCTTCCATCATAACTTAATCAGAGGCCATGCTCCATGTTTATCATCTTACACTTTCTTTCTGTGAACTTCTTGCAAAACGGAGGAGCTGGGAACAGGACACTGCTGATCAGCTGCTGCCAGAATTTGTACAAACCAGTTAGGAATCAGAACTCTTATTCACATTTTTCTATCTAATCAGTGCCTGTAATGAAGTTGTAAAAGAAACGGGGTGTTTTAGAGGGCTTGTAGGATGTGGGATTTGGTTTTAATGGCTGCCACTCTGTGGGAGGACTACAGTTTACTGACATGGACATAACATTAATGATCTGTTTTCTTTCAAGTGCACTTCCGCTATGTGGTCTTCCATCCCTTCCTGGATGAGATTCTGATTGGACAGATTAAAAGCTGCAGTCAGGATGGCGTCCACGGTAAACTGCAACTTCTGACATTAGGGGCACGTGGGCTGCAGAGTTCTTGGGTCTGGTGATACTGATTTTGGCTGGACTAATGCTCTCTGTGGTCTAGTTGATGGCTACTACTGGCCTCTAGTGCTGCTGTGATCTGAGGGTGATAGGTAGTTTGAGCCTGGCAGCTTCCCTGACCTTCATGGTTTTGTCCTCACTCCCTTTTCCTTTTGCCCAAGAATAACAGGCAAACCTGTCTGGAGCTTAGACTGGATTCCTTTCCTTGCTTCAGTTAACAGAATTTGTTTTTTTTCCAAAGGGGAGCTATTGTCTTGTGTTGGTCTGATGTATTTTTCCTATAGTGCTGTGCAAATTCGTGTTCATTTCCTGTAGCTGAAAACATGTCAGGGAAATGTCTTTGTGAGCACAAAGTGCTGCCAGAGTCATGGAATATATAATTGATGAGTTGCTTTCCTTTCCTCTAGGAGTCTTCCATACAAGGGAGCTCTGCTGCTCAGTTGTTAAATTAGGACAATAAGGTTACCTTGGCTGCTTTTGTTGCTGAATTTGGGCATAGTCCATTCCCTGATAAAATTCAACATCATGAAATCTTAAGGGGATGTGGAGGCTGTTCTAACTTTATATCGGTCTTTATTTAACATACTACATCTGTGATTTCTAAGCTTTTTTGTCACAGACCTCTATAGCATCTGACTCATTTCTTGGAAGGCTTTCATTTCCATTCCTGCTCCAAACAACCTTTTCCTTTCCCAGCGGGCATGAAGACTGTGCCCTCTGTTGCTGTATGCACTTTCAGCTGGGTGGTTGCTTTGCTGCCAACTGAAATTGAGTTGTGGCTCAAAGAATAATTCCTGCATAATCTCAGTGTCCTTCCTGAGAGAGGAAGGAGAGTGAGCCTAGAAATGCATTTTAGGAATCGCTGTGGAACATCATTTGCAATGAATTGTTTCAGTCTTAACCAAATTATTTTCTCCACAGTTTCTCTTGGATTCTTTGATGATATTGTCATACCACCAGAATCCCTGCAGCAGCCAGCTAAGTTGTATCCTTTGATCACCTTTGATAACTTCACTACTTCATTTCAAAAGATTGTGCAGTGCTGGCCCAACAGGCATTCACCACTGCAACAATGAAGGTGCTCAGTGGCAGGAGCTAAGCGCTTCTGTCGGGCGAGTCCCACAGACTGTTATCACAGCCAGACAGGCCCTCACGCTCGTTAGGTTTTGCAGGATCATTGCGCCTGCTGATAGAAATGAATGGCAGTGTCCCCTGCCCAGTTGTAATCCCTGCCTCCAGTCTTGGCTGCTGCTGAAGATAGTGTGCAGTTTTTACCACATTATGTAATGTCTGCATACATGTGTGTCTGATGTACTTCAGTGTGGTAGGTGAGGTTGTTTTGGGTCTGAGGAGTTTTGCTTGTCTGAGGGTCTTTTCTGTTGCTGTTTTTTTTTATGTACACAAGCAGCATACAGCTTGATGCAGGAAAATCAGAAAGATGGGGGTATTGGGCTGTCCACACAATGACCTGGGACAGCATATTGCGGTTTGGGAAATAACTGTGAAAAGGCTTTGAATCGAGTCTGTTCTCAGAACTGTCAGAAAGTGCTCTGTCAAGGAGAATGCTGTTTCCCTCCTTAATCCTTGGCCAGTGATGAAGCAGAGCAGGTGTGGGTGTGGGAATATGAGACAGAAGAAGGGGCCCATGACCTTTACATGGACATTGGGGAAGAGATCCGCTTCCGAGTCGTGGATGAGACATTTGTTGATACATCACCGACCGGTCCAAGCTCTGCAGAGGCTTCCACTTCAAATGCTGCAGAGGAAGCCCAGAAGAAAGAGGCACCCTACACTCTTGTGGTAACTATGTGCATTAGTTCTTACGGCTTTGTGAGTGTTGTGGTTTATTCAGTGTCTAAAATAGCACCCCTCTCCCAAGGAACTGATTGCTTTAAGCTGACCATGAAGCAGAGTCACAGAATGAAAGGAATGAAAAGGGGAGAAATGAGGTTGTTCTTGTGGTTGCTGTTTTCTGAGTGTTTTCACTGGGACACTTGGTGGTTGGTGGTGGTTCTCTCTGGGAGGCTGATTTAAAGCAAACTGTGTGTGCATGAAGAGTGCAGAGCTGGGAGCAACACATCAAGGTCTATGTGGCAACTGAACAGTCTTTCCTTGCCGTGTTCTGGCATAAAACCTGAGTACAATGCATGGGAAGGGTGGCTGTGAACGAGTGGCAGCTGCGTTCCATAACTTAGATGGGAAAGGTGATGTATTTTTAGGCATTTTCCTCTATTCTCTGTGCAGTTTACAATTGCATGCTCTTGTCTTCTCTCTATGAACAGGGATCAATCAGCGAGCCAGGCCTGGGCCTCCTGTCTTGGTGGACAAACAGTTAGCTGCCATCAGAGCCTGCTCCACAGAAAGTCTTTCCAGTGGATGTTTGGGGGATAATGGGACCCTGCTGGTGCTCATTGCTCCTCTGAAGCTGAATAAGAAAGTAGATCTGCCATTCTGTTTTCCCTTCAGCTTCCAAGCTGCCAGAGAGAGACAGTTAATTTCAAGAAATGTCCTCACTGATGTGCAGAAGTGAATTTACAGGCACAAAAAGCCTTGAGCAAAGCAGCTACAAACTCAGCTGGAGCTTTGGTCTCCTGCCCCGGAGGGAAAATTGTGGAGGTCTTTGCTTGCCTGAATCAAGGAAAGAGTTGACTTCAGTGACTAAAGGCAGAAGAGAATACCTGTCGAGAAATACCACTCATTAGGCTGGCAGCTTGATCTCAGAGGAGTAGAAACCTGCCCTTCTCTTGACAGGAAATGAAGAAGACACAGCAAAAGGCTTCAGTTAGTAGAGGTGTGGTATTCTGGAGACCCAGAAAATGCTGCTGCTGAGAGAGCAGGGGAGGTGGTGGTGATGTTCTGCTAAGTATGGGAACTTCACCTATGGATGAAGTCAGCCAGAAGGAACAGGAATGACAGTTTACCCAAAAGTAACTCAGGTTTAGTGAAGATGACCATTGTGGAAAACTACAGGCTCCTTATTGTGCTGAATGGAATGACTTTTTTGGTTGGGCTGTATTTATGCAGAATGAGCTAAACATTGCAGGAGTGTGACTGAAAATATGAAATTATGTACTGAAATGGACCAAGGCTGCTTTGAGCAAGCTAAATTCTTGTTTGTGGGGGTTTTAATATTGTAAGTGGAATGAATAGTAAAAAACACACAGCCTGCCTTCCTGTACAATTTGTGGGGAAACTGTTAGCTTCCTGCCCAGCAGGAAGAAAACACTTGCCTCCTGCAGTTTAGCTACTTGGATTTCAAGGCAGACAGAGTTGAGACCAGCGCTTTGCTCTGTGCTAACAGCCAATGACAAACAATTGCCATCACCCTCCCTGACAGCAGTACAAGAAAAGGAGGGAACAAAACAGTGAGTAAAATCTATGCAGGGCCCATTGCCAAGAGAGTGATGTTGCACATAATTACAAAGCCAGCCACGTTTGGCAGGAAGGAGCTGTAATTCCCTGGGATAGTGGGTCTGCTTAACCTCCAACTGTGAAAACAAAGCCTGAGTCATCAGCGCCCTCCCTGCAGCGTCGTTAGAACCCCTTAATTCTCAACTGTTATTCCTGGTGCAATGCCCTAATTAAAAGGGAGCCTAGAATTCTTTGGGTTCACATAGTAACTGAGGTCCATCTGTCCCCACAATAAGCTTACTGAATGCCACCTACAGCGCAGCAGTGCTCACACATGCAACCATCTAGCTGTGATGGAAACAACTGTTTGCAGAAACCCCCCAGCCATTTCTATAGGTGGAAATTTGGGTGAAACAAGCAAGGAGCTGTTCTGGGGTAGTGCCAGGGCAAGGGGAAGAAAACAGTCCAACTATTCCAGGTAGTTGTTTTGCTCAGCTCCTTTTGGACAGCATCAGGGCTCCCAGGAGTATAGTGAAGCAGTAGCTATGTGGTTTTGTGTGCTGTTCTCATGAGAGACCCCTCAACATCCAACTCTCCTGCTGTAAGTTGTGCTCTAGGAAACAGAGTCAGCAGTGGGAAATCAGATACAGCAGGTGTTCTTTGCAAGTTTGTCATCACTGCAGTAGTGGCAGTGTTGCCCTAGACAGGAATGTAGGGGGGGAAGGTGGTCATAATCACAAGTGTAGCCTGCAGTAGGTTAATGTCAAGAGCTAAACAGTCCAGGACAGCTGCGAGCACTTTTTTTTTACCACACTGAGTTACTGTTCAATTTGGGTTTTTTCCCCATATAGCAGGGATTTACAAGAAGTTCTTTCTCACCCTCCCAGCAACAATGACAGGGATTAGGATGATGAATACAATAACACATGACAGAAGAGATGGTCACATTCTTTATTTTCATTTTGTCTTTAGCCATCAGTAAAGTGAATGGGCAGAAAACAACCAACTGAGCAGACAAACCCACCTTTGCTGGTTATTTCCAAATATAAATAACTGTGTGAGAACTGAAATTGAGCCAAAATAGAAAAAGGAAGCTGGGGAATTTAAAAGACAAAAGTAAGCCTAGCTGCACTCCCTTTTCATAGTGTCAGTGAAGAGGAAGTACCATAACAAAAAGGAAGCTATGGTTACATTTGATCAGACATTTATTCCAACAGTAGGCATGGAATTGCACTTTCATGAAAATGCCAAAGCTGAATCGAGTCCAGTGCACTGGGGCATTGTGTGCACTTAGCTTGATTTCTGCTGCAGCTCCTTCATTCTGTTCAGGGCACTGCCAGCCTGAAACCACTCGATCTGCGACTCATTGAAGGTGTGGTTCAGCATGATTGTTTCTTGGCTCCCATTGGGATGCTTGATGATGCATTTCAGAGGCTAAAGAAGAAGACAGTTTTATTTTCCCTTCTCTTTCAAGGGAGAAGGTTATCTGAAGCTTCTTACAGGAAAGTTACTACATGGTTTTAAAGGGCTGAAAAGGGAAAATTGCACCTCAGGGTGGATCTTAAAATAAAAGTGAGATTGCAGTTCCTTCTAGGGAACACTTGTGCTTAAGTCAACAAGTCCAGGAATTCAGAGATTGTACGAAGACTTCTCTTAACTGTTCAGAACACCACTGATTCTGACCTGCCCTGTGTCTCCCAGCCCACTGTGTCACCCCTGGCTGGCAGGCTGCACTGCTCATCAGTGCCAGTGCTGCCTCACAAGCACACAACTCACCACTGATCCCCATCAGTGGCACATCCCTGCCCCTGAGTGCATGACAAGACACCCAGACAGTTACCTTTCCAGGTGCAAAGTCTTTCAACCCCACGATGCTCAGCTTATCCACAGGATGAATCTTGTTATAGTCTGCTGGATCAGCAAAAGTGAGAGGCAGTAGACCTTGCTTCTTCAGATTGGTTTCTGTGGAGAACAAACCATCAACCACACTTGTAACATCGCACTCCAGGGAAGGACGATTACCTTCTGGCTGCTCAGAGTACTGTTCCAACAACAATTACTATCTTTGTAGCAAAATCAGCATATCCGTTGTTTGTGGCATATCTAACTAGGTATGTAACAGGACTCCTGACAGGAGGGACCTTGCCATCTGTCAGCAGGGAAGGTTCATGCCTGTAGGTGTTGAGCCCTGGGCAAGGTATAAACACCACTTCCAGTCAAACTGAACACATCCTGTTTACAAACACCACAGGGGAAGCCTGACTCACCATGGATCCTGGCAAAGCTCTTGGTGATGATGACCCTTCCTCCCAAGTGACGTGGCTCCAATGCTGCATGCTCCCGGCTTGATCCCTCACCATAGTTTTCATCCCCAACAACTGCCCATTTGACACCCATTTTCTGTGACAAAAGACACAGATTTACATTTGTGCAGCCACTCAAGTGAGGAATTAACAATAAATACCCACCCACACATCTAATTTCAGCACTCCAGTGACATTGCTATGCTATGACACCTTCTCCCAGAAGACTCCCTTGGGTTCTGAGAAAGGAGAGTAATAAAGAATTTAGTGCTTCACAGCAGTTAGGCACTGCCATCCTTGATGACAAGGGCTGATGAAAAGAGCAAATCTTTTCCTTCCTTTTCCTGCCACCTCTCCTTCCATCATGCTATGCCAAACCAGTGTTTGCACCACCAGTTGACCTCTGCTCTACTTCTGGAAAGGATGTGGAAAATTTTAACTTCTCTCTACTGAAAGAGGCAATTGGAAACAATTGCCAAGTTGTCCAGAGGGTAAAAGAACATTTCTTGAGATTTGAAGCCTATTGTTAAAGAATAAAGGGGATAAGACTATAATTTATTTAAACATTAGACTAGTCACAGGTGAAGCATTCCAGGAGGCAAGATTTAGTTAGTCTGATGACACCCATGTCTTGCAAGGTGTGCAGAGCCTAAAGACATTCTTCCCCTTTTGTCTATGATTTCTGGTCCCCTCTGAGTTACAAGATCTTCCTCCCTCTTCCCCATAGCAGGTAGGGACAGAATCTCCTACAGGAACTGCAATCATTAGAGAAAGTACCAAGAAAATGCTTCAATGCTGAATGAATTCGCAGCTGCTGTTACTTGAGAGCAGGAGGGTGAGATCCTTATATTTGGCACAGACTGCCCAAAGTGTAAACATCCTCTTAAAATAGATGTGTCAGGGGAACATCTCACCTTGTAGTAACGGGCTGTGTCTGGGACTGGGCCAAACTCCTGGGTTAATGCGTTCCGCACAGAGTTGGCTTTGCCGTTTTCGATGTTGATGGCACCGATGAGCAGGTTGTTGGAGATGTTGTCCAGATGGCCACGGAATTTAAGCCAAGGTCCGGCTGCAGAAATGTGATCAGTGGTGCATTTCCCTTTTACCTAAAGCATAGTAGAAGAGAAGAATGTCTCAGGATGGACTAATGTACTTGACCCTTCCTCAACATTTGTAACTGTGAAGCACTAATTGGGAGGAGTGGTCGATACTCCAGAGGGCTCTGCAGCCCTTCAGAGAGGCCTCAACAGGTTAGAGAGGTGGGCAGAGAACTGTCTGAAGTTCAGCAAGGGGCAGGTTCAGCGTCCTGCACCTGGTAAAGAGTAACTCCATGCACAAGCACAGGCTGAGGGCTGACCTGCTGGAAAGCAGCTCTGCAGAGAAAGACTTGGGGGTCCTGGTGGACAACAAGCTGTCCATGAGCCAGCAGCGTGCCCATGTGGCCAAGAAAGCCAATGGTATCCTGGGGTGAATTAGGAAGAGCACTGCCAGCAGGTCAAGGGAAGTGATCCTGTCCCTCTAGTCAGCCCTAGTGAGGCCACCTCTGTGGCCAGTGCTGTGTCCAGTTCTGGGCTCCCCAGTACAAGAGAGGATGGAGCTCCTAAAGCAGGTACAGGGGAGAGCAACAAAGGCAATTAAGGGACTGGACCATCTCCTATTCAGCCTCAAGAGGAGACAAATGAGAGGGCACCTCTCATTTACAGTATCTCTAACTATCTGAAGGGAGGGTGTCAAGAGTGTGAGCCAGGCTCTGTTCAGTGGTGCCAAGCAATAGGACAATAGGCAATGGAGCAGAAACTGAGGCACAGGAAGTTCCACCTGAACATGAGGAAGAACTTCTTTACTGTGCAGTGATCACATTGAAACAGATTGCCCAAAGAGGTTGTGGAGTCTCCCTCACAGGAGATATTCAAGAACCATCTGGACACAATCCTGTGCCATGTGCTCCAGGGTGACCCTGCTTAAGCGGGGAGGTTGGACCAGATGACCCCCTGTGGACCCTTCCAACCTGACCCATTCTGCAATCATCATATCTCTTTTTAAAGGCATAAACCCCAGAAAAGTGCATCAGTTACAGAATCAAGGCACTCTAAAGCAGAACACAGTGGTCTTTCCACATGCATTGAGTAAGAAGAACATCCCTTTTCCAAAGGGTAAATTACAAAAATTAGCTTAGCCATGACATCTCCTGCTGTGTCCTCACTTCCCTCAGCAGCAGGTTGTTCAGGTACAAAAAGCAATTAAGCCCTTCCTGCTACAGCCCAGCCTCCCTACTGGGGAACTTCAACAAGATGCCAAGTGTTACTTACCCCCCTTACAGGGGTAAGTTTCCAAACTGTTTAACATACTTCTCAGCTTGTAAGAACAGAATTCCCAACCAGAGATAATGGCCTTCCTACTGGTAAGTTCTAAAGTGCTTATAAAGGAATTGCCTGTGTCAAAAACTTTTGCACAGCAGTATGGCCCTTGGGAGTATCTCCAACTCTGTCACTGAGAATCAGGAATGTTCCCAAAGGTCAGTTCATAAGGGATTGCATTTCAGAACACCTCACCATATCAGCTGAAGTTTCCATCTGTTAACTCACCTCAGGCAGTGAGGAGAAACCCATGTCTCTATTGAAAGACCAAATTGCAATGTTTAACAAGTGTGAAGTAACTTCTCTTTCTATAAAGTGGGAAAAGAACATGCATACTGATGGATGAGAAGTTCCCAACGACCTCATTTCAGACAAAATACATCTTAGAACAGCCAATATTAGAGATGCTAATTAAAGAACCCATCCACCTTTTTATTGCAGGTTGTAACGGGCAAATTCTGGAGATTGCATGGTTTGGGCAGGATCATATTACATGCTGTAACAAGCTTGCTTTTGCATGGTATTAGCAAACCACTAGCCCAAAGGAGAAGAGTCAGTTATAACATAAAGAAGTATCAGAAGGAAACACCTGGAAGAAAGGAAGACCCCTTGCTTCCCTTTCTGTAACAATGTGGTTGTAGGGGAGGGAATCAGGTATCTCAAAGGCACATCCAAAGCTTCTAGCAGTTGCTGTGCAAACCCCTGTTCAAGCAGATGTCATAGCTGATGCTCCCCCACTTTGTTCCTGACCTTGATGAGGATCAGCATGTCTTCTAGATCCTTGCCATCCCACTTATCAAAGGGCTCAAGAAGCTGGAGACGCTGGCTGGTGGGGCTCACATCCACACGCTGCCCACTGCCATCCTTGGGAGGGTACTGATAGGTGTCCTGGCCTGGGTCAAACTCCTTCCAAAGAAGAAAGGAAAACCATCAGCCTCAGCCATCCCCAACAGCATGGGAAGAACAAGCCAATACAGGCAACTGCACCCATTCTAGCTCTACCACCATGTGTCAAGAAAGACATCAGTGCCTGTAAGTTCCCTCAGTATAAAGAAAACACTGCTAGCATCAGGTCTTCCCTCCCTCTGCCCCCAGACAGAGCACTTACCAGCTTGGGCAGCTCATCTGCATCAGGTGCCTCTAGTTTAAACTTCTTCCCATCTGCTCCTGTCAGGTAATCTGTCTCAGGGTTAAATTTTAGAGTGCCAGCAATGGACAGTGCTGTGACAATCTGAAAGGAAAAAAAAGGACAAATTTAAAGGCATATTCTACCTCCCATCACTTCACCTGAAAGTCCTACATCTAAGTCTCAAAGCCACCAGCCAAAAGCTACTAAATGAGGCACATTGGGCCTCTTCTGCAGGCACCTTGAACTATTCCACAGCCCCTCCTCCAGCTGTTTCTTACCTCTGGAGAAGTCACAAATGCATGAGTCTCTGGATTGGCATCATTGCGACCTGTGAAATTCCGGTTGTAGGACGTAACTATTGTATTTTTCTCTCCTTTCTTGATGTCCTTCCTGTGAAAAAAGCAAATGTGCTCATAAGATCCAAATGGAATATTGCTTCTAGATGTCTCACTGCTAGAATCCTCCAGCTTGGTTTTGGCTGCAATCACTATCTTAGAAACATGAGCTGGTGCCTGTACATGTTTTCCTCCCTTAAGCACAGACCCAAAATTAATGAATGCAAACCCAAGTCAAACACTGATTCCTGCAGTAGTTTTCACAGCCCATGTTGTTCACTGTTGAACTGTCTAAACAATAATCAAGTAAGCACATTGCCTTTAGATATCCTATGGTCAGCCGTGATAAAGCAACATAAGAATGTGCCTCCCATCCCTTCTATTAGGAATTATTCTCCCTGCCACTCCAATGACTGAAGTTGGACCAATTCACTTTTCCTATTTTAAAAGGCCCATACAAACTTCAGTCCACCCTCTCACAGACAACAAATCAGACAGACAAATCTTTCTCTCGATTCTTTGCCTTCTACAAAAAGCCTCCAGAATGTGTGTCCATTCTGCAGCTTTATTCACCTAAAGGCTCAATATAAATCTGTAGTCCTTCTTTTTGCCTCCTCCAGTACATATCAGTACATATCAGCTATGACCAGTTGGTTTTCAAACGTTTAATTACCAGTTAAGCAGTATGTTGTATTTACAATCAAATCAGGCTTCACAGAGCATTTTGGGAGCTAAAAGATACAGAGCTAAAGTTTAGTCCATCTTCCATTTTACCTGTCCCACTGGCCGATGCATGGCCCACAAGCATTAGCAAGAACCAGCCCTCCAACTTCTCGCAGGACTTTTGCCTGGGGGCAGAAAAAAACTTTGTTACCATAGAATGCCTGGAATGAGTTTCTGGGGTTGCTCTTTCAGGGGAAGAAGATACTAACAGGAAGCACCAAGCCTGAGAAAATTCCCTTCCTTGTTTCAGTTTTGAGTCACTTTTATAAATACATGGGGTTTGACCCCAGTAAGACTCTAAGTTAACACTGGGGCAGAGCACAGGATGACTTGCCATGATGTTCCCATTCTCTGCCTGCTTCAACTTGAGCAATCCAGCTACAGACTGAAGGGCAGTGTCTGGTCTGATTAATATTCTATAGATTTCCTGTCCATGTAAGGAGAGAACTGGCAACAGTGCAGGCAAGTATGTGTGCCTGCTCAGTCTACTCAGCAAACAACTCAATTAAGGGGGCAGCTGATAAGGAAAAGTATGACTTGAAAGGTAAGACTTGGTTGCAAGAGCCATCAAACATTGGCTGGACATATCCATATGTAAAGACTTGGCCCTCACACTATGACAGCACCTAAAATTTACTAAATAGTAAAGCTAATTAAAACAACATTTTCTGCACAGAAAAAACAGAAGAAAGCAGGTAATGGTTCCTCAACAGAAACATTCCTTTTAAAGCCAATATGAATTTTGCCATAAGTTTGGTCTAAATTGGGAACCACCTTCCAAAAAAGGGCATGCTCTCTTTATATACTGGGATAAAAGCGGATTGCAGCCCTTTGTGAGCCATTGCCATCTAGAGAATCCCAGGAGCATGAGGTTATCCCTTGCTATGCATACTGTTATCTCCTCAGGGCCCCAGTTCCTGACAACTGCCACAGCCTTGTTCAGTTTAATCCTGTTTTTACATCCCCAGGTAGTAGAGTTTTGACCTGATGGTCAAAACACTGTCAAGATGGTGGCAGAACTGACAGGGACAGTAGCACAAGACCAGTTACTACATCAGTAATTGCACCTCCAGCAATAAGTGAAGACAAAGTTTAGGAGGTTTCCATTAGTTAACTCTGGCCCTCTGTACTGTCCTGAAGAATGTAACCCTTTTTGTTTGGAAGTGCAAAGAGCAGCCATACTCACATAACCATCTCTTTCAATGGTGGCACGGATCTGCTCTGACCCTGGTGTGATTGTGAACTTGGATTTGCACTTCAATCCGTGCGCGAGTGCCTGTTTTGCCACGGCTGCAGAGCGTCCCATGTCCTCATAGCTGGAGTTGGTACAGCTGCCAATCAAGCCTGTGGTGTTTGACAGAAACAGGGTGGTGGTTACTGCAGCCCTAGTACCTGGAAGATTCTCCCTGACCCATGTCCCAGAAGAACAAACAAGGGGTAACCACCTTTTCTGTTGATAAGGAATCTGAAAGGGTTTCAGGTACCAATACTGCTAAGCCTCCCCAGCAATATACTGTGGTCACAAGCAGTCCCTTGTCCAGCTCTGGAGGTTGCACAGTCGGAACACACTATTCAGTCACTAGTCTAATCTAACTAGGTTATTGTTTTACAAGACCTGAGTGTCACCTACTTGCACTTTGGCTAAGCAAATAACCAAAGAGAGGTATTGCACCACAAAGACAGAAGAAGCTTTAAATCAAGATGGCAAGAAATGGAGGAAATGATGAAAAGAAAACATCTTTGGTATAGTATGAAGACTACACGAGGACATGCTGTACCATCCTGACAGCGTTCTGGTGCTAAGCAGCAAAACAAAAATTGTCTTTCTGTTACAGCTGCTGTAACTGTATCCTATTTGTAACACTATAATACACTTCCCACCTGGGACATGGCTTTACAATGTATTTCCATTCTTTTCATTCCTTCCTTCACTCCATGAACAACAGTTGAGAAGTCAGCCCACAAGTTACCACCACAAAAGCAAGAACATAAATTTCCAAGCCTGCTTTTTAGGACAGCAAGTACTAACTTTACTACGTCCCAAGAATTCAACAGCCAACTGCTGGGAGTGCTGACAATCATGCTCCTGACAAATCTCTGCAACAGGTAAATCCATATCACAGATTTTTAATAAAAACGATCTTCAATGGGTAACATTCCTGTCAATCCAAACATTCAAAAGTTTCAAAAATGGAAGAAAACCTGGCCTAACCCTTGAGATTAAAATCCCTCCTACTATCCTGGATCTCATTCTACACACTTGGCCCACGTGGTTACTACTTTTCCCAGAAAATTAATATGGCCATGAAGAGACGACACTGCACCAAACTCAAAGGACATACAGCAGCAGTGAAAAAACGGATCCCAGGCTACAACAGCTTATCCCAAGACAACAATATTTATGTCACAAGTAGGAAGGCAGAGGAAAGAGCAAATGCTACCCACCAACTCTGATATCAACAGGCCAGCCCTCCTTTTCTGCCACAGCACCAATATCTGACACAGGGTGCGCCAGGTCTGGTGTGAAAGGTCCATTGATATGCGGTTTCAGCTTTAAGAAACAGTAACAAAGTCAGAAATCACAGTAGCAAAGAATAACCCCAAAACACAGCAGCAAATCAATTCCTTTCACAGCTCTATCTGGAAGCTGTTTAACTAAGGTTCTCCTACATGAAAACTGGAGCACAAGCTGTCAGCGAAGCAGACCTGAATGTATTTTACATGTTCTAGCACAGCACCAGGGGTGTTGCATCAAATTCCCAGCTGGGTCTTCAGTCACACAAAGCAGAGTCACAGTCACAGCATTCAAGATGGCAAGAAGAAAGGAAGCCTTACCTCACTGAGGTTGATTTCTATCATCTGGTCATACTGACAACCAGAATCTGGTACCAAGTGTTGCTTGAATTCATCCGCTAGTGCAGCTATATCTGGAATAAGAAAGAAGGAGGATCTGAAAAGTGCAGCAAATATGAGGGAGGAAAAAAATCTAAGAACAACTAAACACAGGGGGATCAACTGCGTAATTTCCCAGCCACTGCATCTACAGACTCCCTACTTGTAGCAGATGACCTACAGGACCACACAAGGTCAAAAATCTCATCCAACAACACTGCAGGAGAATACTGCTCCCAGAATACACCTTCACTCGAACCCATACTTCTACCCACTTCCATCCCCAAATCCTCTTACCAGCTCGCCCAGTCTTGCCCAAGTATTTCTTCATGCGGTCATTGTAAGGGAAGATCGACGTGGTAGCTCCAATTTCAGCCCCCATATTACAGATTGTTGCCATTCCTAGAGAAGTGGGACAAGAGACCACGGGGTCAAATGAGAATTTGCAAGGCCACCCAATTCTCCAAAAGTCAGTATATGCAAAAGACAGCAAAGCTAAGAGATCAGGGCATCAGCCACAGAAACCTAAAGCCACAGCTGAGAGGACACTGACAACATTATGTCTGGGTCAGCCCCCTGTGTTTCTGTTCAATACAGTGCCTGAGACCACTCTTGTGGAAGGAATGAGCCAAAAGTTACACTGATGCCTGCAGATACTGATATAACAAGGAACTTCTGTTTACACTGAGCATCAATTAATTTACAGCAGTGAGCAGTGTCTCTCCTACCTGCAATGAGTGTCCTGTCCCTCCCTACCATCTCATTTGTCTTTACTGGAGGAGCCAGGCATTTGTGAGAAATTTAATGGGCTGAATAAAATGCTTCCAGTGACAGAACGCGGTAAAAAAATCCCAAATATCTACTCACAGCACTGGGATCAACCATCCCTTTCAAGGACACAGCAATGAAGCTGTAGAGCTCCTGTTTTACATTTAACAAGCTAAAAGCAGATATAAAATTCCTCTGATTTCATAGAAGAAAAATCCCAAATTGCTCCCAGTTTGTAAATCAAGTATTCCAAGTTGTAGCCAAGTCATGCAAATTGAGAGAAGTCCAGCTTGAAGGCTGCACTTCACGCTAAAGGAAGACACATTTCTTATAATTTGGTCCTAACTAGCATATTACTGAGAGCTACAATTTTTGCTAGTTCAAATTCAGCACCAGAAGATCCACAATTAGCTAATATAAACTGTGTGTTACAAACTGCTTTTCAGTTTCAGAATTTCTGCTCTTTGCTTAGCAGCTGTCACACATATATTCCTATTAACCTGTTTCTTTTTTCTATTCACAGCCTATTTTAGGCTGAAATGAAAATGTCATTCCTTTATCACTGACATCTCCACCCTCTAAGTTTACACTGGAATACATCCACCCTTATTCTTATCCTGACACACCATCTTACAGGATTCTTCACAATTAACCATTCCATGTTCTCAAAAACACAAGATTTAATGGAGAGAGGTCACTTTTTCACTGAGAGGGAGTGCTATCTTGCTACACCACTCTTCCAGTTTGCCATGTACAAACTGCCAGGCCAGGCTAAGGGAGAACACTTAGTAATTCTTATTTGCTTCCCTTCCCAGCCTCCACAGATAGCTCAACACCCAGCTCCACCAACAATCCACTCAGATAAGAGATCTGTGTCGACTTACCTGTGCAGGAGATTGAATCCACACCCGGCCCATGGTATTCAATGATGGCACCCGTTCCGCCCTTGACAGTGAGGATGCCAGCCACTTTCAGGATCACATCTTTAGGAGAAGTCCAGCCTGAGAGCTTGCCAGTCAGTTTTACACCAATAACCTGAGTAACATCAACGAGGGGAAAAAAAAATACTGACATCACTTCCTGTCAGAAAGGTAACAGTATATAGCTCTCCTGTGGAGTATATTCCTGCAATGGTATCTGGCGCCTTATATACATAGTGCTTGAAAATCAATGCTCCTTACACATCATATATCTCACCCTTGGCATCAAAGCTTCATATTCCTTCTGCTCCTACCTTTGGGCATTTGAGCTCCCAAGGGATTCCTGCCATGACATCCACAGCATCAGCTCCACCCACACCAATGCAGATTCCCCCCAAGCCACCTCCGTTGGGGGTGTGTGAATCTGTGCCGATCAGCATAACCCCTGGGTAGGAGTAATTCTCCAGAATGATCTGAAAATAAAAATGGATTGTTTGCTTGCTTGTTTCGTGGGAAAGAAGGGGGAAAACAGCAGAAAGAAAACAAGAACAAGAGTTTAGATCAGTTTGTATTTGCAGATTTCAGTAGCAAGAAAATAACTGAACTTGGGTTGGATTGGAAATTCTCTTTTGTTTCAAACTCCTTGTGGAGGATGTAATGACAAAACAAGGTACCAAGTCTCAGCCCCAAGATCCTTGCTCATCCCAGGATAATAAAAAAAATTAGAAACCATCTCCTCTTTTTCCTTCCAGTTTAGGTTTTTGCTAAGGTGCCACCTTTGTTAGGCTTCAAGAGTCTGTTCCATAATCTCCATACCCTTAATTAACAGCTGAGCAAGTCAATTCACTTATCCAATGCTAGCGAGACCTTCCGTAGCCTTTGTGCTCCCATAGCAGTAGAATACCAACAGGCTCCTCCAATTCATGCTGCCAGCCAAGACACCAAGACACTGCCCTTCCCTTATTGATGCTACCAGCTCCGTGCAAGACTTTTCAACTATTAACAAAACCACAAAACCATTCTTCAGTGAAAAAATGAGATTTCTGTGGTAGCAACACTGTAGAGAACTCAAGCTAATGAACTTCTCACTGCATGTGCCACACCAACACTAGGGACAACCTTTCTGGGAAGCACAAAACTCACAGGACATGCATCATTTGAACAGAACTAAGGCAGTCCTTTACCAAAAAGACCAAGGCCTTGCTTTCAGAATTTTCAGCTTTATATTCTTGTAGCCACATCAATGTATTCGTGTGAGAAAGGTCACTCTCAAGGCCTCACTTTGGCACAGCTGTACTCTGAAGCTATTCAACAGGACCAGTTTCCTCCAGCCAGAGAAAGTCAGCCACAAGACGACTGGTAACCACAGCACGGAGCTATGTTGCTGTGTGACAGATGTTACAAGTAGTTTTGGAACACAAATGACCTGAGGTGTTCCCATAACCTTTTGAAGAGTTCATCTGCTGCATCACATTAAGTTAAGGTAACCTTAGTAACTCATTTTGTAGCTAAGAAAATATAGCAGAGAGCTCTTGACTGCACCTGGTCACAAGTTCCCTGCTGACAGGATGCTTACCAGTCATCCATTCTCCTCTCCACTCCTTTTGCTTCATGCTGCTCTTCAACTTTTGCTGCCTGAGACTCAGAGGAACAATGAAAAATGACTACTGGACCCTCAAAGCAAACCAACCACAAGCAAGTTAGGGACATCCTGACAGAGGTGTTTGTTTTAAAAAAAACAAAAACCCTCATGAAGTGGTAAATTATATTGGGACTGTCATATTCTTTTTTAGATCCACGTGTAATAACAAGAGAATCTCAGACTTGGAAACTGTTTTACATTTTATTCAAATTCACCTAGCAACTCCTTATGTGTTGCCACTCCTGAGTACTTGAAGTATGCTGCTCTGTTGTGTCCTCATATACTCTTCTGGGTTTTACAGAACTAAATGCATACATAATAATCCTAAAAAAAGCATGTTCCCAAGGCTGCTTTCCTTACCACCAAAAGCAATTCACATTAATCCTGTGTAGCCAGCTTCATGGCCTCACTTTACTGTCTCAATTGTACTAAGAGGAGCAAGCCCACAAGCAGTTAAGGTATTTCAAACTTCTGTGATTCACATGGCATGCTGTTGGCACTACCTAATGACACATCAGATTACAGTTTGACCAAAATAACCTTTAAAAAAAACCCACTGTTGTCAAGATAACTGAGAGAGAGCAAGTAAGAAACCTCACTTGCCTTGAGCAAAGCAAGCTGTTTCCCTAAACCAGTGAAATTCTCTAAAGATTTGTATTTGAGCTCTCTCTCCACCCTAAGGTAAAAGACCCCACTGCATGTTCAAAGACTGCAAACATGCACACTTTACCTGGTGAATGATTCCTGACCCAGGTTTCCAGAATCCCACTCCATACTTGGCACCGGCCGTTGATAGAAAGTTGTACACCTCCTGGTTTATGTCCTATTCACACAGGGAAGCACAGTGCATTAGTACCACACTTTGCTCTTCCATGCATCAGAAGCTCGTTCAAACGCGTTCTCTTCTTTCTCATGCCTGCCTATAGTTTGCTTCCCCCTTTTGCAGCAGCTGGAGGGAGGTGCACATAATTTTTAAAACCAAAAGGTTAAGATTAAGACTGTTTGACTGACAGCTGTAACAGGCCATTTAATTTCATCCCATTTGTAGCTCTACTAAAAGCATTGTTTTTTAGTTTCTAATTCCAAATAGCACAATTTAAGGAAAACCCTGCCAATAAGGCATTTAAAAATGCTGTGCTCACTTTTCCTATTCTCAGGGGCTTTTTTTAACCTGTTTCCCTTACTCATTCTAGCCTCTCCTTCCTTCTCTACTGGGTGTTCTTTTTCCTTTACAGATGCTGTGGAGACATTTCGAATCCCTTAGATAAATATTCTGGCTTTATTTTTACAGATTAAGAAATAGAACTGGAAGTGTTCACTGCCAGGGGAGTTGGTGAGTGTCATTTGTCATTCTAGTAAGTCCCCTCTTTAAGACTCACACAATGCTGCCTTTCTTGCTGCACTGTCACCATTGTTGGTGGAGGTCACACTGTGAAAATTGTGAGAAAAACCATGGTTGCCAAGGAAGTATGGCACTATTATATCCTAACAGTTCTTGGCAGAAGAGTGTTGGAGTAGATAAGATAAGCACTAGAAGGAGAGAATTTCTTAAAGAGTGTTCTCATGCAACTAAGCTTTAAGGGAATAAAGGGAAAGGGGGAACGAGATAATTGAAGAATTGTCTCAGCACACATTTGCTGAAGTTTCCCAAGAGGCAGCAGCAGTTCTTTAAGCCTCGTTTTCCACTGGGAGTTGGGTCACTCCACTCTGTTTGTGCATCCCTCCCCCAGTAAATCCAAACCACCCTCTGGCCTGCCAGCATTCATTGCGTGCCAACTGGCAGCAGCAGAAGCCAGTCAGAAGAAGGCAGGACCTTTACTTGCTCTGCTCAGAATGGGTGGCAAAGAAAGGACTCACCTCAGTTCAGGGCTACAGCAAATATAATTGCAATTTGGAGAATAAATGCAGGAATAGGGGAAAGGGGAAAACAGGAGGTGAACGGGAGAAAAGAAACTGTCTGATTTAGTTAAGTCTCAAACCATTCACTGCACAACTTAGGACTGAAACAAGCAGAGCAATAACTCCCCAAATCACTCCTGAGTGGTGCAAGTTGCTTTATTGTGGCCCACACAATAAAGAAGAAAGCCAAAAGCAGATACTTCAACACCACAAGTTTCTGAGAATAGATATGGACTAAAATCTTAAAATGCAGCTGATCCCTGTTTACTGTTGGTAAATTCTGGTATCAGCATTCCAGGTGCAATTCCTCCTGGCTCTGACAGTGGACTTTGGCTAAGTCCCCTCTGAGTAACAAGATTTCCTTGGCAGATGCATTGTGGTACGCTGGTCAGAGATAAATGTGTCTATAGATTACAGAAGCTCATTTGGGGAGGAATAAGCAGTAGAACAGTTGAGTAGAAAATTTTAAAATGGAACTGAATCAGCATTTGGACAAACAACACTTTGAAATTCCCACATAAAACCTAACATCCTCCATACTTTTACACACATTTATATGGTACCCATGAGCCATGAAAGCTGCACATGATTCAGTTATTGCTCTTCAGATTATCAGTAGCAAATGGTTTGGGAAAGTAACTACTTGCCTCCCCCTCACAGGATACACCAGTGCAATGCAGACATGTTCAGTAAGTTTTTCACACTGCCATACTGCAACAGAGTAATCTGACTTCCTATTTTTCCCTTGGAAATAATTTTTTTTCTCTTCTTTAGCTGAAATATTTTCTCTCTCTAGAACACACATGATCTGGGCTTCCATCACTAACAACTTAAGACTAGCTTTTCCCACATATATGTGGTCCTTCAAACCACATAATGGATGAATCTGAGACAAAAAACTCCCAAAAATCCATTTGGTTTGTTTCTTCACTGCATCTGACCTACAGAGCTGACCACCACAGGCCATCTGTTACCATATCTGATTCCTGGCTGTCCTTATGGGAAAAAAATTTAAAATAACCTCATCCTTCAACTAGAAGGACATTTTCAAACAGACAGAAGTTAAGTCTCTGCAATAGTGACCTTGGCTCTTTGAAGATCCTTTTCACCGCCTGCCTGGGCCTCGATGAGGTGATCACAGTGGATGGTGGAAGGCACAGCCACTTTTGGCAGCCCGCTGCTGATGAACTGAAGCATTGCCATCTGAGCTGTGGCATCCTGCATGGCCACACGGTCTGGCCGTAAGCGCAGATAGGTCTTGCCGCGCTCAATCTCCTGTTTTGCTGGGTCATCCAGGTGTCCATATACAATCTTCTCAGACAAGGTCAGAGGGCGGTCAAGCCTGGGGAGAATAATTTTAGTATCTGCATCTTGTGTACTTGAACATTCGTCCTTTTAAGCATGTAACAGAATGTTTCCCTATATTGCTCAGACTGTTAAGACCTATTAGCACAGAGAAACCTCCATGCTCTTCTTACAGCACTAAAATATCAACTGGCACATGGTTAAAACAAGGGTTCAGTTCATAAAGTTTAAAAACATATAAATTGATGTCATTTTATGTTTTATTTTCTAATCTTCCTATACTGTAAAAGACACGTTGACTGCTCACTTCTTGAGTCATACTTCAGGACAGCAAATGTAGAGGTGAGACAGAGGTTAGACTCAATTCACAAATACCAGATCCCACAGCAAATACAACTAAGTGGAGCTTCGTGACCTCAGACCTTTCATCCTGTAGCTGTATCAGCTGAGGAATCTATTTATGTATGTAGCAAGATCTTCTGAGAAGTAACTAAATCAACACAACAACTTGAAATGAGAGCTACCACATTTAACAAGGGACACAAAGACTAAAGGACAAGTCATACAAACCATTGCCACAGTAAGTGGAGCAGGAATGACAAATGAGCAGGCACACAAGCCTCTATCAGCAGATTAAGGTCATTATGTTTACATATGCTATGAATACCTAGCCCTTTGTTCCATGCCTAACACTTACAGCAGAACACAGTGCAAAGAAGCATTAGCCTATAACAATCATGAGCCACGCGCTGCTGCCCCAAAAAGAAGCAAGGGCCAATGTGAAGACTCCACAACGAGGGTATTAAACAAAGAGGATGGAGCCCTTTCTAGCAACTCCTCTGCACTGGCCTGGTTCTCTGCACGTTGCAGTGCATCATCATATCTTTCAACCCTTCCCACAGTGCCCCACCACTATGAGGAGACACTACAATTCATGCTTCATTATATTTACAACTGCCACTGTTCAGTGCTGCTTTCCCTGGTAAACATTCCTAGTGCCAGGGCCCCACAACATTTTTTTCTTCCTCTCCTGTCACTGCAGAGCTCAATTCAATACACTGACCCATCCCTTCTTCCCTTCTCAACTCATACCTCTTACGGACAATGTTGATGTTCTTCTCCAGTTTTTCATAATTGATGTATTCATTAGGTTCAAAGTGGCTCATGGCCACCTTGGCCCGCTGGCACAGGACAGGAGCAACATGGTAGCGTCGTACCCCACTATTCAAGGCATGCTGAAAAAAAGAGAGTATTAAAACTGGAACCCTTGCAGAGTGAATTTCTCTAACTTATACATTAAAAACGTTTTCCAGTTTTTGTTACTGAGATTTTACAGACTGAGGAACGCAAAGGCACCCAAATACATTTCATCATATAATACTCCATATTATCTTAAACAATGAGACATCAGAGTAACTAGAACAGGTAGCATTTACTAAAGTATTCCATTTTTATTTGTTGCACCAGACGCCTTATGCTTTCAAATGAGAAATCTGCCTTTAGGCAATGCTGAGCCAATTCTCAAGAAAGCACCAGTCTGCCATATTCCTGGCACATCAGTCATGGTGAAGAACCAATGCTGTTTCTAAAGCAAACTATCCCTACGTTTGTATTTGCTTGCTGGCATTGAGTTGACATTGAAGCTGACATTGGCAGGCGATACAGCACCAGTCTGAGTGGACACACCTCTCTTCCACATCACATACTAAGTTTCCTAGGCAGGGTCCCTCCATCCTGCACAAAACATATTACATTGCCACAAGGAGACTTTGGTGTACAGGCCTGGCCTACAATGTAACACACAGCAGAAGAAGCAAGACGTGGAAAAAACTCACCAGCTCCACCAGCCTGGCTGGTGCTCTTTTCCTAACTCTCACAAAGGCACCCTCACCTTTTGCCTCTGAAAAGCCTTGCACTTACCCTACAGGTGAGTTAGCTGCATGAGAGGTGAACTATACTGTGAGCTGAATGCATCAGCAGAAAGTGCCAGGAAAAAAAAGCCCAAATTTCACTTGGCAGCCTCCACAGTGAGACAATTTCCTGGAACACAGGAGAAGGGCAGGCTATAGCAAAGCACCTTTACAGCACCTGACCTGAAAGAGACGGGTCAGTGCCCAGGGCTAAAAGCTCTCACGCAGCTTTGAAAACTGAGTCAGGCAGAAGCCTCCATAAAAATTTCCAAGGATTTGGCACACACATTTCTTACATGCTTTCAAAGTCTCACTCATCAGCATTAGAAGTCTGGAAACACACTGAAGAAAAGAGTTCAGAATTCCTCCTCCTCCAGTACTGCACCTTAATCCTAATACTGCTTTTTCTATTCATCCATTATTTCAGAGTTACAAAGTTTTGATAAGTACAGGTTAATAAATGCAGCAGTATTACACTAAACACCCCTTTTGCATGTGTGATTGTAAGTATTCCTTGTTCAGAACACAATCATTGTACCTACCACTGGTTGTTTTTTTTTCACCACTGTCAAGTCTAGTTAATTCTTTAAGCCTGTTCAAGCATTTTAATGTTTCCCTGTGAATATTTTTCCAGCTTTCTTGTTACCAGCATTGAAGATTGCCTGAAATAATCACGATCAAAGAGACACCACCAATTTTTAGCCAAATCTCTTGTTTTATTGTCCTTTTGATAACACTTGTTAGTATCTTTTTCAACAAAAATTTTGGGAAAGCTAGGCAAGATCACACTACTCAGCGCACGAGCAATAAGGGTGCAGTTTGCATTTTTACCAAACTATCCTAAGCCATTATACAAAGAGCTTTTGGTAGAAGCAGTACAGACTTACAGCAGTTGTACACCACTGTTATTAAAGAATATCTGAGGGAAGTAAACCTGGTGGTACAAAGAGGACACTGCTCCTCCATGAGTGCATGGGAAACCCGGTCATCAAATTTCACTGTGCTGCACTTCAATCCTAGAATTTCCAAACTTATCACAGGTGTCAGACTTAAGATGTTTCCTTCTTCCACCATCAAAATACCACCCCAGAACAACCACCCACACCAATACAAACACCACTCAGCTTCTCATTGTTTAACATACAAACTAGGCAAAGTTTCTCTTTACCTAGTAGCCACGTAAATTTTATGTTTGCTTTGTTCTGGCCTTTTTTTTTTCCTTTAACCTCACAAGATATTCAGTCTTGTGAAAGTCTCCAACTGCTGGAGTGGCTGGAAAAAAACCACTGAGCTATTTAATCACTGTTCATGGAAAAATAATCTCTCTCCCAGGCCAGGAAATGTATTGTGGTTTAATGCGGTAATTTCTTCTTAATTCATCATAGAGAAGAAAAAATTGCAAATAAAAGTAATAGCTCAGGCTTCATAGCATCTTAGTCTTGCCTGGGACCAAAGCTGATTAAAACAGAAATTTGAAGCAGGGCACTCCAAAAATAGGTACAACAAAACTTTTCAAACAAAGTTCAGGTAAAATCTTTTCTGTTTGAACATACATGTCTGTGGGTCTTTTCACTTCACGAAATGGCACAAGGAAATTAATATTTTTTCTAATACTGTGTCCGTGTTGAGCTGGTAATCTCAAGATCAGCAATACAAAGTAGTTGAATCCTGCTGACCACAGCTTCAGGCTACCAGAAGCAGGAAGAGAGCATGTTTAAGGTGAAGGACTCTGTCTGGACCTGGAGCAGTCTGGAAAACTGAAGGTCTGTTTCTGTAATGGCCAATATGACCCAGGGAAAATAACTGCCTAGACCAATCAGCTTCAGCAGACTAGGGAATAATTTTTCTCTATATAAGAATTTTAAAAGGCACCTATTTAAAAAGTGCCATCTTCATTTTACCAGGATATAAACCTAATCCTGTATTTCTGCTGGGAATTAATTTGATTCAATATGGTGCTTCTCATGTTGGCACCAAGCAAATCTAAGGATCCACCACCACTCACCACCAACTGCCTGGTTCCAAAGTCTGATCTCTCCTCACAAAGAATCTACACTATATCACTCATCACACCTGTCTATTCTCCATGCCTGTCCTTCTCCTATTGCATCCTCAGAAACAGGGTGGCAGAATTGCAAGATTAAGGAAAAGTCATAAGCCTGACAGTTCCCAGTTTCATTCCCTCTCACTCTTTGAGAGAGAATGTACTAGTGCTTTGCAGGGGCCTCCATGGTGTCTTTTTAGTGAGTAGTGAGAAGTGCCTTGAGCCCAAGAGCCAAGGGAAGTAGGCAGCCACTAATCTATAAATTTTCCCTTTTATCCAGGAACTGTTTATTTCCAGGCTGACCAAACAGCTGCCAAGTGACCTCCTCTCACCTGGCACTGAACACCTTATTCCAGTTTGAGCATCCTTGTTCAAATTTCAGTAGAAGGAATGGCAGTAATCATTATAGGGCTCCTAAGCCTATTGGTGTCTCACAAGGTGAAAAGCTTCCTTAAAAGACAGGAGAAAGCCAGTCTAATAAATGGATCATTATTTCTGAAATCTCTGTAAGGAAGCTAAATGCTGCTCTTTACAGATTTTAAGGTAGCTATCTTGCATTTAGCTCACTACAGTGAATGTTCCAGATGCAAGGGGTGTCTGAATTCAGAAAATAACTTGCATTTTGGTAGCTGGTAAGGCAGATGAGCCCAGTGAGCAAAAGCTCATATTCCAAAGAGTAGCAACTGTGTTACATGCACTTCTATCTGGGAAATCTGTCCTAGATATCCCAGCTGAAACCCAAAATACCATCTTTCCTCATCTTCCCTGATCTAAGAACACTGGCCAAGTTTCCAACATTCAGCATGATTCAGCCTTAAAAAAAAAAAAAAAAAAAAAAAAAAAAAAAAAAAAAGCAGACAAGGGGTAAAAACAAAAAAAAAAAAAAAGGCGCAGTGTGGTATAATCAAAAAGAGCAACCAAAATTATGGTTCTGAAGATCAATTTAGCCCTGGCCAACATTTCTGCCAGATACACAAAGCTGCCCATGCATAATTTCTGTACTAAACCACAATGCCTTCAATAAACCCGGTATTTCAGGCAGTTCAGAGCTTTACAGTCCTCCCTTTCAGTCAATCTTCAGGCAATGTGGCTCAAAAAATGGAATACTAATAAAAGCATTATTTCAGGTAGGCAGAAAAGAGATCTTGACCCTTTGAGGCTATTAGAACTATACTTTAAATAGGACAGTCAGTCCCAATCAGGCTAATTCCAATTTATTTCCCTCAGAGGCAAGCCTTCTCTGCAGTTCCAGTTCCAAAACAGTTCCAGGATGGGAGGCAAACAGAAGCAATAACATTAATATGTGCCATGGTCAATGCTGGTACTATCACAGTGATTGACAAGATGATGCTCAGATTCATTAATCTCTAGGCTGCTACACAAGGGCAAAAAAAACCCCTGCCTCCTAAGGACATTACCTAGAGGCATGTGTGATTAGCATCACAGATTTAGTCCTTCACAGAGGGGAAAGAAATATGCACCCTGAGCCTGATAATAGACAACAACCTCCTGGAATACTAAATTGCCCGTATCTACTGTGCCAGCACAGCCTTTGTTTTGCATCATACAATATTAATTTTAGCAAATGACTGCTTGTTCTCATGCAATGTCACACCATAAAATGAGAACCAATTCATTATCCTAATAAAAGATTTGCCTTCATTTTATGAGTAGTCATTTCTGTTCAAAGTACTAACTAAAAACTATTTAGCAAGTAAGAACAAATATACCAACCTAACTGAAATGGTGCTATTCTGTAACTTCCATTTAAATTTAAAACCCACTATACTTTTCTAAAAAGTCTATCTCTAAAGTAGGATAGTAATAACCAAAATGGAATTAAGAGTCACGGAAGACTTTTAGAATACTAAAAGCCAACCAAATTCTTACTTCAGTTCCCTAAGAAAGGAGAACACATTGGCCAAGGTCACAAGTGGCAAACTGAGAAGTTACACTGCCTGCCTTTATCACAGAGAAGCAAAGGCTTCCTTATTCCTCGGCAGCCCTAAACAGAAAATTGCACCTGGAATTTGCCTCACACGCTTTAAAAGATATGAAAACTTTATTACTTAGTAGACACTAAACATAACATAGTCTCAAGGAAGGCAATCTCTGTGGAAAGATCATATTACTAGCAAGGGTGAGTTTAGAGGTCATGACAGACAAGACTATGACAGCCTCTATCACGGCCCCGGGAAAAAAGGCAATTTATGTGCCTGACCCGCCTGCTTCTTGTGCCGTCCTAGTTCCCCACACACAGAGGCTGGCATCTTTGTCACCCAGGGGCCTCTGTTTGTATTAAAAGGAGAATTTTTGAAGCAAAGTAGCCAAAAGACAGCTCACTCCCATAACGAGGAGTCACCTTGTGCTACCGCACACCCATTAGGGGAAGCAATACAAGACGAGGAAAAGAAAAATGCCTGCCCCGAGGAAAGACCTTTTATTTCACGTTCTGGCCGGCGCCCTCGGGCTCTGTGCCCCGTTAGGCCCAGGCCTTTGACAGCGGCTCCAGCCCGCGGCGGCGGGCTCCGGGCACACGGAGGAGGCGGCGGCGCCAGGCCGCGTCCCCGCCGCCCCGTTCACCTTGCAATCACCTTGACGGCCGGCCGGGCCCGGCGGCGGGAGACGTCCCGCC
>WBNO01011354.1:261946-274275 GCA_013400575.1 Peucedramus taeniatus
TCTGGGCGGGGGAAGGTCAGAGATGGGGTGGCTTTAGGGGAAGGGTTTATCTCGGCATCCCTCGGCGTTCTCCCGCTCGGAGAAGCCGCTTTGGCAGGCGCTGCTCTCACCCCGGCCAGGACCCGGGGGCGGCGCGGCGGTGAGGGCTCCGCGGGGTCGCAGCAGCAGCAGCAGCGCCGGGCGGGTATTGCCGCGCCATGGCCAAGCACCACCCGGACCTCATCTTCTGCCGCAAGCAAGCGGGCGTCGGTGGGTCCTGGGGCATGAAGATGGGGGGGGTCCGTTCGCTCCTTTTCCCGCCGCGGGGCGAGCGGGAGGCGCGCGCGGGCCCGTTCCCGGTCCTCGGGCCCGCGCGCCGCCGTTAGGCCCAGGAGAGGAGGGGCAGCGCGTGCCGCCCGCTCCTCCCAACTTCTTTTAGTTTCCTTTTATTTTCCTTTTTTACGATGCCCCGCCGTGCGTTACGGGTCCAGCAGCATTTGGGAGCATCTTTCTGGCTGCGAGACAAAAGTTATCCTCCGGGTTATTCCTGTAATACAGATAACGGGATTCCTCCTTGTCGCACCTCTGTCAGCCTTTGGGACAAGGTTCAAAGAACTCTTATACAGGATTAGAAGTTGAGGTGTCCCTTCCAGGTTTTTGTCACTCCGTGGAAAAGCAAATTTAACGAGCAGCTTTCTGAAAGATCCGTAAATGCAAAGCATTCAGCTGCACTGTCCATAGGAAATCTTTTTAGAATAGTCAGTGCTTCTAATCATCTGTCTATGTTGAAAAGTCCTGACAAATCCCTTGTCTCTCAGGCTTCAGACAAATCAATATTTAGTCTTTGTGAATATGTACATCTAGTCTTTAAAACTCGATATTTATTACTTTTATCCAAGTTCCTAATGTCATTGTTGAGTGTCCCAGACAAGTGACAAGACTTCTAAGGTACATTTAACTGCCTTCATGTTCTAAAGCAAAGAAGGTATTTGGACTGCTTTAAACAAACACTTGATTTTGGTTTTTTCCCCTCACTAAAACCAGTGTAAAAGGTGTGCCAAGACTCTTGCACGACATTTCCTTCAGTCAGACACACTGGCTGTGTTTGAAATGGAATGATGAATGTAGGTTTTCTTACTGCAGAGGGCTGTCATTGTGCATTCATAGTGCATCTCGGTCCTGGCAAATCTCTCCAGGAGGATAGATATTGTTTATCATAAATGTTTTTATTTATGCTCAAACTGCTTCTGTGGTGTAACCTTTAATTTTTTAAGGACTGCTCATTGCAGAAGATAATTATTTGACATTCAAGCTTGTACTTAGATTTTTCTCCTGCCTCAAATAATTTTTTTTCTGTTTTTTTTTTTTTTCCAGCAATTGGAAGACTCTGTGAAAAATGTAAGTATAGCATCCACATTTGGTTGCTTGAGAACATGAGTATTGTGGTTAGAGCATGCAGTTTTGATTTGAAGGTTGGAATCTATTTTTGCTTTAACCCCAAACTTAATGTCACTCTTTGAGAAGGGAACAATTACCTTAATGTTGCAAGTGTAGCTCAAGGAATACTTTAAAAGTTGCAAGTTCAAACAGACTCTCACACAAACGCAGTTCTAGAATACCTGCTGCCGGCATTTCTGGTGGCTGAGGCTACAGTGACTGCTTCATTTGATCCTTGTAATCTGTAATACCAAAATATCATCCTGATCATTTTAAAGCAGGGGGAAAAATGCATTTTTGGGTTCCAGCTTCATCATACTGCAAGAAAATTCCCATTAGCTCTAGGAGAGGAAGAAACGGAGGGCAAATGTCTGAAGTTAGTGCAGGAAAAACACTCATGGAATCAAATGCTTAGCTGGGAAAGGGAAGAAAGAGTATGATCTGTTGTTAGATCCTTGTGATCTGTCATTGGATCATGTAGGGGAAGAGAACAAACACAAACGAGTAGTTTGTGACTCAAGAATAGTGGGAGAATAAGTAAAGTGAAGTGGGAGAAGGACAGCCTGAAGCAAGAAGATCATGTTCAAGAGCACCTGACAGTGAAACAGATTCCCATTGGTAGCAGCAGAGGGCTGTCACGCCAGAGATTTAAGAGCAGGTTAGGCAAGCTGTTTGTGGGAGTCAGGGTTAGATACCTTGGGAACTGGTAATAGGATATGAAGCCTTTCAGCTGTAGGTCAGTGTTTTGGTTAGGGTCCAGCTCAGCAGAAACTGTCACTGGCATCTGATGGCTCCTTGCCTGTATGATATGAGTACTTGAATTTCACTCAGTTCCTCGTGAGAGCTCAAGGGCAACTTCTGTGAAATGGCTGCTTATGCCAGTTTGCCCTTCCTTTGGCCTTGTCACAGATGAAGGATCAAAGGGACCATGAGTACAATCTCTTATCTCTTTGAGCATAATAATTCAAGACTTTTGTTGATGTGGCACTGTGGGAGAAGCTTACACTGCTGCTTCTATGTAAGTAAGGACTCCAGTCCTGTCAGTCTGGCTTTTTTTCTTTTGCAAATGAATAAGTCAGGAAAAGTTCTAGAGTAAAAGTAGTGGTATAATCTAAGCAAGTCTTGGCTAATCACAAAGTAGTTACCCAAGCAATTTTGGGTTTTTTCTCTGACTGTGAATGAATTACTAAATTTTAAAAAACCCTCAAATATTGCAGGCCACGGCCCTTGTTGCTCTCAAGTCTGTGTGCAATACAAAGCTGTGCCCTCTGCCTGCAAGGCACATTTCTGCAGTTCAGCTGTATCATCTTTGAGTGGACAGGGAAGTTATTTGACCAGGAAGCTTTTCCTCTGATGTGGGGGTGGCAGAAGGAACGTTGTGTGAGCAAAGGCTGTGCTGTGCCTGCAGGTGATGGCAAGTGCGTGATCTGTGACTCCTACGTGCGGCCGTGCACCCTGGTGCGCATCTGTGACGAGTGTAACTATGGCTCCTACCAGGGCCGGTGCGTCATCTGCGGGGGGCCAGGTGTGTCGGATGCCTACTACTGCAAGGAGTGCACCATCCAGGAGAAAGATGTAAGTTGTTGCCATCCCAGCTACATTGTAGTCATGCTTACCTTTGAGGGGCTTGGAGCTGCCTAAATTAGTGCTGGGACGATTGGCACTCATTTGTGATGTCTGAAACCTTTATTTCCCTGTTGATAGGTCTCTGTGTTTGCAAAGCATTTTGAGGTATTGTAACTCTCTTCATTCTAAAGGCCTCTGACTGTTTAGCACACTCACAGTTCATTTCCTCCACACACTGCTTGTTACCACTTCAGGTTGTTATCTTAGTACAGCTCTAGCCTAGGTTTCACCAGGGTCAGAAATATTGCAGACACTGCAAGGCAGTGGCAGAAGCAGCTCCTCCCTAGAAGTCTATTATGAGCCACTGATTAAGAGCACATATGGTACTATAAGGCCTGTGGAATCAAAACCTTTGTTTTCCATTTGAATAACAAGGTAAACTTGGTCCTTAGTGTCCAGTGGCTCTACTGCTAATTGTGTTTCACAAGTTTGATGCTTCTCGTATAATTTCAACGGGATACAATTTATATTTTCTTACTCTTTTCTGGAACTGTCTATATTGTAGATATTTCTCTTTCTGCTAATGCTTTTTGGTGTAATGGTTCCTTTTGTCTATAGCCAGAGCTATCATCTTTTTACAGTATTGTGCTGAAAGCCATTGCACATGGGAAATGAGGCAGCTGTTCACCCCTTGTAAGGCTTTTGTTAATAATCCAACACAATGAGTGCAGGACATGAACTGCAACAAAGCATTAGAAAGACCTTACAGGAGTACAAGAACATGATGCTTACAGTTCTGCTATCTCAGAATATAGGCATGATAGCTGTGAGAATGTCTGTTAAAAGTTGTTTGGTGCTTTGCAAATGTAATTTCCTACACACCCTAATGACTGTGAAGAACATGCTGAGAGAGTGGTTCAGAGTGATTTACAGGAGTGTCTTCAGCTGAGTGAGTTGCTGCTTTAATTCTCTATGGTGCCTGTTTTCTCTAGAGGCCTGCAGCCAAATCCAGAACAGGAGCAGGTCCTCCTTTGAGTTTAGTCATTAGATATAACAGTACCATAATCTTTCTCTGTATCTAAATATGGATATAAGTGCTTTGATGGTGGTGCTGCCTCCTACTTTATAAATGCTGTGAGAAACTGTAGTTTTGTTCACTTGCCTTTGGAATGAAGATGCCTGGCTTTATAAGTCATGAGTAAAATAGGCTTGATTTTAGTTTTATCAATTCATAGGGATTCCCAACAAGTGTTTTTTATAACCTAAGATTACCCTTATGTTTGGTTCAGTTTGAAATAACCAGCTCCTCTGTCAGGGAGGACTGTAGAAAACGTAGAGCTAGAGAAGAATAACAGGTCTGGGGTATTTTGACACCTGGGTGAATGCTGCTGTGAGTGAAGCAAGTTGGTCTGTAGCAGAAAACTCAGATGTTACATATTATTGCAGATGTGAAGTTGCAGATTTGAAACAGCAAATTTGACATTTGTTGAAGGATTGAAGAATGCTGGCACAAGCGTAGGGAGCCCAGGAGAAAAATTAGGTGTGCTGCTGCCTGTCAGAATTATGGTATCTGGTGCTGATGTGAATAAGAAAACCAGATGGACAGAGCTCTGTACCTGAAGCTTTAACAGTCCAAGGCTTCAGCCACAGCACTTTCATCATTCTCAGAGAAAGACTGGAAAAGATAGTGAAGCAAGAAAAGAAATAAAATGAATGGCAGAGATGGAATGCTATTGGGCACAAAGCAAAGGACCTTGTTACTCTTGGTTCATTTATTCTGGTGGAGGAAGGAATGAAGTATTGTTTCAGCCCACTTCAATCTGTGGGTAAGGGCCTGAATCCCACCTTGTCACCCTGTGAGTTGCAAATAGTAACCTTTTCTTGGAAAAAGGAGGGTGCTCATGAGCTGTGTCCTTAGGAGGAGGTGGAAGAATGAAAAGAGCCCTGCAATAAGGCTGTCAAGATTTGAACAGACTTCATGGATTGTGGGAGGCAAGTCTTGAAAGAGTCCTATCATTGATGTTCAAAATGAAATAAAGAGATGGTAGAAACGGGTCGTGGCAGGTGTATGGGGGAGGGATGATTTCTGTTCCCCATCTCTCCTGTTATTCCTATCATGCAGATCCTCCCCACCAGATTGCATCTCTGGCATGGGAGCCAGGCAGCTTGGGTACAGATTCTACAGCATCTGACATCTGCCCAGGGGCTTTCTAAATCTAATGCACTCAGGCTTGCTCTTCAGCCAGGGACACGTGTTCCTCTGCCTGCTGGGTCACTCACAGCTGCTGTGGGCAGCCATAATATTTTGCCCTTAAGAATTATGCAGATGCTGGGCTCAGGTGGCCCACGGGCAAATGTTGCCAGGTATACCAAGAAGGCATTTCTGATTTGGTTTTGCAACCACACCTCTCAGGAGGGTCTCCCCTACTCCCCTTGCTTTGCTTGAGGCTTTTTTCTCACCATCTACTGGAATTCAGGTACAAGAACTTATCTGTGTAGCTGCTGTGAGTAACTGACCCTACAGCCTCTGCCGTAATTGATCCAGGATACAAGAAATCTGAGATTCAGATCTGCTGTCACTGCTGAGGGGTTCCTAAATGCAAGAATGGTTCAGTGACATCTAGAGCAGCAAGATTCGTCTTGGCTAAGGAGGGGAAAGGTCATTCCTGTGGGCCCTAGAAGTCTGCATATCCTGATTTAGAAAGAATTCAGTCTTGAGGCACAGTGCATCCTTTTCACTAAATGGCTGATGTTATATGAGCTGTTTTCCATTTTGGCCCTGAGGGACACCATGTCCCACAATAATGCTGAAAAGACATCCATCCTCTTCTCTGTTCCACTGTCTTACTGGTAACCAGCACTGGAGAGCAATTTGTCTGTACAGGTGTTTGAAATGTGTTGAGGACAGGGCAAGGAGTGTGGGAACTGAGAGCCGACTACAACTATGATGTTGTTCTGTGTTTGCCTATTTCCTAACTTGCATTTTCTTTTCTTACAGAGAGATGGTTGCCCTAAGATCGTCAACCTGGGCAGTTCCAAGACAGATCTTTTCTATGAAAGGAAAAAGTATGGCTTCAAGAAGAGGTGATCCTATTCGTACATGGCTACCTCCTGTTGGGTTGGCAAGAGGGTCTTGGAACATCTCTGGACTTTACTCTTATTGAAAACTGGTTGATTATTTTTTTTCTAAGGCAGTACAAATTCAGTAATTACTTGGGGTTAGAGAAATAACAGACTGAGTGGGGACTGAAACCTGATGAGAACCAATGATGAGAGAGGACAAGTGAAGGTTACTGTCTCTTGCCTTTGCAGAAGCTCTGCTAGTAGTTGCCCCAACTCTCTATATAAAGCAGAGTGGGCAAGCACTTGCACATAGAAAGAGCCATGTAAAAATGGAAAGTGCTGGTTTTAGTGTGGAGAAACACCTTGAGGTTGTTCTTACTGGATCTCCTCTCAATTGTTTGAAATTGCCCCATCCATCAGTGTTGAAGAACAGAACACCAATTTGTTCCCTTCCTCCCTTCCTCCAGTATATTTCCATGCTGCCCTGTTTTGTAAGGAATCTGCTCATGGCTGGTATCTTCCTAGGGAGAGCACAGCTGTTCCATGTTTTCTTTGACAGATAAATCCAAGGCCATTTCTTGTAACCATTTCTGTAGGATGCATACCAATAAAGCTTTTTCTTTTGGATTTTTATTTTTGGTACAACAAGGATTTCTCTTTGGTTCATTCTGTGCCTAGCCTCTCTGGAGCTTTCTGGGGACATGGAGGATTAGCCCAGCTAGCACTTCACAATGGGTTATCTGGTTTCTGACAGTGTCTGCTTATGGCCACGTGACCTTGCCATAAGGAGCTTCAGGAAACGGCTGTTGCTTTTGTCTGCCTGTGATCCCAGCCACTGATCATTTTGTCCCGTAGCATGAGGATCGCTGAGCTTGTAACCCTTATCCCGGCTAATACGGCTGTGGATGTTGTTTCACCATGCAAACATCCAATCCCTTTCTAAAACCTACTAAGCTATTTGACTCGCTATCCTGTTCTTGTGAATAAGTTAAAGCCTTCCCTGCTGTAACGGGAAACCAACTATTGTGTTCTGGGCTATTGGCCGTGTGCGTGCTGGAAACCAGAGGCTGCTTGTTTGTCAAATACCAGTGGAGACTAAAAGCAGTCTGTTGGCTCAGCAGAGATGTGGGAACAGGCGCCTGTGTGCAGAGGCGGAACTAAGTTCCCCACGGTTATGTGCCCTCCTCAGATGGTTAAATCAGGGTCCTGGCTCAGTGTGCCCTGCAGTCCTTCAAGTGCTTGTAGTCTGAGCAGAGCATGTGCTACACTAACACAGTTGTCTTTGTGCAGTTTTGGGGTGCAGAGCCCCAAAATCTTGTCTTGATTTGTGCCCCTTCCAGGATTTCAGCTATTCCCTTGAGGCTAGTACCAATTCCTCTAACTACTCCTTGACTTAAATACCTCTTCTACCTGCTCCAACCATTTGGATAAAAGTGAAAAGCACACAAGTTGTGATTATCCTCCCCTCAAAAGTAATTTTTCCCTGCTGCAGCTGGCTGTAGCTGTCACTGGCCCTACAGCTATATCAGCTGCTCCTCCCTCTCCTGCCCCCACCTCTTAATTCTGTCAGGTTTCTCTTCCAAGCTTTTTGCAGTTCTAAGAGTATCAGTATGTCTTTTTCCCTACATCCAGCTTCTGATGGATGCCATTTGCCAAGATGTTCAGAGCAATCTAGCTCATTGGTTACAGCAAACCTATTCTCCCAAAGCAATTCTATGGGAATAAGCAACTGCCTCTGCAGACCAGGAAATCCATGTCAGACCTGTTATCGGCCATTTTAAATTGTGTTTCTTTAAAAGAAGGCCATGACATGCAGATTTGTTGTACCTGAAACTTTATCACTTCAACCAGAATTTATCACTTACCCTCAGTCAGGCCGCCCAAATTATCTCACAAGGAATGCAGAAGGTTTTTACGCATTTTTTTTTTCTTTCCCAGAAATTTGGAAGACAACAAAGTTTTTCAGTAAAGGTAGAGGGAAATGAAGTAAGGAATTATTTTTTGTCTCAGAACCAATACACCCTGGTGAGCTAATTTTAGAGCACCTCTTGTTCCTAATAATTTAGCAGGATCAGCCAGGCAGGGCTTGCTGTAGAGGTACGAGTGTCCCCATCCCTTCCCCCATCCCCAAAAACAGCTGAACATACTTACTTTCTTGGCACTCCTGATGCCCTCACGCTGACTGCTGGATATATCAGTCTGTATTCTGAGAGTTAAGCTGCCATTTCTAGTTGTTCTGAGTCACTGGGCAGGTGGAGAGAGGGAGGGACGGGCTTTTTCCCCTTTGCCTTGTTTGCTCAGACAGCTCTGGGGAGCATGCCAAATGCTGCTGGTGCTCAGATCAGTTCAGTGCCACTGCCTTTCTAGTACTTTCAGAGTATGGATGGGACATTGCCCTGAAGATGCTAATTCAGACAAGGGTAATGGACTTGTGTGGCCCAGAAAAACATGACCTTGCTTGCTTGGAAATTATTTCTGTGCACCAATAGATGATACCTAGGCAGGGCCTCTAGAAAAGTGCATTATTTTTCATGTAAATAGATTTTAAAGTACTTGTCCAGGAGAAGGAGATTGCCTTGCAGTACTGGAGACCAGAGCACATGCTGAAAGGGTGAGCTTCCCCACAGGGAAAAAAGGAGACAAGACACATCTTGCTGCTGTGTGCAGGCCAAGCTTTGGAACGGCTTCATCCATCCATGGAGTTTTATGCAGCCAGATTCAGGGGCTCCCTGGCTGCCAGCTGCAAAGTACTTGTGTTGCAACAGCAGGGAAGGGTGGGAGAGACAGGGACAGCTTTGTCAACGTGGCAGCTGAACCCCCATGGTGCTGTCTTCAAATCCTAATGCATGGAGCTAAATGTATCTTCCTGATGTTACTTTTCTAGGTAGTGTTATTTTTTTTATTAAAATGTTGCATAACAAGTAAAAAAAAAAAAAAAAACACACCAAAAAACTCCTTCAATTTTAAATATTTACATTGAAGGAGAGAATGTAGGACCTCTTGGCCTATTAAGAAATCGGCCTCTGTTGCCAGTACTAACAAGGCATTGCTGTGTTCTGAAATGTAGAAATGTTCCCTGTTACACACCCCTTCAGATCAACTGCCAGCCACAACTAGAGCTGAGCTCAGCAAATAGCTCTGTAACATACATCCACTTCCTTGAACCATCTAGACCTCATCTTGACAAAGCATTACTTCTCTTTAAAAAGAGACAAAACAAAAAGAAAAGGTAGGTGGAGGTCTGGAATCTGCCTGTGAGCATTTCCTGTGGGAGCTGCATGGACAAAATCTCCCTTCTGAAACCTTATCTGCACAGAAGCTGTTATTTTCTCATTATAGACATCAGCTGGAGATGTTTGCCTCTTTCAATAGCAGGAAAGAATTTTTCATTTCCTTGGGGTTGTCATGTGAATTGAATGTACAGAGGACTTGGGCTATGGCGATATTAATTATGTCCAATTATAACCTGACTCCCCTTCCTTGGCATTAAATAACCCAACCAAACGAGCTCTGCCCCAGTGGCTTGGCAACTGCTCCCCTGCCCGTGCACATGTGACAGGTGAGCTTTGCTTTGACTTAATGGGCAAATGGCTGAGAATGCAGGAGCAGATACTGTGGCAGAATTCCTCTGCCTGCATGTGTACAAGGGCGACGCCATAATTAAAGGAACACGGTCAAGGCACAGGTATTTTAAAGAGCCCTAATATGTGACACCCTCTTACTAACACCTTATTAAAACAATAATAGAATATTAGAAATGTAATTGCCTTTTTTTTGCCTAATGATTCTAAGAATAGCTCAGTCATTTAAAGTTCCTGATCTCTGGCTGATGGTATGATTTTGCTTCCAGCAAAGCAAGGGAATAATTGAAGAAAAAAAAAGGTGTTATTTTGTAACTAAATTCCTTTTAAAATAGGAGTGACGAAAATAAGGCTGCTCATAATAGTTCTCATAAATCTTCCTCTTCTCTTTCCCCTTTCCCTGCAGAAGAAAAACCAGCTTCAAAAGTTATTGGTTTTTTTTTCTGTAATCAGTGGGAAAATGAGCAAGGCTGGCTGCTGTGGCTGGGAAGGAACATTAATGGATTTCTTAACACACAGTGTTGGCTGGCCTCAAAATAAATGCTCTTCTGTGGCAAAGGCAATGCCTGAGATAAAGTTTTGAATGAGAGAGGAGGACAAACCAAACCCAGAAGAAGGCTGAGTGCTATTGTGGAAACGGGGCAAGAGATGAACTTTGTATTTTTGCACTTGGGAGATGGTTGCCAGGCCAGCTACCCCTGCTGTAACACGGACTGTGGTAGTGCCCGTGTCACCCTCTGCTTGTGTCAGCACTGAGGAAGATGTAGGACACGTGACTGGGAGAGCCTGGAAACACCGTTCTTGGTGTCCCTTCCTCTAGTTAGGAGTGTTACTTGGGTCAAAAGTTGCTTTAAGTGTGGACAGCAAGCAGCCTTTGCAAGTGGCGTGTGTGGAAGATGGTGTGACCTTGGACGGTAACATACACGGCCTGGGGATGCCTCTAGGCATTTTCTTCATTTTCCTGGAACTAGTAATGGGTCTGCTTTGAAATAAAGGGTGCGGATCCGTTTGTGTGCTGGCCGAGAGTGCTTTCAGCTTGCCAGTGGGTGGTGCAGCTCAGCCTTTGGCGGTGGAGGTGCCGCCATCGGCCCAGGGTCCCAGATGTGGCCGTCACCGTGGCTCTCCTTCCCCAGGGCAGCCTGTGACCCCGAGCCCTGCCCGAACCCGCGAACGCCCCGCGGTGCGGGGGGAGCACCCGGGACGGGGCAGGCCGCGGCCGCCCCGGTGACTACATCTCCCGGCAGCCCCCGCGCCGTGCCCGGCACCGCCCACCGCGCACACCCCCTTCGGCTCACTGGCTGAGGCAGCGCTCCAATCCGAAGGCGCCACCGGGCCTGGCCAGCCAATGGGAAGGCTGTTGCTAACACGCCGCAGTTATTTTTAGCACGGCCGGCGCTCGCGCACCTTGCGAGTCTCTCGTCTCCGCCGCGGCGGGGCCGGCCCTGCTCTGTTGGAGGCGGAGGGACACAGGCGTGCGGAGACAAAATAGTCCGGGAGGCGGGAGCGCGTGCCGGGGGGCGGGGCCTCCGTCCCCGTCTCGGTGCCGCGGAGGTGGCCGTGCCGCTCCTGTCCTCCCCGCGGTGACACCAGCCCCCCCGGTTTGGCCTTGCCCCGTTGTTCCCCGGGGAGATGCGCTCGCAGCCCCCCCGGGGTCCCCGCCCGCATCGGGGACCGGGGATCCCGAGGGGTTTGGAACGATGGAGGGAGCCGGGATTGCCCGTGGGCACGTCTCCCCGAGCTCCTCCACTGTAGCGGGGCGGGGGGGGCTCCACCACGGCGGTCTTCGCTGACGTGCTTGGAGTGTGCAGCGAATTGTCCCTTCGGGAGTCCCGGGGCTGGCCTTGCCACCGAGCTGGGGCTTCACCGTACCCATGGTGCGCGGGGGGGGTGGACCACGCCAACCGGTCCCGTCTCTCCCCGCTCCGTTCGATCGCATTCCCAACCCCCCGTCGCCTGAAGCTAAGCCGCTTGGGGACCCGGCGGTCCCTCAGGTCAATCCCCGCGAGGCTCCCTCCCTTGAGCTCGGATCCGGGATACTCCCGGTGCCCGGGGGCCAGCAGAGGGGGCTCCGTCGGACCGGCCCCCCGGTCCATCCCGGGGCGCTGCGGACGGCGACGGAAGGGGGAAGTAGTCCCGGCCCGCCCCCCGCGGCCGCATCACGCGGGGCGGGAGCGGATCCGTGCGCCGAGAGGTTGCTAAGGGTGAAAGTTTGCCGTGAGTTGGCTCAGTCGGGGCCAGGGCGCGGGCGGCTCTGGGGGCGCAGCAGCGGCCTCCACACCACATCACTGGCCCGCCCCGCGCCGTCGGGGACAAGGGAGGGAGGGAGGGGACGGACAAGACGGGGCAAAGCAGAGACGAGACCCGCCGGCAGCGCCCTCGGCCCCCGCGACAGCCGCCAGCAGCCGCCGGCCCTGGATCCGAGGACGAAGTAAGTGGGGCCGGGGTGCTTTCCCTCCCCCACACCCCTTCTTGGGCTGGGACCCCTCCAGCGCGTGTCTTCTTTGTGAGCTCGGTCTGAGGGGGCTCATCGTCCCCCTCCCCACAAGGGACAGCGATCTGCCCGTCCGTGGAGTCACTGTGCGGCTATGGTCCCCGGGGGGATTAATGGGGCCTCAAGGGAGAAGAATGGAGGTGAAAGTTACTGGGTCGGGGACGCTTTGTAGTGCCCCAGTTCACCATTTTGTTCCCCACACCTAGTTTGAA
>WBNO01011354.1:274841-289748 GCA_013400575.1 Peucedramus taeniatus
GCTCCTCCCCGCGGGGCCGTTCGGCTGGCGGGGGGGGGAGCCTCATCGCCGCCCTTGGCGGGGCGCTGGGAAGGGCGCTCTCGTTCCAGACGGGTGTGTCCGGCTGTGGGACCGCAGGCCGCCGGGATAGCCGTCTGTTTAAGTCCCGAGGCGGCGGCCAGCCCGTTCCCAGAGCCGGGCCTCCCTCGGGCGGTCGAAGTGGGATACCCGCAAGGTCACCCACCGTGCTGGTGTAGCCAGGAGGCGAGGGAATCGTTCCCGTGTTCTCTCTTCTCTGTGATGGTCTGGCCTCTCCCCTTCAGCATACCGCTAAACGGGGAGTCTGAGGGGGCTCTTGCCTTTCTTCCGCAGAGCAGAGAAACAGCTCTTTGTTCCCTGTCAGCACCTCGATGTACAGTAAGCCTTTAGTTTGAAAATGCTGGCCTTTATGGAAGACCGCTCAGAATGTGTCTTACAATTGATATTCAGTAGTTTCTTCTCTCAGAGCCATGCTGGTTCAGCTGGATTTTGGTGGGTTTGGGGGTTCTTAAATTTTTTTTTAAAATTACTTTATCACATTTCAGTGCAGTAGAAAGAGATTGAGGGAATCCTACTGGAGCCCATCTTGCCATGTCAACAACCTGAGAAGCCAGTGACTTTTTTGTGCCTTTGGCAGGTATCACTTTTATGCCATTACCTTGGCAGCTGTTGGTGTTATTAGGCTAATTAATTTACCTTTTTCATAAACAAGGTACAGAGTATTATCTTTTTAGGAAAATGGGAGAAGAGAAAAAAGGAGATGATGTATAATTGTACCTCCTCACAGCTTTCTGCAAAAAGTTGATGGGGAGCTGGGGTCCTCAATGTGTATTGAGACATTTATATAACAGATAGGATCTTAACAAATTTTGGCCACTGTTCCTTTCCCACTCTTTAATATCTGATCTCTTAATAGATTTTGGATCTGGATTAAAATTTATCACAACATAAAAGACTTACAAACTGGCTGTTCTCTTCCTGCTTAGCTTGCTGGGATCCCAAGGTATCTTCTCTTTTGAACGTCTCAAAGCCAAAGAAGTTAGAGAGTTCCATGTAATCCTCCCTTGAGGTAGTAGAGTCTCTACAAGTTCTTGTTAGGGCTTAGGCGTGCTCTTTAGGGGCTTACTTCATACTTAATTTTTGTGGAAAAAGCTCTGTCTTTGTGCCAGTACTTTTGCCTTCTGAAAATGGCTTCTTCTTAACTGTTCTTAAAAAACTGTGGTTGCTTATTTCTTCAGCATTCATCTGTTCTTACTTGGATTTGGTCAGGTTGCAGTGACCTACCGAAGTTTGTTACATTACAGTAATTCCTTAGAGCTGGTTTTAAAGGCAAGACTTCTTTTCCACTTTCTTGTTCCTGTGTGTTTTTATGTTACTGAGTCAAACCGAAAGGGAGTTCCTTCCAGAACTGGCCTCCTTGTTGGCAGATATGAAGTGTGGGATCTGTTTCTGGTTACCATCTTCCTAAAGCTAAGCCTCTGTGAACATCGAGTAGTGTAGAAAAAGCATAGAATCTGCATCCCTTTTTTTGCAGTAAAGCTTTAAAATATTTGAGGGCTTCTTCAAGATTATTTGATACTTCCTGTCCACTAAGCTAGACCAAGCAAACAAGTCTGGTCAGTTTTTTAACTACTGCAGACTTAGGCCAGCATGGATACCTGGTTGTGCTGCTGGGATTTTTCAGGGGAATGCTGACTATGTATGTTTGTACTCCATCCCCACCCCCAAATAATTGTCACACATCATAAGCATTGTCTTGAGTGCTGTGCAAGAATATCTCTAAAGCCCATTTTAGGAAGATGGTTGAACACAGTGTGTCTCTTTGAGCAAGGTGAGGGCAGCTGAAGACAGAGCAGCCTCTGACTAAGCTGCCAATTAAAAACTGGATATTCTTCTTTCCCCTGGAGAGGTGTGGAGGCTACTGGAAGTGTGCTTCTTCTTAAAATATCTGTGAGATTCATCTTCTTTGGATGAGTGACAAAGCATAGTGCTGACATACCTGGTTTGGGGTTTTTTTGTAGCCAGACAAAACACTGTTTGCAAATCTGTGTATAATGGCAGACTTGAGTGTTGTGGTTTTGCATTGTGCTTTTGTGGGTTCTCTCCATTTTGGAGACTTCCTCACAAGGCAAAGAGAGAGAGGAGGGAGGATTACTTCAATCTTTGGCAAGCAATTTCAGTTTTTATTAAATAGGTATCTGATCCTGGCAGAGCTCATCTTCCCTCTGTGCAGGGATAAGTGATATGAACTGTATTAGACAGGCTGTCGGCATGTGTGTATTTTGTGACCCTATGCACATTTACTGTCCCACTCTCCCTGCTCAGCAGACTCGAATTGAGTTTATGCTTGTAGCTAGGCAGAGTCTTAGCTGGGTACACTTAATAAGGTATGTGCCTGCTAGTCAAGGGGATGGTAAACATGGGCTGGCAGCTGGTGCCCCGGCACCCTCCTTCGCTCCTTCTCGTCCCTTCTGCGCTCGTGCCAGCAGGACATGGCACCCGGCACAACCACCCGGCCTCCTGGAGGAGAGGCCGGCCCTGCTGTCCTGAGCACGAGCAGGTCTGCGCACAAAGCTGCTGAGTGAGTCACGAGGCTGTTCAGGTGCTGCACTTGTGCTCTGGAGAGGCTGGTGCAGGTGAGCCATGCTGGAAGCAGCTGAGTGCCAGGGCAGGAGAGGCGTGTTAGATGTGCTGACAGAGCTCTGCCAGAGCAGACAGTGGCCTGCTGGGTTACAGCAGCAGTGCTTGGCAGCGAGGTGAGTGTGATGTACGTACTTGTGTACGGGTAGCAGCTATACCCTTATTTCTTCTGAAAGAGGAGCAGGGAGAGTGTTCTCTATTAGCATCCCTCTGTTTTGAGGATCAGTAGATTTGTGGTGACTCTCCTAGAGAGCATTACTTCTTGTTAGTATTTGTGCAAACTGCTCATTCTGCTTTGTTCATGAAAAGGCAGTTATTTATCTCAACAGGGAGAGTTATTGTGTTCTGTAGTCTTCATCCATCCTTTTCTCTCTTTCCCTAGGTCTCTTTGGAGTCAAAACTTGTCTATGTTTTTGTCATTTTGTCACTTTTAATACACTGCCCTGACTTGCTTGCTGGGAAGAGAGTATGCATCTGGAGATCAAAGTTGCTCTTAACTTCATCATCTCATACCTGTACAACAAGCTTCCTCGGAGGCGGGCAGACCTGTTTGGTGAGGAGCTAGAGCGCCTGCTGAAGAAGAAGTATGAGGGTCACTGGTACCCAGAGAAACCTCTGAAGGGATCTGGCTATCGCTGTGTTCATATAGGGGAGACGGTGGATCCGGTGGTGGAGCTGGCGGCCAAGCGGAGCGGGCTGGCTGTGGAGGATGTGCGTGCCAATGTGCCAGAAGAGCTGAGTGTCTGGATTGATCCTTTTGAGGTTTCCTACCAGATTGGTGAGAAAGGCTCTGTTAAGGTTCTCTACCTAGATGACAGTGAGGGCTGCAGTGCCACAGAGCTGGACAAAGAAATCAAGAGCAGCTTCAACCCCGACGCCCAGGTATTTGTCCCTATTGGCAGCCAGGACAACTCACTGTCCAACTCTCCGTCCCCCTCCTTTGGCCAGTCACCCAGTCCCACCTTCATCCCTCGCTCTGCTCAGCCCATCACTTTCACCACTGCCACCTTTGCTGCCACCAAGTTTGGCTCGACCAAGATGAAGAAGGGTGGAGGAGCCGGAGGAGGGGGCGGTGGAGCAGGGGCTGTGCAGCAGCCGAGAATGGTCAGGTCTCCCACCACCAACCTGCTGAAGCACAAGGGCCTCTCCCTCTCTATGCACTCTCTGAACTTCATCGGGAGCGCTGGGAGCCAAGCCCCACAGTCACAGCTCTCCCCCAATGCCAAGGAGTTCGTTTACAGTGGCGCCTCGCCGGGAGCCAGCAGTCTCTTCTTCGATGGTGTTGCCAGTGAGAGCCAGGCCAGCAGCATCCCGCCAGCATCGCAGTTCAACGCCAGCACAGGTGGTACCTTTGATATGGCTCAGGTCTTCAGTGGCAGCACCAATAGCCTCTTTTTGGAGAAGTCTCCCTTTGTGGAAGGACTCAGCTACAACCTGAATGCCATGCAGTATCCTAGCCAGTCGTTCCAGCCTGTCGTCCTGGCCAACTGAATACAACCGAAGGAGAGTATTTCGGGGCAGGGAGGGAGGGGGGAGACAAGAACAAAACAAACAAGAGGGAGAGAAAAGAAAAATAGAAATATACAGAAAATATTAAAACCTTACAAATATAGGTTCTTGGGAAAAGAGAGAGCTCAGTGTTGTTGCGCTGTGCTGGTAACGCTCCTGAAGCACTGAATTGTTTTTTAACTCAGTACCTGTGCTTTTTTCCTACTCACTTTTTTACTCCTTAAAATGAGTCTTGGGTTTTTTTTTGGTTTGTGTGCCCTCTTCCCCCACCCCAGCCCAGTTACTGGTGCAACTGTAGGTCACAATGCTCCTGATTCCCTGCACCACCCCCTGCCCCACACTGGACACAGGGTTCTTCTGCCTGGTGTAGGGATGTCATCTTCATACCACTGTGCTGGAGGAGGGACAAGAAGAGGATGAGTCAGTGTTGGTGGGGACACACACAGTCTTGTTGCATGCTAGCCAGAATGGGTGGGTGAGCTTGCTTTTTCTGTGTAGACAGAGAACATTGCCTGTGCCCATGGGTGCAGACCATTGTGCTGTTGTGGCCCCAGCCCAAGCTGGCATCAGCTGTTCTGTGTGCTGAAAAGCACTAACTCTTCTCCTTAACCATCTCACAGCACATCAGTCAGGGCAGAGCATTACTGTGAAATGGCTTCTTCCTGCTCCCTTCCTCATCTGCACTTCCAATTGTGGCTATAGGGGGACAGTGCTTTGAGCTTAGTGGCTCTGGTTATTGGACCTTTCTGTACCTGAGCAAGAGGGCTCTTTTATGCTTTCTCAGGGTTGCCCAGTCAGTCAGAAACACCACCTGCCTCTCTCTGGCTTGGGGGAGGTGGCACTGAACCAGCTGGACCCCACTTGGATCCTGCCCCCACTTCCAAGATGTTCTCCCCAGCAGCAGGGGCCAGCATCCACTTGGGGTGGCCTCTGAGGTCAGAGTTCTTAGTATCTGCTGTGAATTCATCATCTTGTCTCGGAGAGGAAATTCCTTCCTTTTTAGTTAGTGAGGCAGCACAACTTTTCAATAAGATAGGGTGATGTTATTGAAGCTGCTGTCTTGAGTGGTGGCATAAGGGTTTATGCTTTCAGCCAAGTATGCACCTGACTCAATCCCCTTCCCTTGCTTTTTTGGAGAAGCATGAGGAGGTGGCTGATCCAGTGAGAAAAGGAAGCACCTATCATAAATTCCTCATTCCAGCCAGATCACATCAGCATGGACAGCAGCAAGCTCAGGGAAGAGCTGGGATGGGCTCTCCAAAGGCAAGTGGTCGTCTCAGCCCGTGAATGTATGATGCTTCTTCACAGCAGGGATGGGATACGGGACTCTGCACCTTTCTCCAGGATGATGTGTGGCAGTCAGGCAATAGTGGCTGTTCAGCTTGATCCCTTCTGTGTTGAGAACTCCAAAACCCACCTTCACAGAAAGCCAAAGGAGGACTGCTTCATGCCCAGGAAGGATGGAAGCTTTTTAGGTGGGAAGGGAGGTTTCCTTGGAGGTTGCTGTGTGAGCATGAAAGTGTGCAAAGAGGAGAGAGATGGAGATGATGAAACCCCAGTCTTTTAAGTTCTCAGTTTAAATGAAAAATAAGCTTTTGCTGCTTCCCAAACTTGAGGTTTGGTTTTCTTTTAACGATGCTTCTTGGAGCACAGTCTGAAATCCACTCCTCCTGCACTTGTGGAACCAATGTTCTCTTTCAAGAAATCTGTTTCAGGTGAGATGAGCTTGACCATGTGCTTTTCCTGCTCCCTTCCCTGAGATGGAGGCACTCCAGCCCTTTTGTAGTTGTGTTGCCAGTGAACATTTGCAGAAGGTAATGGGCTGTCCCAGGGAGAGTGTCTCTGCCCAGAGCTCTCCAGGGAGAGCTTCCAGTGTACCCTTCCCCTCGATGGGTGATGGGGCACACGGTCCTGACCTTGTGCCCCGCATGGGTTCCCAAGCAGGCTGCTTGCTATTGAGCTATGACCAATGCAGCAGGTGGGTGAGGAGAGCAGGAGAGCAGAGCCCAGCCACTTCCCCCAAAGCTGGTGCCCACAACCTCAACCCTGCAGGTTCCCAGACTAGGACAGGTTGATGAGGAATGGCCCAGCTGTTGCGTTTTTTCTTTCCTTTGAACCCACTGCTTTTAATGGATGCTACCACTGCCATGGAGTCCTTCTCCCCAACAGGGTGCTGCTGGGTGCCACCCCGCATGCTGCTCTGGACTCTGAGGGGTGTTCAGTCCCAGATGGCAGGACCTGGTCCAGTTGCCCCCCATTGTCCCCACATCTGGCAAAGCCGCCTGCGAGCCGCTGCCGTGAGACAGCGCGCTCTCCTCCAGCACAGGGAGGGAGGGAAGAAGTGGGGATGTCCCCTGTCCCCTTGCTTATGTGTGTGAAGCTTTGATGCTGCTTTGCCCTGCCACACGTATTATACCTGCTTTAAAAATAGTGGTGTGAGTGGAAGGAGGAAAAGAAGAGGGACCAACCTCTTTGCATCTTAAAAGGAAAAAAGTGTGCTTCAGAAATGTTCCTCCAGCATCAGGCAGCAATGGAAACTAATGGCCTTTCAGGTCTTTTCTAGTCTTGGATGTAGGCGTTCAGCTTCAATTTTATTTTTTAAAAACCTGCACTAATTTACCTGGTTTCTTAGGAAGAGAAGAGAGAAGATTTTTTTTTTTTAACTTTTATTTTTTATGGGTTTATGTTCTTTTTGTTGATGTCTGTTTGTATTGAATAATTTGCTACATTTGTAAAATGTAAGAGGTATATATAATATATGTATATTTCTAACGTAAAAAAATGTAATTTTTTTCTTTTCAAGATTTTTTCTTAAAAAAGAGGAGAGAAAAAAATATTTTTTCAGGAAAAAACTTTAAAAAAAAAAAGAAGTGGTGAAGATTCCTTTCTCCCCACTCAGCCTCCCTTTCCTCCCGCCCCTCTCCAAGGAGTGAATCGACAGTTGCCTTGTGGGAGAGGAGTGAAAGAGGACAGAAGTCTGTATGTCTCCAAGTGGAGGGTTTCTGCTTGTGCTCTGCTTGGGGTTTTTTTGGAGAAGGGGACTACTGAGAGGGGGAACCAGGGGGTTGCTCTCTTTTTCTTTTTTTTTCCTTCTTTTTTTTTTTTCTTTAGCGAAGGAGGAATACAATCAGAGTTTTGTATTCAGAATGTTGTGCAATATTTTGGAACGGGATATTGGTGTGTCTAGAGATTTAGTTAAAAACAAAAAAACCCACAAAAAGGTTGATCAAATCTGTACAGTTTCTATTGTTCCAGATTTTTTTAAGTTTGTATTAAAAGCATGATATAATAACTGTTTGTCGTGTCATGTGTGCTCAGTGCAGAGAGAACACCTCAGACATGGCCTGATTTTGGGTAAGGAGGGGTACAGCTGCCTTTGGATGAAGTGGTGCTCACTTGTCAGCCTTGCAGGCAAGGTCCTGGTTTCACAGCATTAGGAATAGTTCAGTGATGCCCAGGATTGTGCAACATGGCCAGGACAGCTGTCTCAGTGACCTCTCCTGCTTCCAAGAATAGCAGTATATAGGAAAAAGTGGCAATGTCCCTGGCCATCCCTGCTCCTGCCATGATTCAGCTCCCTGGAGTGGGGGGAGGAGAGGAGGGAGCCTTTCGTGTGTGGTGCCTTGGGAGCCTTCAGTCAAGCAGCAGAGTTCCTCAAATCCCCAAATTCTGGGGCAGCTCACTAGGACCTCTGAGTCTGGGTTAGGAGCCCTCTGGTATCGCTCATGAGGTAGATGAAGCTCCCCATGGCAGTGCTTCCCGCAGAGAGGTGCTGATTTTGGGTTGATTTCTTTCCCGTCTGCACAAACCAGTTTGTGTTTATTCTGGGCTGGCTGGTGTCCTTGCTAAGTAAAGGGAGCATCAAACTACATGTACAGGCTCTGTCCTCCCTGCTGTGAATGTTCTCCAAGGTGACTTCCCATAGTGGGGTGGGCTTGAGGCTGGGTACGAGAACATGCAGTAATGATAGTGGTCTGATTTTGTTTTTCTTTGTAAACTCTCACTGCTCATTTTCAATCAGAATTTCTGTTCAAGAGAGCTTCTCCTTTTTAGCAAAAGGAGATGAGATGGCTGAGGAAGGTGCTGAAATGCCTGTCATGCCCCACATGTGCTGCTGGCTGTGTGACCCAGCTTCCCTTGCCCCACCACGCTCCTGCTGCCTTCTGCTTGAGAGGTGCCTCAAGTTCCCCATGCTGCGTCCTTAAAAAGCTGTTGAAGGGAGCTGCTCTGAATGTCCTTGAGGAAACCAAACAAGGAACTGGAGCTCACTCCCACTAGCATCCTTACCCATGCCCCCTCAGCCTTTCTAGCCTAAATTTCTTCCTGGAAGAGCTTGCTGTGCCCCTGGTTTTGTGAGCCCCAGGAGCTGGGCTGCTGCTCATGCCTACTGTGTGCCGCGTGACTGTCACACTGCACTAGGCAACAAAACTATTTTTTCCCCTTTGTGTCTCAAACCCCTTGTAATCATTTATCTAAAGCATGCACGATGCTTGCCCTTAGACATGTTTTTGGAAATGGAAAATCGAGGGCGACTATGTGCCTTCCTGATCCTTGCCCTGCATTTGCTCAGCTGTGACGCAGGGAGGCATGGAACCTTTCCCTTTTTGGGCACAGGTAGGGCCTGGAGTTGGTTTACAGCTGATAGCTGCACAGCCTCAGTAGGGATTAGGGAAGAGGTTTAGTGGAGCCTTGTTCCTCCCAAGGTATTTGTCACTGTGCTGTTTCAGGGAGCAGGAGGAGTGCAGGGATCTGGACCCTATGTAGTGCAGGGAGAGGGTCTGCCTTCCATTAGCCTTCAGAGGGGGGCTGCTGGAGCCCCGTGTTGGGCCAGTGTGTGATAGTGCCTGGGTGTGGGAGTGTTTGCCGGATGTTTGGACAGTGACCGAGTCAGTCCCCGAGCAGCTTGCTCCAGCAAGGCAGAGCAACAAGATGGGACTTGTCTCCTGAAACCTCCGAAGCGAGGGGGGTGGGGGTATTGTTTAGACACTCGTCATAGGGGACTCCGTTATTAAGAAGGAAACTTGCAACTTGAGTCACCGAAAAGGCGGGCTTCTGCCTGAAAGGAGGAGACAGCTCAGGTAAAAATGTCACACTTCAGCCTGGGGCTTTTCAGTCTGTGACAGCAGCAGCAGCAGCATCAGCAGCAGTGTCTGACTCGAATTGGGCTGTTGGGGGAGTAGGAAGGGGCTGGTGCCCAGAGGAAGGCATGGAAAGCCATTCTCTGGACTGTGTTTAAAATACAGGTCCAGCAAAATAACTTGAGTTTAGTTCAACAGGAGAGGACCTCTGGCTACCTCGAGAGCCTCCTGGAGATTTGGGATTATTGGGATTGAATAACACATGGCATGGGCGCTGCCAACAGCGGGTGCCTCCCGGTGTCCCAGCACTTGCCGACATGCCAGGACTGAGAGGTGGAAAAACACCACTGGTGGGGGGGCCAGGACCCGCTGAGTCCTTGGCATCCCTGACGAGTTTTCCTGCCAATGCCACCTGCTCCATGCTCACATGGCTGCAGCTGCAGCACTGCCCATGGCCCCAGCGGGTGTGAGGGGCAAGGTTGACGCCACGGTTGCAAAGGGCTGGACAAGTCTTTCTACCCCACGTGTGTCCTCTGCCGGAGCGCAGGCACCAGCCCAGCTGCAGGCTGTGGCCAAGGTTAGCCACCTCCAGAACCTTGCGCTTTTTCCTTCAGTTACTGTGGCGGGGCTCCAATTCAAACACAACTGGGAGCATGTTCACCCCCAGCCTTGCAGAGCTGTTCTTCCAGTGTCCCCCCAGTGCTGCCTGTGTTGACACCTCCAGAAACATGATATTTTTATAAAGCTGATGAAGAATGAACCTTTCACCCTCCATCCCTAAGACACTCCAGTGAAGGATAAGCCCAGTCTGACACACATGGTGCTTTTGAGTTGTACTGATTAGTGAAGGGCACATTTTGTGTGTGGCCATTGCCAGTGGCAAAAATTACTCCTGCATGGTACATGCATATGTCAGGAAGGAATGTGTTCTTTTTTCTTCTCTAAGAAGCCCTCAGAAGGCACAGGAACGAGGTAGGAAAAGAGGGTCAGGATTAAAATTTGCCTCTTTGCCTTGAGGAGGGGCAGGGAATGGTACAGGTGAAAGTGTGGGGGGAACTTTCTCCCTCTTCACAGTATGCCAAGAAGGCAAGAGTAGTCCCCATGTTATTCTGCAGCTGCTGAGTCCTAGTTGGGGGGGGGGGGGGGGGGGGGCATTTGTGCTTGTTTTTATTGGCCTCACACTGCTGGCACAGTTTGACTGTTGAAGGAAGCAGATCCTCAGGAGGGAGTGTGTCCCTCCCATTTGGCAGGGTGTTTCCACCAAGGACAAAGTTTTCCTTCAAGTGAATCAGGCAGAAACTGCTTGCAGAAGGTGCAGCTGGGGCTTTCATCAGACAAAAATGAACCTGAAATGACCCACACAAGGTGTAGGGAGGGCAATGGGTGATGTTGGTGCAGCTGCTTTCATGGGCCTCGGCTGCAGAGCTCAGCAAATTCACGCAAGGGACAAGTCCAGCTTCTCTCAGCAACAAGCGTTCTTGCATTTCCTGATCTTCCTGCGGTCGGGTTCAGTGTCAACACATGCTGCTGCAGGCTCCCTCAGAGGCATGAGTGGCGTCACAGCAGGCCTCGGGCACCTTTCCAAAATCTACCGAGGTCATCCTCTGTCCCTGCCCATGCCCAGCATTGCTGTGCTGCTGAGCTGCACAACATCCAAAGTGGCAGCACTGGCACAATGCACTGGGCAAGTGAGGGGCACACAGAAAAATCGGGGGGAACCACAGGGACCTAATCTGCCAGGGGAGAACTGGGGTTGGCATCCTTGTGGGGACAGACTGGCAGCACAGTGGAGAACATGGGGAAAGGAGCAGCAGTGGTGTCTGGAAGACCACAAACAGGAGCCAAGGAAGGACTGAGGAGCAGAGGGAAGGAGGACAGCACCCGAGGGACATCTGAGGTGTTTGCACACAGGTGCTGATGTCACAGGGAGGCAAGGAAGGCAGGAACTCTCCTCTTCCCATCCCTACCTGGTGAAAAGGTGCATGTTCCCAGTGACCCAACATGGGCAGCAGCTGCATGGACCTCCTTCCTTGCAAGCACAGCCGAGTAGAGCTTCCTCATCCCCACCTGGCTCCCTGCTTGTCGAACTCTCATATATGATCCTACTCCAACTCTCAGTTTGGGCTGGTCCTGGCACAGTGTTTCTCCTCTGGGGACCTGGCCAGATCTTACAGGGGGGCCATGAGTCACGGTGCTTTCGTTGCCTCCAGCACAGATGTGGAGATGCCGAAGCTTGGGTAGAGGCCATGGCTTCACTGCACTCACAGGGAGTAGGAGCACCGGGCTGGCAACCACTGGTCTCTTCTGCTGCCTCACACTGATCCTCCAGTGCCAGGAGCTGCTCTGAATGGGAAAGGAGGTGATGCAAAAGGATGGGAGGGAGACATGCTGGGGAAGGGCAGCTTATCCCTTGCAGCCATGCTGCTGCCAGCCACCACTGTGGAAGGGAAAGGGCTTGACAAATCCAGACAAAATAGAATCTAACAAAACAAGACCAGAAAGAACACAGGTGGGCTGTGATGCTCCAAGGCAGAGCCGAAGGTGATCTGCACTGCTGAGGAGAGCAATGTAAGCTGTCACTGTTGGACAAGGCATTGGATGCTAAAACCCACAGGCTAAGTGCTAACACATTAGCACAGGAAACCACAAATTGCTGGTTTCTAGAAACATAAACAAAGAAAATTTCTTATGGTCTGGATTATAAATCACACCACAGATCAAGTGTATTAAACCATGCAAGAGAGACATCACTTGGTTCTTCAAAGGAGAGACTTGACCATTGAGACTAACCAGTCAAAGCCAGCTAAGAAAGATTATTTTATTTTGATAAGGCTTTATTTTTAATCTTTGAATTATTGTCTTCTCCAAAGGTACAGTGCTCTTTGAAAAATCCAATTTTCTTTCATGAAAATACTTGTTATGGCCATTTTTTGACCAGTCACGGATCTTGAATAGAAACCTTCCCAAAGTCAATGGTTGTAGAGGTGACAGTGGGGGCTACAAGAGTCCATCGCCATCAGAGGATAATACAGCATGTAACCAGCATGTACTCCATCAGTCATATGAGGCCAGTACTTACTGCAGGAGAAGGCCACTGACCACATCTTTATGGGAACACACAGACAACATCACAGCTGAAAAGATTTTGGTACTTTATATTTTTAAAGAAATGACTGCAGGCTTCCCAGTATGCACCTTAAAACACTATGAAAGGACCCGAGTCCATCCAAGCCTGACTCCAGTATTGTGGGATGCCTTAGACTGAACTATTGACTCCTCTGAGTGCACAGGGTAACTGCTAAGACCTGTGGGTTTTCCAGCAGCATCTGATTGATCTCTACCTGTGAGGGAGCTTTCCTGGAAAGTGGAATGAACTGGTTGAATGAGGCCCATAATAGCAGTCTTCAAAGCATAACGAGGAAGTGGAGGTCTGTTAGTAACTGTGTGCTGACCCTTGCCTTGCCTGGCCAGTAGAGTTTCATAGTCTAGAACCGGTTTGAGCTGGATATCTTCCTTTAACATACCTGGAAAGTGCTACAAAGTTGCACAAGTATCTTCTCCAGAGCTGCTCTGCCCTCACAGGGCTGCAAGAGCTGTCGGGGGTTGGCCCCAAGAGGAAGCCACAAAAGCCAGACTACAGCTCTACACTGGAGGAGACCGTGTCACCTCAGTGGTGTGACAAAGCTTCCCACAATTGGCTGGACGTGCCTTTTGGCTTCCACAGCCAGGAGGTAAAAGGGCAAAGGGGAGGGGTGTCACTGTGTTTGCCTGGATGACAAAAACCCAATGATTTTATCCAGTGACACTTGTTAACCTTGACAGAATTTGGTACAGGGAGCTGGCTCTGACCTCACAAAACCCCCCAACAAACCCTTCCCAAGTATTTTTCTGTGATACAACTCTGTTGTGGAAAGTACAATTAGCAAGCCCCCCCCCCCCCCCCCTTNCTTTAATGTTATCCTCTCTCCCTGCAAGGTCTGCAGACAGAAAGAGGTCTCCACTGCAGGCTATGCTACTCCCCTGCCAGCCAAATGCACAGAGAGCTTTTCCTTTGCTCCCGTGCCTGGTGAGACCACTCTCTTAACCTGCAAATACTGGTGGGGGAAGTGGTAATTGTTCCTCCTAGAGGTAATTGGCACTTGGCAGGATCTTACTCATCTTGGTGGTGACAGGGGCTGGCTTTCTAGGCTCTTCCACCAGCAAAGCAGGCTGCAGGGCTGTGGCTCTCCACCCCGCAAACATTTAAAAGCCTCTTACCCAGGGGTGCAGCTGTGTTCACTCCTGCCTGGAGCCTGCCCTGCCAAAGCGTTCACTCATGCTGGGTGAATGCTGCCTCTTCACACCTTGCCAAGCAAAGCAGGTCTGACCTCAGGGAGTTAAACACTCAAACTGGCCCACAGATGAGTGTGTCTGCTCTGCTTTGTGGATCTGTTCAGCAGGTGGAGTAGAAAGGAAGGTGAACAGATGTGACTGCACCCCTGTAATGTTTGCTGTTACATGCACATGCTGCCTAAAGCTATAGGAAGACCCCAAGGATATGGAAAGGCTTCCCAGCCCTCTGGATATGACACTAGCTAATGCCACTATGGGTGCTACATTCCCCAGGTAGGAGTTCATCCACCTGGGGAACTTGGGAAGCATCCTTCTCCAAAGCTTTTCCTTCTCCCTCACCTCTCTATCTTCTTTGCTCCAAGGGATTATTTTCCCTAAACTCTGGGGCCTGCTCTTAGGAGCAAACAGCAGCCGGCAGTAGGGTGTAAGGGAGAGTTCTGCCATCAATGAGCAGCCCTATCTCTCCCTTTGACTCCTGCTGTACCTATCCCCCTTGTGCCATTCACCTGTAAGCAGCCGATTCCCCCTTTTCCCCCTCTACAGCTCTTCCTAGTCTTCTCCACTTTCCACATATGCCTTGCCTGTCTGGCAACAGCTGCCCTCCATGCAGTGAAACAGCATTTCCAAAAGCACTGGCCTCAGCAGGTAGCAGTGGGAGCTGGTGGCTGCGCTGCGCAGTGGGAGCGCTGGCTGCACACCGGCCCAGCCTGGAGCAGTTGGCTTGGCTGGCAGCCGTGTCCCTGCTCTGCTACCACTGCTGCAATAGCCCAATTAGTAGCTCAGGTGTTGCCACAGCCTTTGGCTGCAGCCCAAGAGCTAATGATGGAGCAGGTGGCAGATGCAAGGATTGCAGAAGCGTGGCTAGAGATGAGGGGAGCACATTTGGAACAGCTTGTTAAGACCAGTCTTTGCGGACCAGCTGGGATGATGGGTTTTGCAAGGTGTGTTCTTGCTTTGCAGAAGTCTCCAAAACAACCTTCAATCTCTGAAGGATGCTGCTGCTGCATTTGGCTCTGCCACCCCTCCCAGGATGTCCAAACTTATTTTGGGATTACAGCAGTGACCATAGCTGTGACCACTGGTTTACAGCAGGATAAAAACTCATTAAACCCCAAAGGTGTTTAATCAGAAGCAAAGTGGCAACAGGGCATTTATATGTCACTCATGTTGATGCAACATGATGACAGAGGGGAATAAATGTCATTGTCTGATGAAAGAAGCTCTGTCTTACCAAATTCCTGTACTATGTGTCTACTACAAATGGCCTGAGACACTTGGGAATTACTGATCCCAAAGCAAAGCTATAGAAGGAAGATGAGGAGGGGAGGGG
>WBNO01011354.1:289787-315550 GCA_013400575.1 Peucedramus taeniatus
GAGAGGAGAGGAGAGGAGAGGAGAGGAGAGGAGAGGAGAGTGGTGGTGGAAACTGTCTAGTTCTTCACTGCACTGTACAGATGGTGCAGTGAAGAACGTGCAACTTGACATGCAGGGAGAGCTTGAGGAGCTTTCTCCAAGCAGGTTGATGAACTGGTTAAAAAGAAGCTTAGAGCTATTACCAAAGAAGCTGTTGATGCAGTTTGACTCCTGCTGTGCTTACAGAAGCAGGAGTTTGTACCTTCTTTGTAGGCAAACAGGATTATGTCAAACTACCTAATGCCATCATTCGGTTCTCATACTAATGGAAACATTGAGTATGGGCTAATTGCTCCAGCCAAAAAGGGAGGCAGTTTTTTATGATCACCATGCTGTGTTACCCTACAAGTACAAACTGCTCCTTTCAGGGCTCTGCATAAAGCAGGAGTATAGATCCAGCTCTGCTTGCTTATGCTTGAGGAGTCAGGATACATGGGTTGTCCGAATCTTTTCCATCCCAAGCTCCTGTCTTTGCTGTCCTTCCCCAGGGCCTGTTTCTGCCTCTGCTGCACTCAGTATCAGAGCTGAGTTCTGTGGGAGCATTACGGCCCTTGGGTGTCAGGCCCTCAGTGGGCTGCAAAGAAAAGGAGTGAAAAAGTCTGCTCTTGGGTCTGCATCCATTACATTGATGCTTCTTTCCCCCAGTGGCTCCAAAAACACCCACTACTGCTGAAACACAGCCCCATCTTGAAAAGAGCTGTGTGACAGTGGGTATCACGGCAGCCATTTTGTACTAATAACAATAATTTTGTGCTAATACCATGTCATGGTAGGGAAGACAGAAATGACTAATTAAAATGTTGCAGAGATAGTCAAGTCATGAGAGCATTACTCAAGCGCAATTTAGCTGGGAAGCTGCAATTCACAGCTCTGCTATTACAAAAATACCACAGGGTTTAATTGGACACATTGTTGTCAAGGTATCAGGGTACCATCCTGCCTGAACACAGCTCCAGGCTGCCCGCTATGCAGACTGGGCATTGGGTCAGAGCCTTCCACTGCTGGCTCCCAAGTGGTTGGTGCCAACTTCAAGAACTATAGTTTTTTCTGGCCTAATACCAGGCAGGCCTAAGGTGTCTCACCTCGCAAACAGACTCATAGTTCAGAGTGGCATGCTTACGATTAGGGTAACAATATCATTAGTGGGAAGTCTAGCCAAGCAAAGGAGATGGAGGGAGGGAAAAGCAAAGGGTAACACAAAGAGACAGATGGAAGTGAGAGCAGCCTTCCAACAGGCCAGAGAAGGGAGGCAGGAAGGACCTGGGTGTGAAGAGGACAACAGCTCCCATACCTGGCACATTTCTCTCCTGCTGTTGCTGTCTTGGAAGAGATGAGCCTGGCTTCTTCTCAAAATGCCTAGTGAGCAATTACCACAAATACCTTCCCTGATACATTCTGTGTCACTGTGAATCTAAATGACATATGTTACAGGAGAGAAAAAGGGATCTTGCATGGGCTCAATGAGGCATGTCACCCCTGTGAAAAGACCCTCCCTGAAAGGCTAATGTGGGTCCAGGCCTGCACAAGAGGCAGCAGAAGCAGCCAGACTTTGGGAAAGGGCTGTTTTGATCCTGAGGGGCCTGGTCCAAAGGAAGAGAAAGATGCAGACACATCCTGGCATCTCAGTGCCCTGCAACCAGTGACAACAGCTCTGAGCTTTTGCTGCCCCAGACTGTGAGATCAGAGGTGCAGTCTCTGCTCTGGGCCAGAGAAAATCACTTGTGCGAGGAAACACAGATGAGATCTTCCATCTAGCTGGCCTGTACATGGTGCCCCTGCAAAACTCTGCTCTGCTCTCTCAGCTCCTCATGCTGATTACTAACACAGATGTCACGCTCACCAGAGACACCTCCTTTTCCATATGCTATAAATGCCCAGTCTTGCCTCAGCTTGACCAGCAGCAGCTCTTCAAACTTCCTGCCAAGGCTGACTGTTACCATCTCTCCTCACTGGGGCACAATGGCAAGGCTCAGCCTAAGCACAGTGCATGCCCAGGGTCTCAGTGCCAGTGGGATGCAGGGGGAGAATGAGCTTCCCCATGCCTCAACTCATTCACAGGCCAGCAGCCTTGCAGTGGGTCCAGCTGAATGATGCAGAGCCAGGGAGGACATACAGTAGGACTTACTCACTGCTCTGGGATGTCAGTCCTAATGGAAAACAGCAGCAAGGAGTTAGAATATGTCATAAATATTTACTAGCTAAGGCATCCATTTCCCCAACAGTTGTTAGAAGTCCTTAGATGCTTGAAATTTCAGGATTGGACTCCATCTTCTGCTCCAGCATTAGGAGAACCCAAGCACCATCCTGGCACCATCCTAGCGAGTCCAGGTCATGCCTCCTGTGCAGTGGGTGACTGCATGGCTGCCAAACCAGCCCCACATCTGCTGAGCCCCCAGGCAACACAGTCACCTCCTGTGAAATATGGTTGGGTTGTGGATGCAGAAATAGCCCAGTGTGGTTTGAGACTGGGACAAGCCGCATTGTTCTCCCCACTGACAGGGGGCTGCTGAGAAATGTCAAGGTTTCCCTTTGCTCTGGGAGAAGCTAGCCCAGTCTCAGCCTTCCTTTCAGCAGTTGGCTCTCCGCATGCAAACTCTGGGGTCCAGCAGCGTGTTCCTTCTCAGCCTGCACAGCACAGGCACGTGGCTGGCGCTAAGGAGACACACTTTAAATAACCACACCACAGTGACTCATGCCTTACCCAAGGCAGTCTGGCTGCTGGCATATAAAGCATGAAAGCCGGTGATCTTTGAAAGAAGAGAGGATCCTACAGTGAGCAGACATATGGCTCAGTTCCTGGCCAGAAGGTGGGAGGGGTGGAAGCATTTCTAAATGAGATAGGCTGGGAGGCTGAGGCTCGCAGGTGTAGAGCAGTGGCCTCCCCAGAGCTGCCCAGCTCTGTCCTCCTGACCTGCTGCCACATGCGCAGCCCCTTTTCTCTGGAATTTCCCTGAGCTAGCAGTTTTCCAAGCTGAGGAAGCTTGGAGGGTAGGGAAAAAACATATGGGAGCAGCGCCTGAGCCCAGCATGGCTGACATGGGGGGACGTGGAATGCTCTTTTGCCCTTTGCAACATTTGTCCTGTAGCACCAAGATGGCACAAAAAGATAGGCAGTTCTGGTGCTTCTGGTGGACCTTCACCTTTCCCTCAGGCCCTTCAATCATCCTCCATTTCCCCAACCCCGAACAGTTTCAGAACTGCCCTTCCCATCCTGCCTCCCTCTCAAAACTCTCCCCATCCCCTCGGCCCCCTTCTTACACCAGCTCCCCTCAGCACTGTCCCATCCTTCATTGCCTGTCCCTTTCCTCCTCCCCAGACCTATCCTCCCACACCTCCTGTGCTTCTTTCGCAGCTCCCCTCCCTGGAGGGCCACTGTACAATCCCTGTTCTCTGCTTCTCTGTTCCACCTCTGCACCCCTTCTTCCTTGTCTGCTGCCTGGGGCCACATCTTCCCCTCGGGCAAACAGTCACCCCTCAGGACCTACTTTGGTGTTTCCCACAGACCTCCCCACAGCCTCCAACCCCTTCCCACAGCTGTTTCCTCCAGAAGCACCACAGTGGCTTGACAGGCTGGACCAGCTTTCTGCCAGCAGCCCATACGGAGGTCAGCCTTCCTCTTGGGTTGCATCCCACTCTCCCTTGCCTCCTCTCCAGGCTGTGGCTGTGGCTGGGTTGCCCTTGACAGCCACACAAGCTGCCTTCCCCAACCCAGAGGCTGTTTTCAGGGCCTGGAGCTGCTCATCGGCTTTGGCAGGGTAGCGTAAATGTCACGTCCCTGCCTGTTCCCAGCCTGATGCCTGTTCCCGGCCCCAAGCGATGCCCGCGTGTCTCCCATTATGTAAGGCACAATGTGGATGGGAGCTGGGAGGCCTCGGGCTGGCTTGTGCACCATGAATGACAGCTGCAAAAATGAGAGGGGAACTATTTTTAATCCTTCCCCTGCCCTCCTTCTCCAGCTCTTTTCCCCATAGCCTCAGCCAGACTGAGGGCAACTGGTCCCAGCCCATGAGGGCAGCTGGTCCTGCAGGGTTCTGCTGAACAGGTCCTGAGCAATTCTTTGTACTGCCACAGAGGTAAACGCAGCACCTCAGCACAGGGCTGGTGGTACCCAGAGGACGTGTCCTCTTCCAGCCCTCACTGGCCCTCAGCAGTCCCCTGACATCATCTCCTTCACCTCTCAGAGCCCTGCTTGTCGGCAGGACCAGCAGTGTTCCTTTCTTTCCCCCAGCTTCTCTCCGTAACTTTAGAAAGGTCATACCCTCCTCCTTGAGCCACAGGGTTATCACAATTCCTTAGAGAAGAGCAGAAGGGATCTAGAGGGGGAAAAACCTACCTTCTACTGGGGAAACATGATAGCCCAGCACTACCCTGTCCCTCAGAGTGAGGGCAAGAGACAGATGGTCTGGAACAGGGGCCTGCATAATTGTCCCATCTCCCACTGAGTGCTGCTGGCACAGGGACCAGTAGGGAAGAGGCAAAGTGGGTGAGGAGCTGTCTAAGAAAGGGCCTCTGACAGCCACAGGGAGAGTTGTCAAAACCAGCAGTGTTTGCCCCAGAATGCTGTAAACAAGACACCACTCAAGTCAGAGCATTGGAAGAAGGCGTGCAGGGGGTGGACACTGACCATGTGCTGCTAATTTGGCTCTGAATAAAGATTCGGTTCAAGGATTTGCCCATCAAAGAATTGTCCGGAGAGACAGTGTGAGGTACCTCTTCACCTGGCATTGCAGATGCTACTCCAGACACCCCTCCTCAGGAAAGATTGAGCTGGCTTGTAGCAGGTACAAAGCAGGATTGTGAGTGGCCATTTTGAGTGTGGAGCTTGTTTAATCTAAAACAGGAGAATTTGAGAGAGGACGGTATCCATGTATCAAAGAGATATGCTAGGGCAAAAGTCTAATTTGTTCTCTTAGAAGCTCATCTGGATCATAAATACATTTAGAATTAAAATTAGAGAGGAGTTCCTAGCCAGCCATGGTATAAACTTCTGTGACAGCCTGTCAGGCTGGAAGGTGGGCAGAAGAAGCCTAATTTGGTAAGAGACTCAGCAGGCTGATAGTCACTACATGGCAGAAGAGGAGGGAGCCCAGAATGAGCCATACACAGGTCTGAAACGAAGCCTGCAATCATGTCCCCAAACTGGTCCCCAGAGGGATTGGTACAGAGCTGAAACCACAGTGTGTTGCATCCTCTGTAGGTTGGTTACATATCATTAATGCCGTGCTTCAGGGTCCTCCCAGATCTTTAAAGAGACAAGAAAGAGGTCACCTCTTTTCCTTCTGGGTTTTTAGGAAATAATTTCCTTCATTTCTATAACCTCTCTGGCCACAGAAGCCACAGGGCTGGGGTGAGGCAGGGAGGAGACAGGGTCACTCCTGCTGCTCTTAGTCACGCTTTGGGTGTGCTGGTTTGCCTTGCTCAGAGGCTCAGGACAAAGCCAGCTCTAGGGCTAGGGAAGCATTTTCCTCAGGCTTGGTGTGCTGTGGAAACCTGGGGAGCTTGAGGTGTTGTTCACCATGGCAGGCAATGCCCTTTGAACTCCTTGGCTGCATTCCCCCTGTTGCAGGAGCTTGCGGAACACTAGAGACACTTCTGCTCTCCCACTCACTCCTGCTACTGTTCGCATCCTTAAATTTCTCCGGACCTTGGCAAGGGGAAGGGAGAGGGTGCCTTTAGGCAGTCAGGACATTCCCTGGGTGGTCCCCAAACGTCTTGACTCGGGCAGGCCCAAAAGAGTCCAAAGCCTCAGCCCTATGTTTCAGCGCGGCACGGAGCCCGCACTGTCACGGCAAGACCCTCAGCCTTCGCGACCTGCTATTTTTGCCTGCCCCTCGTCCCCCTCAGTGCTGGGGCTGCAGGGCATACCTGCCCTGACGCGGGAGCCTCCGTGAGGGCTGCGGGGAGTCAGCTCGGAGGACTGCGGAAAGCTGTCGGAGCTCGGCAGGTGCCGTAGCAGGAGGCTGAGGCTGCTCCTTACCCGGCTGAGCTCCAACCGAGCGCTGCCGGCCCGGCTGCGCCGGGACCCCCGGCGGCCGNGTGTCGCACCGCAGGATGGGCCCTGCAGTACGACTGCCGTCTTCGGAGTTGATGAAGCCAGCCTTTCCTTCAGGATAAAGATTTGGAACGGCAGCTTATCCCTGGCTGCAAGTAGCGTGCAGGAGCAGGACACCGGAGCAACCATGGCTTGATGAAATGAGGCAGTATGCGAACATAGGAGAAGATGAGATTACTTCTCCTCAAATTATGTATTTTACATTTTACACCCTCTGAAGCTTTAGGAACAAATTAGCAATCATCAGGACAAAATGAATGCACCAGCAGACAAGGAAGGCTGAAGCAGCAGCCGCTGGTGGGAGCCACCGGCGCCCTTTTCCAGCACAGGCGGGTTGAGCAGCATCACGGCCCAAGGTGCGGCCACAGCACAAAGCCTGGGGCAGGGGGCCCTACTGCCGCCCCCTGCCACCGTGGAACACGCACATGGATCTGGCTCAAAGCCTTGCTGCTCCAGCTTCCAGCTGGGAGTGGGGAGGGTGCTGAGCCTGCTCTTGCAAGCTGGAAGCATATTTCGGGAATAAAGCAGTCAGTTTTGATCATAAAAATTGTGATCAGGCAGAGGGATAAGGTACATGAACTCACCTCTTGCAACATATGGAATACTGCCAGCAACTTTCCACTCCACCTCCCAAGCCAGCCTCTTTCACCTCCTTGCCTTTCCTTCTGGGAGGAAGGCTAGTCCCATAATTACTCTTTTGCAATTATTTCCCAGGACACCACACCCACCTAAGTACAAGTCTATCATAGCTACACCATCAGTTTCTGGCTTTACTCTCTTACTGTCAGTTTGCTCTCCATTTCCTCAGAAGCCTAAGACACATTTCCTCAATGGTCATGTCCAGCCAACAACCACAGCCAAGAGCAAGCAAAGAGCCCCAAGGCACTTGGCAAATGCAACTCTTGCACATTTCTCAACCACAGCATTCCATTGCCACCATGGAGTGCTACAGACCCAAGTAGAGACAGATCCTTTCTGCTCTTCTGTGGATCTGTTGTAGCCAGCAGGAGCAAAAATGAGTACCAATGTATCTAAAGTCCCTAGAACAGCAGATCTTCAACACACAACAGGAAGAAGGCTGAGTAAGCAGTTGTCATATTTCAGATCACTAATAGCTGCAACATTTCCCAAAGGGAACCAGTAATATAATGTGCAGAGTTAGTACATTTATAAACTCACTCCCCACCCACCCAAGAGAACATTCAAGCTCCCTGAAAACAAGGCAGTGTAATAAACATTGGTGCTGCTGCCAGCTGATATCCCAACAGGGAAAAAATGCCAAATATCCTCCACTCTGTTAAGGCCATGTAACATCAGAGGGATACACCCAGCACAGCCTTGCATCCACTCAGTTTCTAGGGCAAATCCTTGGTCCTTGGCCTTTGGTATGTGGTAGAGTTCAGGCCCCTCCCTCTAAAGAGGAAGGGTTTTTGCTTTCATAAACAAATTGCCTGGGTCACTAATCCTGCCATGGCTCTGGAAGGCAGCCAGAGAAAAACAACTCACTTAGTTTGTTCCTTGCTACCACCCTCCATCACTAATCATCCAAGATACCTTTTACAAAAGTGAAGATCCAACAAAGATCCTTACTGCAGTTTATCTAGAGATTATATTGAAGCACCAGTGATCTTGTCTATCTTGAAAGCATATGTGAGATGCAGTGAATATATAGAAGACAAATTTCTTACCAGGTTGATCTTCAATTACCAGCTTTTGGAAAACAAAAATGAAAAAACCCAACCACCAATGAAAAAAGCAAGAAACCAACCAAACCCCTCAACCAATCATCCAACTAAGGTTTAGTTAAAAAAAAAAAATAGAAAGGTACAGAGAAAGCTGTCCTTGTGGACGAAACTTACTTAGTCACACCTTTTCTTCTTCCCATAAAAGAAAACAAGATTCTGATTACTTTGTGGATGTTCTCAGGCCCAACATAACAAAGCACAGTCCAAGTGTCTGTGGCTGACTTGTTCTCAGATTTCTCCCCCTACCTGACAGACTTCAACCAAGAGTCACTGCAGGACAAACACAAAACCTTGCAATGCTTTTGAAATGGGTTAATTCAGAAAATAAAAGGAGGGAACTGTATACCTGTTACCAGCACACTTAACACACGGGAAATGCACAGCAAGAACCTGCTCCCAAAAGGTCATCAGCTGCTTTAGTGTCTACCAACTTCACTGCAAATTGCAGGTGTAATGCTGGCAGTGGAGCTCTACACCACACAGTATGCTATCTAGAGAACAAAATTACTGGATCTCAGCATAGTGGAATATACATTTTATTTCTTAAAAAGGAAGGGTACTAACAGAATTTAATACAGTCAAAATTTTACATTTTAAACAAAAGCTTTTCTTTTTCTTAAAAACCAGTTACGAGCAGAGAGGTGAGAGGATTTAAACTACTCACAAAACCCAAGCTGAAGACTTTGAGAATTCAAATCTGTGGTTTATACATTTAAAAAAGTGTAATAAATGGAAATATAAAATAATACCAACTCTGTAATAGTGAAATGCCCTTTCCTCATTAGATTGCTGTTTAAGCACCTTTATTTTCACCCATCAGCTGCCAGGAGTGTTTAGATTTATGTACAAAATAAGCAGTTTGGGACAGAAGATTCATATATAAATTAAAACCATTTATGGTAATACAGTTTTACCCAGCCGCTTTACAAGCTTAATTATCTCTTTCACTTCTGTGGAATTTTTCAGTCAGGATGATCTCAAATGCTCTTGATGGACTGCTTCAAAAAGCAGCTACATATACAGGAATTATATAGACAACCTCAAGGAGTAGACATCCAAGAGATTAAACAACTTAACACACAGTAAAACTAAGATCAGATTTATATCTTATATAAATACTGTGCAGATTTATAATCCATTCCACCGAATGAATGTGACAGATCAGTGTCACATCTGAAGACAAAAAAATACTTTTATCCAAGAGGCAACAGAATTTCAGGCCAAATATAGCAGATAGGAGTTCCCTCAAATTATTCAGTTAAAAACTGTATGTGTCTGAAAAAGCTTTACAAGAACAGAGTTTTCAGAATAACCTGCACATTTGCTTAGCTGTTTCATAGCTATTTTACAGCCTAGAGACACTGAGAGAGGAGGAAAAAAATAGAAGAATATAAAAAGAGATGCCGTTGTCTCTGCCCAAGACAAAAGATGTGGCTTTGTCATTTATGGAACACTGCAGACACAGCTGTTACCAGACAGGAGACTGCTCCAGTACAGCATAAAAGACAAAGTTACATTATGGCTGGAGAAAGTGTCATCACAGGCTAATCTCTTTACATGAAGGTTGATGGATTAATCTCACCTCCTCCTCAAAACCCCAAGCATTCAGATTTCCTAGCAGACTACTTATGATTCTTACTCCACTGTTTTCTATTTTTCTCTTTTAAACACATGATAGAAAAGGTCATGAAATCTGATGAAAGGTCCAGCTGTGCAGCATCCAGTGAATATGTACTCAGCAAAACCACAAGTCATTAATCACTTTCTCTTTCTCTCCACACCACAACAGGAAACCTGTGTCATCTATGTACATAATGGAACTAATAAAGATGTAGACTATCTAGGTTACAAATGAGCTTCAGTAAGTCACTCACTGTTGCACTGCAACTTGCTGCAGTCTGGCTGAAGGGTGGAGACAGATCTGTTTGAGCCAAAAGAGAGAATAGTTAAAAAAACACACCCAACAAAAACCACCCAGCTTTAGTTTTCCTCAGTCACCAAAGTTTACAAATAATTTAATATTGCTACTTTCCAAATGCTACTCACAAACAAATCAACTGTCCAGCTAACAGAATGGGAAGAGTACAATTATGAATGTAATCAGTGACTACTGTTAAAGAAAGACTGGAAGAGAATCAGTTCCCTCAAAATCTTAGCTTCTCTGCTTAAGTAGCTCATTATTATTTTTAAAACATTTTTTGTTGATAGAAAACATCACAACTAGACTAGAATTCCACAACATCAATCTTTGTTTTGATTTCTGTAGTTCTCTAGGAAAGAAATAATCCCAAATCAAGCTACATGAAGCATTAACAATATTCAGATATTACAATGGAAGCACTTATTTATTACTTCATAGAACAGATTAGTCTTAAAAGTGTATTTACATGTTCTAAGTTATACAAAATACAGTATTCCAATAATCATGTTAATCACCATATTTCAGACAACTTCACATAAAAGTGCGGAGGATGCATCCATCCCTGATCCTGGCCAGTAGCGAGCGGTCACCCCAGCGTGACAGGTGAGAGCTGCTATTGTGCCCTCTCAAGAAAACAAATCCCACCATCCCTTCTCACTGAAACGTAGCTGCAGATCTAGGAAAACATTCAGGCAGGTACACGAGCAAGGTTTGTTGAGACCCACAGACCAAAATCACATGCCTTAATTTACTAGACGTATGTGAAGTACATTTTAAAGTTTTTTACAGATGTTGTACAGCAAAGGGCTTCTGCTCATGCCTTAGTCAGGAAAATGAAGTAACAAGGGTTTTGGCTATATAACAGGCACCCAGATTACACTTAATATCAACGGCCCTATAACTACAACTGGACAATGTGTTAAGGACACAATTCTGCAGCTGACTGCCTGGGCCGAGCTTCACATTCAATAACAGATCCTGTGAAGCCCACATGGTTCTTTATAGATATAGGGCTCTTCCCATGCAGAAATGACAGCAGAATTGAGGCCTTAAAAGACTGGGGCCTCAGATAGTAGTTTCCTCATGAGACAGCACTGACCAGTTCACATTGGCAGGTCAAGTCCCAGCGCAACAGCACACTTAGTTGAAGCAACAGCTAGTTTTTCATGCCTTTCTGCAGTAACTCTTCTCCCTATCTGTATATTCCCTTCATTTCTTTCTGGACTGTGGAAGTAGGACCAAGACAAGGAGATTCCCAAGACCTAAACAAGTACTTATCTTCGGTATGATGCTAAACTGAGGGGATCCAAATTGGCGTAAAATTGTAAACAGTGAGGTGGCAGTTTTAGCAATTGCACTCAGGTCAGACTCTTGCATTACTCTCCTCTTCCTCTTTCATTCTTTGCTCTCCTTGCCAAAAATCTATGTCTATCTATGTATGTATCTACTCAAAGGATTCCTTTTTCCCTGTAGGTGTCTGAACTTCAAGAAGTTTGCATTCCAAAAGCAACTCATGAGGGATAGCAGACTATCAAACTAACAAATTACATCCGTATGTCAATTTGTATTATGATAAGCTAAATCACTGTAATTTCTCAATTAGCGTTAGGTTAGCATCTCCACAGATATTAAGTTAAGCTTATTCTTTCTACCTTTCTCCCAGTCTTCAACTGTGAGTTTATCTATCTTCACCATGTTACAGTGGCAGATATACAGACCAGAGTAATTATCTGAACATCTAGAAAGCCAGTCCGAGTCTTGTAGTGCTGCAAAGGTACAAAGCTAGCACTAACAAATGATTGTGCTCTTTATGGATTTAGGTGTATGTTGCCAAAAATATGAGATTTATGCACTAAGATAAATTTGCATTTCTCACCTTGTGCTTAGCAGCTAAAACTAGAAGGGTGAACAAAAACCTATGTGGATTTTACAAAGGTCCGAGATACTTTCCCTCTCACTAAAAATGAAAGCACCTGATCAAAAGGAACAAAGCCCTTTTATGCTCAGGTGGCTTACAATACTGAAGCAGCAATATTCTCCCTCTGTGCAGGTCCATTATTTTTGCTATCTACAAAAAAAAAATTTTTTCCGCATAAGTGGTTTTATTACAGTATTCCCAAAGCTGCTGGCCTTCCACTGCACCTCCCAACTTGAAATTGATTTGGTACAATTAGTAGCAGGCCTGCAGATAATGCTGAAAGTGATTTCTAGTTAGAACACCTTGGGCTTTCAAAAAGCACAGCTAGGAAATGGAGAATTGTCAGAAAAGACATAAAATGTTACTGCAAAAAGATGCTTAGCAAAAAATCAACCCAAAACCATTTCTTCTCCAACAAAAGTTTATAGTACACTTCTGTCCATGCAGGACCAAGAAAAGAGTAGAGTTCAGATTATATGACTATCAAAACTATCAGGACCAGTTTACCTACACTACACCTGCAATCTGAGATGTATCCACCTGATCCCAGCACAGAATGCTTCAGAGTAAAGCAAAGACACCCATGACTCCAGCACTTGCTAAAACTTTACAATAACCATGTAAGAGTAAAGACTTTTTCCTGTGGGAGTTAATGAGATCTTTGTTACTAGCTTCAGTGGGAGCAGATCTTGGCAACAGGTAAAAGTTTAAGCTCCTTGGAATTTTTAGACACAAACCCACTATACGTAGATTAGATATGATGTATGAAAGCAATACTGTATTAAACATTGTACATCATTTATTTATAGCTGTCTTCTGTAGAGTAAAACAGCACTCATTGTCCACAATTTTCATCCACAGTTTATATATTTTCAAAGTTAGTACTATGAAATGGCCATGTGGTGTCAATCCTCTTCCTAATAAAAGTACAGCTGTCTAAACTGCTCTCTTTCCTGGCAATCCCTGCAGAGATGCTCGAAAGGTGCACATGCCCTTTATTCTCTCCCCTTGGAGATGGTCCCTTTGTGGAATGGGGTAGGTTGGCATCAGGCAAACTTATGGCCTCTACAGAGTATGTTCCAAGGCTAGAGAACTTTAAAACCCTAACAGTGTTAATTCAGCATCTTTTAATATTTAAATTGAGCTAAAAGAATATTTGTCTTCTTAAGATCACTAAGAAAACACCCCCAAGTAATCACTTACAGATAGCATTGTCATCCTAGTCAAAGAAACAAAATGATATAGTGAATCATTCCAAGAGGAGCAGAGAGCTCTGGAGCAATAAATTTAACTTCCTGAGACTGCAAAAACTGAAAAAGGAATTCAGCATCGCACAGTATTTTCTGTCTGGCTATATCTGCACTTCTTTAAATAGTTACTACCTTCTCATCTATCTTTAAAGATACTGCTTCTTAATAACAACAACACCAAATTCTCCAGCTACAAAAGTTGAGCTGCACTCACCCTAAAGTGCAATTTTCCAGTTTTGCAACCCGTAGACACATGAATCACAGATTGTGCAAATCTGCATTGTCCTACAGGGAAGCACAAATGTTTGCTAACAGTCTTCTCTGAAAGAAAGATCTAATGAACATTCACTGTTAGTTTCCACTGTATAAGCTTTTAAGATAACAGAAATAAAACAATAGAATTACACATACTAATCTCACGGACTGAATATTTTGCTGCTAAAATGTCATGACATACTGCAAAACCAAATCCCGTACACAATATGTAAGTATTTAAAAGATATTCCTAAGCACAGTAGGACCCAAATGAAGCTACTTTTTGCCCAGTTATTTAGCTTTTGGGTTTGTGATTTAAACAGGAAGCATGACGTTTAAGAACAGCCAGGGCTAACTGAAATTTTAGAAATTATAAATGAAAAAAGTTGCTACATTTACATGCTATCATGGTTGTTTGTTTTGTTGCTGGTTTGTTTTTTCTAATCCATGGTTTGGGCCTTTATCACCAAAATAAAGCAAAAACCGTAACATATCAGAAAATATCAGTCCAAATCAGCAATATTCCATACAGGTAGAGATATATGCTGCCATATCAGCAACATGGAACTAAGATATTTATCTATTTGATAAAAATATCCCAACATTATCTCAGAGCTTTATAATAATACACTCATAGGTATACTTTGGTAACCAGCAAAAAATTAAAAACACTTTCTTGACTTCAGAACATCATCCATTAAAAATGATAGGTCAAAAACTACATTTAATATATAAGCTCTGTACAAAGGTTATGCTGTCAAACACTGGTTATGAATCCTGGCTTTTGAATTTATTAAGCTTAATATTAGCTGCTGCTTCTCACATTTTTCTCTTTGCATTTCTGCTCTGAAATTAGGGTAGAATCTCTTGTGTAAACACAAAGTCAAAATAATTGTTCAATATGATAGCACTGAGCTATGCTGGTAACTAGTCATGCCTTATAATTTTGGCACTTGTGCTTCAGAAAGCTTTCAATTTTTTTTTTTTTTTTGAGGTGCATGCTATTCATCAATCTCCAGGCATGAACACACTCCTGTCTTACAAGCTCCATTTTGGCTACAAGCATGGCCCTGTACTCCTTTTGTCTTGTTCTTTCCACATAGATTTAGCTCTTAAGCTCCCTTAATATAAGAGCAGATTCTTGTTATGCTGATGAAATTCTTACAACGGAACTTCCACCTACTTCCTCCATCTTCTAAACACAATAAACTTCTCCACAACCCGTCCAAGCTTTCATCTGCCCTCCCACACCAGCACAAGGGTCCTCACTCTTAAGCTGCCCATTGTAACTGTGGGATATCATTGGCTGTTTCACCTTCAGCACCACAGTTGTCCTGCAGTCAGGAGACAGAAAATGGTAATATGGCAAGTAATAGCCCTCGTTCCATTGTTTTCCTGGAGCTAATACTCATTCTGTAGTTTCAGACTGCCAAAAGACTTGGAGATCAGCAGCTCAAAATAGCACCTTTTTCATGATTGCTAAGTTGTTAGCAGAAGAATAGATCCTTTTTCAGCAAGATACCATAAAAGAAAGTGAGCCTCATAAAGGAAATAAAGGAAATAAAGGAAAAGGCAGGTTACAGCAGTGTAGCTGTGGAGCAGGAAAGCCACCGACGTGGTTTATTATTACATGGGTCATTTGACAGAGGTTTATTACTCTCTGTATGACACACTGTGGTGCTTTCTGGATTATTTCAGTACATCTGCTGTAATCTTCTGCACTGAAGTCTCACACATTACAGGCTGCTGTCTTCCTGGTGTCTTTAGTTTTGCACTCACAGTACTCCACAATACGCTACACTGTACCAGAAGTGAGCCGCAGTATTAAATAAAATTCATTATACTGCAGGGAAAAGAGTCTTAAAATATAGCAGTTCTTTATATATACAGACACTTTCATTTAAAACTCCCTCTCTTCTTCCACTTGAGTGCCAAAGTGAAGAGTCACTATTCACACAGGCTGTCAACAGACTTTGAGACATGAACTTTGAGTGTCTTGACAAAACCCCAATAGGTAAGCTTATTGTAGTTCATAGTTACAGTGAGAAAGACAGATAAGAAAGCCATATACAGAATTAAGGAGACTTTGCACTTTTCATCATGCCCAGCCCTGGGTAGTCAGATGGGGTACTTGCAGGCAAGGAGGCAGGCAGGGTCATCATCAGTTGTTTGTGTTGGGACACCTCATAGATTTCACTGCTCACTCTGAAGACTGGAGATTCATGTGTGCTTTTTAGTTTCTTTGTTTTTAAAAGTCTTTAAAGTTGCATCACTCGGAATCAGATAAGTCACTTTAAACAAAGCAAAGTGTTAAGTGTGACAATTTATTTATAACATACTTCCCACCATCACCACCACAAACCACCCTGTGAAAGAAAAAACCCCTGCTGAAAGGGTGACAATTTTTAGTATGTTTGAAAGAAATTAGACCAACACTGCATCAAGAGCCACTCTAGTAAAATTAAGAGCATAGCGGGGGGGGGGGGGGGGGGGGGNGAGAGTGTAGTTCAAAACATACATTAAGTGTTGTGGATTAGCCTGCTTCTCCACTTCCTTAAGAATTCAACATGAAATTGCTCTAGACTCATAATTTCCACATTATGTTTAAAAGACAAGCTAGTCTTTAGCATAGAAAATAAACCCTAATGCTTTTCTAATGTATTTTCAGATTTCAATAGAGGAACTGCAACTACCCGCAACATCACCATCCCACATGTACTCCTTAATATAAATGTTATCCCAGGAAGTATAGCCTAAAAGTTCTGACACAGCCACTCTCTTAAGATAGCTTCTCTTATTAAGAGGACTTCTAGACATATACTTCTGGTAAAGCTTCTAGTTCTTGCAGTTGTAGATAATGTAGAAGGTCTCAACATCACACACAGTGTATTTTTTTAACACCATATATTGTTGAAGCAGTGCTTGGTGCTGAGAATGGATTACTTTCAGGAGGGCAAGTCTTGTGTGCTCATTTTCTATCAGGAAACATGCTGGAGATATAACCAGCAAGCATGGAGAGACCAGATATACTGCTACACAGGAGATAGTGAGGTAAACTGTTCATGTTTATAGTGGGTGTAGTTTATCCCATAGTGTGTTCATGAAGCAAAGGACCAAAACTCTTTCTCAATCTCTTGCACAACAAGTAAGGTGCAGTAAAATAACAGTGGCTTGTTTACTTCTTTAAAAAAAGCCTCTTCTTTCAAAGCATAAGGTGCTGGCCATTTTTTAACAGCTGGGACTCAAGGTTCAGCCTAATGAGCCAGACCTCTTTTTCTAAATCTCCCTTACTTCTCAGTTAAGTGCAACATGCTGCTTTATCAGCAGTTCAAGAGGGAATACCCTCTAAGGAAAAAAAGGAGGGGTGGTGGTAGAAATACAGTCTAGAACCCACATCAAATTATTTTGTCCACATATGTAAAGCAAGTGATTCACTACTGTTCTCTCTCCTTGGTTTCTGCAAGTTATCCAGGATTAGAACCTATCAAGACATTTAGACAGTAATCAAAACTGCACTGACTCCATTCTGCATAACATTCATAGATAAACCTTGCAATACTTCTATTTTTACAAGAGATTGAATGTTTTCCTGTCTTCCTGTCCTAAAGGTTCTCCTATTCCTCTTCAATAGGAACAGAGTTCTATACAAAAGATATTTTCTAGTGCCTCTGAATGGGAGAGGAAACAATTTCATATGCTGCCCAGCAACATCTACTTATATCCTAAAATTATGTTTTACACTTTCACTGGGATGGGGAGGTGGAATGGAGAGGAGAAAAGAGCAAGAGTTTTAAAATTAAACAAAACAAAACAAAGAAAAAGAAAATAAAGAGAGAGAGAGAGAGAGGAGAGTCTCCTAGGCTCTTTCTCCACTTAAAAATGACAGTTAGAACAGACAGCAAAAGCTCTCTCCAATCCGGAGGGATCCACATTTATTCCTCCAGACAGGTGAATCTGTTCAATTGTATGACATCAGGAAGTGTTTTATCAGTGTTGAAAACAAGGTTGTAAATATGGACACTAAGATTTTGGACAACAGAATGATCAGGAAAGGGCCTGAACGAGTTGTGCCAACAGAAACAGGGTTTGTTTGTGTTTTGTTGGTTTCTTTCTACTGTGGATGCAAAATGGCAAAGCCTCCATAAACTTTATTTCTGGGAGTCTCTACAGAAGGCAGAGAAGTCTAAGAGGCTAAAACAAAGAGCCCTAACAAGGAAAAGGGTGTGCTTACAAGGGTCCGTATCTGGTCTCGTATTTAGAAACAATGTTCTTGCATCGTCCCACTTCCTTGCGCAGCTCTGCCACCTCCGTCCTCAGGGCTGTGTTTTCTTTCTCAAGAAAGGCTGCCCGAATTGTGATCTGATTCTCCTTTAGTCGCCGAGCATCACGGGAACGCTTTGCTGCCACATTGTTCTTCTTTCTCCTTGTCCAGTATTTTTCATCCTGTATTAAAAAAAAGATGCCAAACTGACAAGTGTTTCAGAGACACCTCTTTATTGTATAATGATATTCACAGTGACTGCTATATTCAGGAATCTCCTCCATAGGTTTGCAGGGCTCTGACATCAAAATGGAGACCACGCAGTACTGTAAGATTTCATCTTTACACAAGTCTTCTTTTAGGATTAACCAAGTGCATTGCTAGAACTAAAGAGATTTAGAAACTTTGGTATTAAGAAGCTGTCCAACTGAAATGCTTCCTTTACTTACTTTCAATTCAGGAGTGAACTTTTACATAAAACCACTTGTTCTGTTGTCTGGGCTGCTTAAATCCAGATTAGACACAATACTGGGCAAATACAGACAATGGCCTTCAAAACCGCAGGTGATGAGGATTTGACTTGATAGTTCTTCTAATTTCTGTGTATAGAATGATCAGTTGCTCCTTGCCAGTAATTAGCTCATGATACCAAAACCTGCAAACCAGCAAGCACAGCAGTTGGCTTGCCAATTCTATTCCTGGCAGTGCTTCTGCCCAATCATGTAGGTAAACTGCATTAGCTCTGTATGTCAAAGTGTGTGGACAAAGCATCAGAAACTTTTATCAAGGCCTAGAAGAGTTTGCAGCAATAAATCTGTTACCTTTTGCTCATCTGGGACAAAAACCTTCTTGGCTTTTTTAATCATAGGTTGTGGCTTCAGGTCCTCTTCAGTAAACTTGTGTTTGCGAGGATTGAAGAGCTCACCACCAGGCACACTGGACAGCACTAAATCAGCAGGGTCAGGGTTAAAATTCACCTCAACTTCTACGCAGTCAGGATCAATAGGGCTGGGCGTATTTCTCTCATTTTGTGGTGGGGACTCTGGCAACAACAGGAGAAATTACAATATATTCAGCAGGATGAAGCGAATAAACAAAGAAGCCAACTTTATTGCCCTATGGTGAGAAATATCTAATAGAATTATTTGGTGCTTCCCTGAGGTGTGGTGGGTGCTGTACTGCTGCTGGTACAGAGAAAGAGTTCACAGTCCAGTCTGTATTATAACTCTAGGAACATATGCCAGACTAACAGACATGAGTAGACAGATGCAGGACAGGAGTTAATACCTCCTTGGTGAAAATTACATGCTTTGCACATATAAAAAATACCTTCAGCAGCAGTAAGAAGGGAGAAACTTGTATCAGCTTGAGTTTTGTACCATACAAATCCTTACAGAAATAAGCATGCCCAAAAACCCCAGTCCCTGGGACCTTCAAAGGTCAGACAAGTAGAACTTAAATAACGGAGGATTTGTTACAAATGCAACAGTATTCTTCACATAGAAATAAATGCCCCAACAGAAGTGTCTGACACTGGTAGTGTTCATATGATCTTTATCATATTAATCTATTGTTTACAAAACTTCATATATGTGAGCTGCAAAACTGCATGTCCCTGCAACATGCAGTAGTGATCGATAAATAAGTTTTTATATATACCACCTAGAAAAAAGCCACACCCTCTAACTTCAGGAAGGACTTCCATGTTACCTTTCCCACAGATTCACAAAAGAGGTCCAGAGCAAAATGCTTTCTGTAAAGCTTGCTCATAAAATAGTACTGTGATGGCTATCATGTTCAAACTCCAAATCTAGGGCAAACTGAGCAGCTGAATTCTTTAATAGAGAAGATCTCCATACTACAAATGAAGTTTCCTAGTACCATTTAAGCACAGTTTTGTTTGTTTGTTCCTCCATACCCACTTCAAAGCACCACAGAACATCAAACTGCATCATTAAAACACCTCTTCCAAGTGTCTTTTTTTACATTTCCCACATTACCACAAAAAAGATTGCTTCATTGTTTTTCTATTTAACATTGTTATTTGAGGTACATTAAGTTCACATAAGTTCACACAAGCAGACCAAGGTAGTAAAAATGACTTGTGACAAGCTATGAAATCTGTTGTAAAATAACCTGAGAAAGCATTTTCTCAACTTGTCCAACTTCTTACTACATTAGCAATACGAAGAAAGCAAATACTTTATGTTGCTATTTCAGCTCTTATAATTTCAAAAGCAAAACACACTAGATAGATAGACAAACATACTGCACATGATGGACACTCATTCTTTATAGGATGGGAAGAGGGAAAGAAAAGGAGAGGCAGCATCTTCATGAACTGACACATGAACTAAGGCTCTACATTTAGCATGTTTGTACTTTTTAACCTGCCACAGCAAACACTGAGAGGTTAGCATGTCTCCTCTTTGATCTAAAGAGACACCTTTTAATATTAGAACAACCGAAGTCCCTCAGAGCCCCAGATTATTCCATCTACCTGTGCTGGAGGCTGCTTCCGATTGCTGGTAAACTGCAGTGGAAGAGGATGATGCAGGAGAACCAGTGGAAGCACCAGCAGATTCCTTCCCTTCCAGCTCAGCCACAGGCAAGAGTGGATTCTGGTTCAAATCCAGGTGAGTAGGGCTGGAAGGAATTCCATTTTCCAGCAGGAACTCATCCAGATCCATATACTCCAGGTGGAAAGACTCGCCATCATAAGGAATAGTTTTGTCCCAAATAGGTGGCATGAGGGAAGCTGAGACTGCCATAGTGCTGGCAGCTGCTGCCTCATCTTCTTCAAGCTTTATTTTCTCCTTCTCTTTATCTGAAAAATACAAGTAGGTCACTGTACAAGCCAAAACACAGGAGAGACCCAAGGTTTAAGAGTCCAACAAAATCCCCACAAAAGGAAATTCACTAAGCTCATGGTTCTGCCTCATGACATGATGTGGAAAACCAGATGCTGAAAAGCAACATTTACGTATGGAACACTCTAACCCTCTCTGCTGGCTGGACCACAGGCAGCTGGGCAGCCTTGCAGACCAGCACCTTTGCTGTGATAGCTTACCAAGGGGAGATGAAGTGCTGCATGGAGCTTATTAATGTCACTGCAAAACAGCCTGGTTTTCACATACCCATCTCAGAAGACAACAAAAGTGAGAGTCCCTAAGTAGGATTACATGGGAAACCATTAAGAAAATTCTGAGGAGGCAGAGTAGCTTATCCTATGCACAAAGAAGGAAGGTGCAGAAAAATAATTTAAATACAAATGGGAGAGGAATATGGGTTTTCAGATTACATTTGAAAATCAGTCAAAAGGTCCATAGGACACCAGAGACCTGGATGCCTATTGTTCAGCATTTTAGAAGCATTTCTCTCTGAAATGACTCAGCATGTCCACAGAAAGCAATAGTTCCAAGTGCTGCTCACTATAGATAGCTCATACTGTATAGATAACTACATACAACTTTCACTCTTTGGGGAGATGTCTAATAAGGCACACTCCCACATCACACCCCCAAGTCACAAGAGACTGATGAGTTTTTCTCCATTTACTGTGCTACAGTGCACATATTACAGAAAAATGGCTGTTTCCATGTTCCCCATAGCTACTGAATCTTAACAATTGTCTGGGATAGAATCCAAGCAGAAAATTCAAGTTATGGAATAATTACATAATTTAAGAGATAAAAATAAGCTGGCAGAAAAAAAATTAAAAATCCAAGTAATTTTCCTGATCCAGTTCTCCATGCAGCCATGCAGTTCTATCAGCAGTGAAGGAGGCATTCCATAAGCAGTGCTAGTACTGCCAGCACTGCTGTCAAAAGGAAGGGACAGTCACCAGTTGTACCCTCATCAGCTGCAAACTGGGCATTACCATGGAAGCCAACTAATACTCAGTTCAATAGAACTGGGACTCCAAGGACATACACTGGACCAGTTTGGATCTCCAGTACTAACAGAGATTAGCCCAATAAAATGCACCAGTCTTTGGCATTAGGGTTTTCTAGACTGGCTACAATATGCTAAAGGAGCATTTTTCCTTATCGAGGGTGGAAGTGGGGGTGAAACTCTGCTCTAAATCAGAAAAGCCTATTTATATAAAACCTATTCTGATAAAAGTGGCATTCCTTCCGCTGTTGCCTTAGCTGGTGTGGATCTGAGACTGAAAGAGCTTTTTATGGCCTAAAGAACAGTGCAGCCATACAAAGTAAATTATCTACTGTATTCTGAATATTTTATGCAAAAGAAGATACTGATTTTAAACCAAGCACCTGAGAAAGTATTCACCAGCCACCAGCTTGGGATCAAGAGCAAGTACCTAAAGGACACATGCAATTCAGACCAGTGGCTCCTGGACCTAAGCTTTGGTAACATCACCTTGCAGCTTTTGGCCTTCTCCTTGCCACTTCGCACAGCTCCCTCTGAACCGGCATCTTCCAGCTCCTGTTCCTGCTATAAACTCCTTTTCAGGGGGAGTTTTGCAACTTTCCTACCCTTTGCTTGGGCAAAGCAAACATGCAGATTAACAATAATGATGTAAATAACCAGAATGCTTCTAAACAGCTCCTACTTCAAGCCAGTAAAGAAACAGCATCTACTCCATATATAAGGAGGATTTCCCTTACTTCCACCAAATTGGAACCAACATTTCACCTGTGAATAGAGGTTGTGTACTCCCCAATATTTCATAGTGCCCAGCACAACCAAACTCAGATTTGCACTGGATGATGTGGATGATATCCTAGTAAAGACAGGACCAAAACAAATCCAAGCAACAATAATAAATTATTTGTAAATAACGATTTTTAATTAGCATGATAAAACACTTGTGAAATGTCAAGTCAAAATGTCAACTAAAAAGAAAAAAAAATTCTTAACTCCTGAAAACAACAGTACACCATTACAAGTTATGCCACTTTTAATACAAACCAGCAGTGCTTTTGTTTTGCAACATCTCATACAACACCTCCAAGAGAGGAGAAAAAAACCTGATTTTTAGACTGAATATAAGGCTTAAAAATATTTTTCAGAAGGTAGATGCTAAAAAGACTACACAACTGGCATATGTGGATCTTCTCAGATCTTTTAATGCCTTTTGGATGTGCATGATCATCCTGCTGTCCTGCAGTAACCTGGAAAAACTGTGGTTCCTCCAATTTCCTCTAGTGATTGTCCCTGGCTCACACCAGATTAGATCCTTCCTCCACCTGACAAAAGCATCTGAAATTTTTTGTTCTTTTGCTACAAGCTGACAACTTAGCAAGCACTGGGCCCCCAGTGCTGTCTTTGTTTAGCTGTGCTATCTCTCTCTCCTCCCTCACTTCTAACAGTATCTGAAATAAATAGCAGAAATTAACACACATATTGGGAGCTCATCTTTTTCAAAGATGATACATAACATGGTAAACCCTTTGTATGATCATTTTTGCACTGATGTTTTCCCATGGGCTTTCTTTCAATTCATTTAATCTTTATTTTTGCCACGCAACATCCTGCTCGGGTGCACAACATCTAATGAAACACTAATTAACTTCTTGTATCTTGAGGGGGAAGCTTCTGCCTACCTCAGCACAGGCACCTGAAAGATTAATTCTCTTAAGATATTTATCGTGTAAACAGGTATTACCTGACAGTAGAGCTGCAGTATCCTAAGAGGCTCCATTTGCAGCGATTCAAGGTCACCCTGATAAATCTGGACTGTACTTCTGCAGACGATGGCTCATGTCCGATTCAGCCCCCTCATTCTGCTACTGTGACCTATTAACGGGGCTGTACATTTGCTGTTAACACTGAGGACACCAGTTTATGCCCAATGACTTAAGTGGACCATTCCACTTACTGAACTGTTGGAAATATTGCTGTTTTAACCAAAAGCAGCAGCATGAAAAGAGCTTTATTCCCTGTCCTGGTTTTTCCTCAAAACCAACTAAACCAAAAACCAACCAAAAGATCTTGGCTGTCAAGAGTTAGCCCAGCCACCAACAGAACAAATACTTATTTGACAAACTTCCTCTTGTTCACCAAAAAAATATTAAAATATTGTCAAATTATACTTAAAACCACCATATATATATATATATATAGGCTGATTGCTCCATAAATATTTAGTCCCATTTGTGAGGAAAGTATAAGGCAGGTTGCAGGGTTCCCTATCCCTAATGCCCATTACTGTGATGTTTGCTGAGGCATTTCTCCTGCCACAGCAGTATGCAACTAGTGATTAAGGCATCCTTTGGAGAGTATGCAGCAGCTCCTTACTAATGGAACAGACCTACACTCCTGCTCCTGAATATTAATTGCCTTCCCTTAACCCACAGGACTTTTCCTTTGTTTATAAAAATATCATTATTTTTATTTATTTCATCCTTACAACATACACAACTTCAACTCCCAGCAAGGCTGGTGAGCTGTACATGCTCCATGGCAGGGTTTTCAAGGGGATGGCATTCTGCTGGAACTGGCTGACCTCCCTCCTCTGTTGCTCAGGAGGATTAGAAAGCTGCTTGCTTTGACTGGGTAGTCAAATTACCCAGTGGTTGGAAAACCCATAGGTAGCTTGCAGAGACTATAAATGGACAGACACTGCAGCTAACTGACATAATTCCTTACAGAATAAGACAGAAAATTGTGGTTTTGTCAATAGGCATTCTAGACAAAAGCACAAGGTCTTTCCTCAGAAAGTTTGCTGAAAGTGCACCAGTGGATTAAGGGAATGAGTAATTTTTTAACATTTTGAGTGTATCACTGTTAAAAGAACAGAAAACAATCAAGGACCCTCTGAAGTCAGTTGAGTCTCAAGTCTACTGACAAGCCTTTTATAAATTAGGAGTAACTGCCTGCTGACAATGAAGGCATTCTTTCTTCTGTCTTGAATATGCAAACCAGAAAAGAATCAGAGACCAAAATAAACAGAGAGCAACAAGTTCCACAAAGTGTGAAGTGAAACAGAACAAGGTGAACTAAGGAAATCTATGAAGAAATTTTAAGAACAAGAACAACCTGAACTTTATCACACCATGAATGGAGAGGGATTATCAAAATTAAATGGACTCACTAGCAAGCTTCAGAGGCTCCAGCTGAACATCTTCATGAGCTGGAATGGGGTCATCTAGTAATCAAACTAGTATCAAATGTTTCTAAATTTAGAAAAATGCACTACCTCACAATCATATTAATTTCAGAATTTTACATCTCCATAGGCCACATCACAAGATTCTGAACACAAAAATCAGCCCCAAGACGAAGTCACTAAATCCCTATCAGCAACCATACATGGACTGAAATTGCTCCCACTGGTACTAATGTCTTTAAAAAGGACTGGGTGCAGAAATATCTTAAGATATCCCATTATTTTGTAGATTCAAGATTCTGTGTGCTGCAGCATTCTGCACCATAGCAACATAACTAAAACCTTTAGCACAAGCTGACTTTTTTGTTTTTAGCAGAAAGGAGAAAAAGACAGTCTCCAGAAGCACAAAATGGATTTACAGGGTATTGTGCAATATTAAGACATGCAAGGTAGGTAGGATCCTCACTGGCAACAATCTTGCCAACCTTGCTTATGCTGTGGTTTACCCTGGATGTTGTCTGCTGTTCCAAAAATTTATTTTTAACCTCAAAATTCATAGGTGTAAGGACTTCTTTTATTATACACTAGTACACTAGGCATTACAGCAGTGCAGATAATGCTGAGCCTTCCCTGAAATGAAACTGCTACTCAGAAAGGCAAAAAAAATGCCAAAAGAGGGGAAAAAAAAAAAAAAAAAAGAGTGTGCCATCAGCACCGAAGCCTATAAGCACTAGCACTGTTATTTACACAGCTGCTGTCCACATCACCAGCAGCAGAGAGGCAGCTCCAGCCCATGCAGGGCTGCATGTGCAGGCAGTCACTCATACCCTTACGGATTATCACCGAACCTAATCTGAGGGGATCTGCTGTTTACTCGTGTCATCGGGCAACTTCCCAGCAATTAAGGTCAAGCAAGACTCGAAACCTTCTCACTGCTGCTCCCAGCTACGCGTCCACAGGCGGGGGAGGCTGCAGAGAGCCGAGGGACTAAAACCAGCGTGTCACGTCTCGGCTCCTGCCCACCCCTGGCTCCCGCAGCCTTCGGTTCTGCCCAGCGCAGGCACCTACACGCTCCGGAGAGGACGATCCCTGAGAGGCGGAGAGCGATCCCGTGCGGCCGGCTCTTGGCTCGGCCGGCCAGGGGGGCGGAGGGAGGAAGGGAGGGACGGGGCGGAGGGAGGGGGCCGGGGCGTGCGGCCTCTCCCGCGGGTGCTCCCCCCGCGGCCAGTCCCGCCGTGACCCGGCGG